>SNQJ01S0002156.1:93878-159807 GCA_010110895.2 Picea sitchensis | reverse complement strand
GGGGGGGGGGGGAATGAGAAAATTTGGAGTCCCCCCTAGAGAGGGATTCAGGGGAAACATCCCCGAAGCAAAATTTTGGGAAAACTTTCCCTGTAAAATATTGTAATTTTGTAGTCAATTTGGACCGTTCATTATAAGGTTGTAGATCTGATGGTAGAAGTTGTGTTAGGGATTTGTTCCATAGAATGGGATCCTATTTTATGTACGAGGGAATTGTATTGCGGCCGGGTGAGCAAGTGAATATTGTATTCTTAGGGAGGAGACTGTGAGAGAATGAAGAGGAAGTTATTGGCATGTTTTTAGACAGAGGCAGAGTATGCGTGTTTGTCATTGATGGCGAAGATCAACACGATCAGATGGAGAAGATCAACACGATCAGTAGCATAGCAATAATGGAAAGATCAACAATGTAAGCTCAGAAGGAGGAAAATAGTCAAAGCACGACAAAGGTTTCATTTCGGAGTTTCGCAGATCGAGAAATCCAAAGGAAAGAGGTTCAAACTTGCGATATGCGAAATCACGATAATAATCCTGACTGTTGGAGTCATAGGACACGTGGCAAGCGATTGGAATTTCATTGACTTGCACATTGGAGGAGTCAACGAAGCATGGTGTGGGAACTCACGGTATGCGAGATCATGAAAATATTTGAACCATCGAATCATCGAGATCGTGGATCATTGATCAGGCATGACGAAGGCCCGTGAAGTTGCGAAATTTCGATAAGATCTTGACTGTTGATCCAAGAGGGACATGTGGTGAGGGATTAATGTTTCACTGACTGGAAAGTCAAAGGAGCGAAGTGCTCGTTTGATTGGTGAATGGTCATATCTCGTGGTCACATTGTCGAGAGCTGGAGAGTAGAGCTAGAGAAGCCAAGCTCTATTTCGGAGTTTGTGACATGGAGAGTCGAGAGGACTCATCACAGAATACCCGAGACATGAAAGTGTGAAATGCATTTTCGAATAAGGCTGTGGTCACAACTAGTGGTTACATCTACGGAAGATGGAGGAAGAAGCTAGCGGTGTTAAGCTCCATCTTGGAGTCTCGACGATCGCGACTTGGAGTATCGAGATCCTTCATCACATGAATCGTGATATGAGAGATCGCCATGAGATCTGGACCATCGTATCATTGGAGATCTCGACCGTTGATCAGGCTTGATAAAGTTCATAAGTTCACGAAATACGAAGTGCCTTTTGGCACAGCTTGTGGTCACCACCAGTGGTCACGTGAGGGGAAGAAGCTAGCGGTGCTAAGCTCCATCTCAGAGTTTCGGCGATCGCAACTTGGAGTGTCGAGACCCTTCATCATAGGAATGCCAAGATGCGAAATCACGAAATTCAAATTCTGTTTAGCGCTCGGTCACAGCTAGTGGGCATATGAGATAAAAGCGAAATCCTGCGTATTTAATCCAACGGTACTGATTAATTGGAAACTTGATCGAAGGGTTACTGTTTCATCTCACAGGTAATCGATCAGTTACGATTCAATTAGTAGAACTGAATCATGATTCTTGGACGGTTGGCAATTCAGTTGTTGATGCGTTTTCTTGGAGATTCAAGGTGTAACTGAATAGGCAGTATAGGATAAAATGGAGATGCAATGACTATGGAAGGTTGGTTGTTTTGAATGAAAAATGAGTTGAAATGTAAGAAAGGGAAAATTACAGTATGTGCAGTGTGAGACCAACAGTATGCGCAGTGTGAGATCAAACTCAGAGATGAGTAACAGATGAGGAATAGATAGAAGCAAGAGAAGATTTGTAGAACAACTAGAAGCAGAGAAGAATTGCAGAACAGACAAAGGAAGAGAAGAATTACATAACAGTTAGAAGCAGACCAAATTTACATAACAAAGAAGAAGTGGTAAGAATCGATTTATTTGTGTTGTTGGTTATCCAATCATTTATTTATAATAAGGGAGGTAGGGTGGTGCTAGGGAGGTCTGTGGTCCTCTGATATTCGAGTTGGTGCTTGAATATTAGGAGTTGTAGCTTCCATCTAGTTGTGGCTAGAAAACAGGGTGGCAGGGTGGTGCTTGGGAAAACACAAAGTTTTCTATATGCAAGTTGGTGCTTGTATAAGTGGAAGTAGGTGCTTCCATCCAGTCGGTGTTGGAACACTCAGGGAGTTGGTGCTTCCTTCTAGTCGATGCTAGAGAAACCAGAGAGTTGGTGCTCTCAACAAGTTGTAGCTTGTAAAACAGAGGTAGTAGCCTCACTTTGAGTTGGTGCTCAAACATAGATGATGTACATAACTTAAAAGACTGCCTATCATTTCGAAGAAGAAGAGGTTTTCTCCCTTTCTGGGTTTCCTCATGAAAATATGTCTCTGTGTATATCTTATGTGTGACTGATGCTCATTATTTATGTTGTCCATATGTTGTATAATATTGATGATCACTTGAAGAAAGATTAAGAATGGTTTAATAGACTTAAAATTGTTTAAGCACAATAACAACTGATTCACCCCCCCCTCTCAGTCGTCTTAGTAATTTCAAGAGAAGTTACAATAGGTGTGATGTAGGTTGTATACCATCATTTGATAGATAATAATAAAGGAAGGACCTGGAAATTTCTCTGGTGGACACAACCCACATTGCGTGAACCATTTATAACTGTGTCTCTATTTTGTTGTGTATCTTCTGTGTTTTATTTATGCATATGTTTTATTTTATTTCTCTATGATCTTGTTTTTCTAACACCTTGGAGATCTTGGCACAAGATTTATGTGATTGTTGGGGTTTATATGTTGACCCATGTGGAATTAGGATCTCTATGTGGACCTAGTTTGATGATGATGATGTATCAATGTTAGTGACAAAGACAAAGACAAAGACAATGACAATGGAATTGACAGTCTATGTGGACCCAATTTGATGATGATGGTGTATCAATGTTAGTGACAGAGACAAATACAATGACAGTGGAAGTGACAATGACAGGTTGATTCTCTTACATATTTGAGGGTGGAAGGAAGGGACAAGGAAAGGGGGTTGGAGCGTCCTTTTAGTTGAAGTTGGAAAATCTAGGGAGTTGTAGTTTCCTTTAGGTTGGAGCCTGTAAACCAGGGGGTTTGAGCCTCCTTCCAATTGGTGATGGAGAATATTGGAATTTGTAGCTTTCTATGAATGTAATATTGTTATAATATAAGAAACAAATTTCATGGATTTCCATGTAAATATGTTGCGCACTGTGCATTTCTTATTCTTCTCTTTATTGTATATTGGGATGCATTTATTTGATTGAAAAGTTAAATTTTAAAAAGTTATAAATTTTACTTAATACCGATTCAACCCCCCTTCTTAGTATCAACATCAAGCACAAGTCCCTGATTTCCGATCGACCAGGCTCACTGAGAGCCAAGTGCAACCGAAACAATTCTCCATGTTTCTGATACAGCTCCAACTCAACATTCCACCGGGAATACTCCGAAGTACCAGGATGGTGCCACATCAACATATGCGAGACCATTTAGGTGAGATACATAAATTGTCCAAATCTGATCGGGTGTGAGATATACGGTCTATATCTAATCCTGTTGACAATTCCAGGTGAGGCATATTGTTTGAGGATCAACGATCTAGATTTGATCGGGCCTAGATCAACGGTCTATATTTTTATTGCACCAACTATCCAATCGAGCCATCAGGCCACCAAGATCACCAGGGCCATTGGGGCAGTGGGATCACCAGGGCCACTAGTCCATCGGGATCATCGGGGCCACCAAGAGTCAACTTTAACGGAAAACTTCTCCATATTGTTTTCGGTTCGATGCCACATCATCTTTCCATGAGGATCTTGACTCAACTTTCCATCAGGGATACTCGAAAAGGAAAATGACACCGTGGAATTCCAATAGAGCACCCATCAGAGTGAATCAAAAGCTTCCACCTAGACAAAAGGAGACCCACTAGAGACACACAACAACATGCCTAGCTCACCGACACATGGTCTAATGCCATGCCACATTAGAACCAATGTGGACCTATGTAGAGTCACCACATTCTCATGCGACCATGTTGACATAAACAATGACATTGTTGTAACTTAATGGATTTAGATTTTGGTCGAGAGTAGATCAACGATCGAGATTTCTCATTGAGATTCATCTAACGGCTGTTGAGTTTTGCGGCTTTTGCATATATGATTTTGGGTATCCAACAAGTAGAAGAAATGATTGAAGAACTCTTAAGTAGTAGGGCATGGTGGATATGTTGGCTGGAAATGTTGAGCTGCTCCATGATTTCTTCATGTAACAAAACTCTACATTTGAAAATGATTTTTAAATTTTTTACTGAGGGGAAACCATTCAAGAAACAAGAAGCAATAAACAAGTTCAAGAAGCAATAAATGGTTTCAAGAAAGAAGTTTTGGAAGATGAGTGTGGAGAATAAAAGAGAAAGAAGGTGATCATTGTTAAGGTTGGCACTTTGGGGAATTTAAGAGGCTTTTATACCTGAAGCTGTTAGATCAGAAACCTAAATCATCGATCGATGGTGAATGTAGTAGACACCTAGAGATTCATCCCTTGCGTTATGTTCTAGTATGTAATTCCTTTTCTTATTTTTTGTGTGTTCTTGTAAAGCATATTCTCCCATTTTGGATTTCTTTTATCAGATCTAATTTATAAAGCTCATAAAATAGACAATTCACCATATTCAATGTTACTATATGATGTCTAGTTATGAAACATAAGTTTATTTCCTCTGAATGAATGACCATTTATTGTCATTTATTTATGCATTTAAATGATATGAAAAGTGTACTTCCATGGATTTGAATGTATTGGGATGTTAACCGTTGGAAGCATGTTTTCATTGATCTGGATGCATTTGTTAGAACTGCTAAATTCTTAATTTCTCATCACGTTGTTCTTTTTTACATAAGATACATGATTCATTCTCAGCAAATCCCTATATCTTTATCTTATTTTTCTTCTAATTCACCATTTCATTTTCATTTAAATGTTGATTGTTTGAAACACTTGTGGACATATGCCTCTTAGAGTTGAGAGTTTTTATCATCTGAGTTGAGACTAATTAGGGTCCAAGATTTTAGAGAGAGAGAGAGAGAGAGAGAGAGAGAGAGAGAGAGAGAGAGAGAGAGAGAGAGAGAGAGAGTTATCAAATATTTCATAATTTACATTACTGCAAATATGGCTTTAAGAGTCATCCTAAGTTTTATCCCCTGGGGTGCGTCAACATCGTTCCAATAAAAACCTAGAACATATCGAGGGTTAACACAAGGAAAACCAAGGGACACTTCTCACATTTTTGGATGGAATCCTTAGCAAACTCACCGACGTATACTAGTGCGCCTAACCCAGGGGGATTTGAATTGGGCACTCACTGACATAGAAATAGCCAAATGCCTAACAATATTGGAGAAAATTGGTTGAGATAATCCCTTGGACTATAAATCTAATAATTTTATCACTACATATATACTTCTTTATTTGGATAAATGTTCCTCCATTACTTAGATTTGTAGGGGATTCCACCCTTGGGTGTGTTCGTGCCCCCATTTTTTTCACTTTTGTATCTTTATTTCGAACACTCTTAGTTTTTAATTTCAATTACATTAATAATTTCATTAATATTTCCTTTTTTGGTAAATAAACACTACAATTTGGTATTGAAACATCAATGCAGTTTCACTTTTGTTGCACAACTTGAGCTGAGGGTCTCCAAGAAAATATTCTAAGGGGAAAACCACAATATGTGACTAAGGTAGATCTTGATAAATGCCTCACAAATATTACAAAATAAATTATACAATATATGAAAAACCCTAGCCAAAAGGACCATGGAATCAAAGCTAGATACCTTACTCTAAAGCCTTAAAATATCTAAGGATGAGGATGCGATACCTTAGGGAACAAAAGGAAAAACCCCTATGGACTAGTTAACCACTCACAAGTTTTCAAAAACCTACCTTTAGTCTATAAGTGAAGATCCCATAATATTATTTTGGAGGTGATGTGAAAGTGCACACATAACTGAGTAAGACCAAGTAAACCTTCAAGGTGCAACAGATTTACAACTAGGATGGAAACTTAAATGTAGTGTTGCAACATCTTAAATAGAGCATACCATACCTAGGAAAAGAGATGGATTACTAAAACTCAAGAGGGGATTTTGACAATTTTGCAGATGGATTGACTTAAAGAATATACCATAATTTGGATGAGCCCAATAATGTTCAACTCATAATCTTGTTGTTGGATTACTAAGAGGGGGGTGAATCAATAATAGATAAATTTAGTTCTTTTTAACCAGGATATATAAGTGTTGTTTATGTTTATGATAAATATTCCTTTATCATTCAACAATTGCAGAGTAAATAAACCATGAACAATGAGAAATCATTCACATACAAATACACCATTATTTTTACATGGAAACCCAATGCAGGAGAAAACCACATAATGCTTTTTTCTTATATGTATTTAATAATTACATTAATTGGAAGCACCAACTTCCTTTGTTTTCCAGCTGCAACTAGAAGGAGGCTCCAACCCCCTAGTTTCTCAGGATACAACTTGAGGGAAGCTCCAACTCCCCAATTCCATGGGTACATCCAGAAGGAGGCTACAACCCCCTATGTTCTCCGACTACAACTGGAAGGTGGCTACAACCACCTATCCTTACCCCATCCTGCCACCCTGAAATATAAGTGAAATGATGAAACCACTGCCACACTGTCACTGTGAGATATACCACTGCAACCCTGTACCAACCTGTGCCAATAACCTGTAACCAACCTGTGCCACTTTCCTATAACCAACCTGTATCTGTACTCAACCTGTACCAACAAAACCCAATAGGTACATGACATGTCTGTGTTGTAGCTCATGTATGTACGTGCCCTATCTACACTGTAACCCGTGTTTGTACGCATCCTGTCTATACTTCAACCTGCGTACACTTTCAGAAGCTAGGGTTTTCACCTCTTCTAAAACTTCAAACACTCAGCTGCCTCTATCACCTCAACCTGAAATCTGTCATTGTGTCTTATCTGTAAATGTACCCTGTGCATACATCATCTTACATATCCTTTAACCAAGTGCATCTATATCTCTCTTTTCATGTGCCATACATGTGTGTACAATCATGAACACATGTAATAGATCTCACATGGACTAGACATCAAACCCTAATTGATATACAACCACACACTACACCAACAAATTCTCAATCACTTCACACTACAAGCTCTCAACCATGTACCACAAAAAAACTCAACCATATACCAAGAAATACAAACTATGTTTCAACACTTGAACCAACAAGATGAATCAATGAGTAATACCAACATACCAGTGCTGTATTTCTATAGATCTAGTTGATACCACAAATTCCATACAACCAACAACCTCTCTAGGGAAAATCCTCAAACCCTTATAACCATATCTCACGTAGAAAAAAAAATCCAACTACTCATAGAAATAAGACATACCTTTGAACCTATAGATAGATTTGTTGTACTTGATCACTGTAGACCTTCGCGGGAGCTTTCTTTCAGACTCTAGAGACCTGACATCTTCATCTTCTCAATTTTTTATGGTTTTTTCCTCATGTACACACCCTATTATACTACCATCCTGTGTGCGCATGCTCCCTTCTCCGTTGTAGCCTACATATGTACGCAACTTCCTCCACTAGAGCCCACGTACACCTCAAAAACTAGAGGTTTTTCATTATTTTCTACAATTTCCAAAATTTTCACTGTCAACCCTTCATGCTACCTCAGACTTTCAAAACTTAAGATGTATCAATGAGTACCTGCAATAAATTTTACACAATAATATATATTCAATGTGTTCAATAGGTGATAATAGGAGAGACATTCTCTCTTATTTATACTTCCATGTATCTTCCTCAAGGGGTTACCTTCTAACCAACTTAGCCCAATTTCCTTCTTTTATGGCTAACCCACGTCTAACCACTTTTCCACTTCTAACCAACTTTGCTACAAATATAAAGTTCTCCACTTCTAGTTGCAACTAATTTATTTTTAATTATTTTCTTATTGCAACAACTTAACCCATGATTAAATCCTTTTTTCACCCACTTGACTAGTCAACTTCGTCTCAGGGCTTCTAGAATAATTTGACTTCTTTGACCTTCTAGATAACTCACGAGGGTTATCCAACTTCACAAGGCCATAAATCTCTAACCGCACGGAGTTATGTGACATTCCACATATCACCGAAAATAACATGACATGTACTATCCATATATAATAGTCTTACCTACAAATATACTAACCTTCATACAATTATAAATCAAACAAACTTAAATCCCTTAACCATACTGTTAGGGATACCGAAATTTTCTACCAAATTTGCTTCAAGGGTTGACATCAATGACAACTAGCCCAATTAATCAACAATATCCCCCTTTGGCAATGATGAAAAACCTCTGATGCAACAATGAAGTCATATTACTCATACTCCCCTTAGAAACATGCCTCTTTTCTCTCTCTCTAAGCATCTAACTCTCTAACTGTGCATCTGATGAATATCTCCCCCTTTGAAATCAGTGGCAAAGGTAACTTCCCGTCCGGGGATGCTCCCCTGACTGAACTCCCGAAACTGCTCCCCCAACCTGAACTTTCCTTGTTATGGTGTTTCCTTGTGTAATTCTAAGACATATAAGATAATAATTCAAAAACATTCATTTTGGAGTGGAAATTACTCCAAGCCTCTAGTGAAGATATTAAAAATATTCCCTTGGAAGCGGTTTTATAAAAATATCCACAACCTATTCTTTTGTTCCCACATATTCAACTCTGATGTCCCTCTCTGCAACCTATTCCCATAGAAAGTGATACTTGATTGGAATGTGATTTTTCTTGGAGTGCATCACTGGATTCTTTGAGATACTGATGGCGCTTGTATTATCACAATATATTGGAATGGGCTCATCATACTCAACCTGTATATCTGTCAAAATTTGTTTCATCCATAGAACTTGTGTACAACATGCTGCTGTTGTAATATACTCCGCTTCGGATATAGACAATGATACTGATGACTGTTTCTTGCTGAGACAAGATACCAAACACTCACCCAAGTAGAATGCTGCTCCACTTGTACTTCTATGGTCATCAATGTAACCTTCTCAATCTGCATCTGTGAAGGAAATAAGTGATAAATATTTTCCTCTTGGATACCATAATCCAAACTCTTATGTACCCTTGAGATATCTAAATATCATCTTTACTTATAGAACATGCGATTCTTTTGGTGTTGCTTGAAATTGTACCACCTATCAAACTGCCTACATTACATCTGGTCTGGATGCTGTCACATAAAGTAAGCTTCCAATCATTGACCTTTATGGCCTTTGATCTGTAGATTTTGAATTATCATCTTTACTTAACTTGCAACTGGTTTGCATAGGAGTATTGATTAGTTTGAAATCTTCCATTCCGAACCTATTTATCATTTCTATAATATAATTGGCTTGAGAAATAAAAATTCCTTGGCTTCTTTGACATATCTGAAGACCTAGAAAGAAGGATAGTTTTCGAAGTAATGAAATTTCAAATTCATTCTGCATATCCTTTGCAAATTTCTGGCTCAACCTATCATCATCATTTCCAAAAATAATATCATCAACATAAAATTCAATTAATAAAATACTATCTTGAGTTACCTTGATGTAGAGGTTGTTGTCTGCATTTCCTTTTTTAAACCCTTTCTGCTATAGATACCCGTCCATTCTAGAATACCATGCTTTGGGGGCCTGTTTTAGACCATACAAGGATTTCTTCAACCTACACACATAATCTTCATTCTCTAACAACTGAAATCCTTCTGGTTTCTCAATGTAAACTTCTTCTTCAAGTTCCCCATTCAGAAAGGTTGATTTCACATCCATTTGATACACTTTAATATTCTTGGAGCACGCATAAGCTAGGATCAATATCTTTTTTTCCATTCTGGAAGCTGGGGAAAAAGTCTCTTCAAATTAGATACCTTCAACCTGTGCATATCCTTTACATACCAGCCTAGCTTTGTTCCTGGTAACCTATTAATCTTCATTCAATTTATTTCTAAAGACCCACTTTGTGCTGATCACATTCTTGTACCTTGGTCTTGGAATCAATTCCCAAGTGTCATTCTTCTCTATTTGATCCAACTCTTCATTCATGGCTTTGATATAGAATTCATCCTTGATGGCTTCTTCAAAGTTGTTTGGTTCAATCAAATATAAGAGTGCTAGGTGCAGTTGTTCTGGTGAGTGAATTCTTCTTCTAGTCTCAACTCCTGCATGTTTGTTCCCGATAATATGATATGAGGTACGATTCTTCTGTATTCGTTTTCTAGGTGTCTTTGGAGGTACTTGATGTTCTTGCTCTTCCAATTCTATCTGATATTCTTCATATTCCCCTTCTGGTACTTCTTCATCCTTTTCTTCTTCTTCATAAGCATGTTCCACTGACTCCTTTTATTCTTCCTTTAATTTTTGTCCACCTGTCTCATCAACTGTTACATTGATGCTTTCCACAACTTTGTTGAGCATTAGATTGTAACATTTGTATGCTTTCATTGTACTCGAGTAACCAACAAGTACGCCTTTTTCCACATGAGAATCAAACTTTCCCATTCTTCCATATTCTCTTTTGATGTAACATTTGCTTCTAAAAAATATGAAGTGCTTCACATTTGCTGGTCTTCCTTTCCATAGCTCACAGGGAGTTTTGTCACTGTTTTTTCTAAGAATTACTCTATTTTGAATGTGAATTTCTATATGCACTGCATGTGTCCAAAAAACATCTGTCAAATTAGAATCCGTTAACATTTTTCGAGCCATTTCCTGTACTATCCTATTCTTTCTTTCGGCGACCCCATTCTGTTGAGGTGTCCTAGAAACAAAGAATTGCCTTTTTATTCCATGCTTGCTGTAGAAATCCATAAATTCGTTTGAAGTATACTCTCCTCCATTGTCCGATCTCAAACATTTTATTTTTGAATCCATTTCATTTTCAACCATTTCCTTGTATAACTTGAAGTTTTCAAATGCTTCTAATTTATTACTGAGAAAACAAAGTGCAATCATTCTTGTATAATCATCAACCAATAACATACAGAATTTCTCACCTTTTAAACCTTTTGTTCTAGTTGGTCCAAATAGATCAATATGCACAATTTCCAGTGGTCTTGTCAATGAGTATACGTTTGATTTGAACCTGGTCTTTGTTTTCTTTCCTCGTTGACAATGCTTGCATAATGTGTTGGTTGGATTTGTGATCTGGGGCATTTCTTTGACTGCTTCCTTTTTGCTAACTTTGACAAGGTTATCAAAGTTTATGTGATCCATTATTCTGTTCCATATTCAAACTTAATCTTCCTTTCCTAGACAACACTTTTCATTTCCAATTTCACTTAATACATATATGTTGCTTGAAGTTCTTATAGATGTTGCTACTAATTTAACTGAACCTTCTTTTCTTATCTCACACTTCTGTGAATCGAATCTAATTTTGTGACCTTGGCCACACATTTGAATTACACTTAGAATATTATGTTTCATACCTTCCACGAGTAGAAAATTTTCTACTTTGGTATTCTTGTTTCCAATTCTGACTGTCCCCTTTCCAATTATTCTAGTTGAGTCGTCGTTTCCAAAGGAGACTGATCCATCTCTTTCCTTTTTCAAGGTTAGAAACCTATCCTCATCACTTGTCATGTGTTTTGAAAAACCATCATAAACATACCAACCATGTTTCTTTTTATTAGCTTGTAGGGAGAGTGTGCATTCTTCATTGTTATACCGATTCTTCTTTCTTATTCATGTTCTCTGTTGAGGTTCCTGTCTGTACTTGTTGTTATTCTATTGTGATTCTTTGGGATGAACTTTCATTCTACAATATTTGGACATGTGTCTAAATTTGTTGAACTTGTATCATTCCACTATAGTGCTCAAATATTCAAACATGTTGTAGATTCTTTTCTGTGTTTCACTAGGCTTTCTTGGATAAACATTTTGTGCAAGAATTTCAAGGTTGTTTATGTTTCTGCTATTTTCTCTTCAATTTACAACTTTATGTCCAAAATTATTACATGCATAACATAAACCAAAAAAAAAATAGTTTGATACTTGGGAGTTGAATATCTTATGAACGAAGTTACTCTTCTGAACCCATCTTCTTCTTGAAATCCTTTTCGTTCTGGCTGCTATGGATTCTGGAATTTGAATCTTCTAGGTGGTGGAGCATCTTTGTAATGAAACCTCTTGTTTTCTTCCTTCTCAGGAGATCCTCTGTCTATCTCTGCATAGCTTCTTGATTTTTTTTCTTGATCTATAGTTTTGGAGCTTGAGCCTATTTTTGTATGATTGTATCCTAGCTCAGACTTGTCATGATGTGGCCTCTAACTGTTGATAATGTTATCAAAAACCTTATAGCTATTGTGCATGTTTTTTTATTGAAGGTCTTTTCTCAACGTGACAATCTTTGCTTCCATGTTTTCAATAATCCTGTCTTTTTCTTCCAGCTGCTCTTTGAGTGCTTCTTCAATTCTTTTGTATTCTTCTATTTGAACCTTCAAATCAATGATCATCTTCTCTAGTTCTTCAGAGTTTGAATTCTAAGTGTCTTCTTTCTTGTTTAGTTTTGCCCAGAGCTTCTTGTTTTTCTTGTTTTCTCTTTTTTATAACTTCTATAGCACTCAATAGTTCTTCTCTGTAGTCAACTTCTGCCTCTTCATATTCCTCTATGGTTCCTTCTTTATCAGAGTATTCTATTGCCATGAATAGAACTCTTTCTGTCTCACTTTCACTGACTTCATCTTCATCTAATGAGGAGTTGTCTTCTTTGGTGCAAAAACTTTTCTTGAAGACTTTGTTTTTGGTTATTTTTCCTTTATATGTTTGTTTTCTATTTGAGTCATCGTCTTCATTTTTATTTTTATTTTTTATGGGGACATTTGTTATCAAAATGACCAATACCATCAAAATTAAAACAAATCAATGGAATATTACCTTTATATATGTTTCTGGTTCCCATTTTCAGTCTTCTGACGAAGTTGGCTACTTCTTCATCGTCCTTTGAGATGTCACTGCTGTTGCTATCTTCTTTTGCCTTTTTCTTTGAATTCTTGGATTATTTGAATGCTTCTTCTTTGGTACCTAGATTCTCCTATTCAGTTCTTATTTCATAAGCTGTGAAAATTCCATGTAGTTCATCCATTCTTATTGAATCCAAATATGTTCTTTATTATAGTGCTAAGACCTTAAGATAAAATCTCATTGGAAGAGATATTAGTACCTTTTGAACAATTATAGATTCATCAACTTCTTCTCCCAATCCTCTAATTACATTCAATGTTTCATAAAATTGTAAGAATTAAGTTGCAATATTCTCATCTTCCTTCATTTTCAGCTGTTCAAATTGACCTCTGTAGGTTTGAAGCTTTGTTTCCTTGAATTTTGCATATCGTTCATAAATATTCCAAATTTTTTCCCAAATCTCTTTTGTGGAGCAGCAATGCATAACCTTGCCATATATCGAACCACCAACACCATTTAGAAGTGAATTTTTGTCTTTAGAATCATTTGGAATGAGTTTCCTTACATTTTCAATCGTTGGTCGAACTAGTGGTTCTAATCTACACCTGATTTCCAAACCTCAAATCCCTATGCTTATACATATGTTTTCATCCTTCTGCTCCATAATGCATAATTCTGTCCATCAAACTATGGTATTCCATTTTTATACATATTGTTTCTCTCCATGATCTACCTTTCAGTGGTTAAACATATTTCTGAAGGAACCTGGTCTAATACCAATTGTTGGATTACTAAGAGCGGGGTGAATCAATAATAGAAAAATTTAGCCCTTTTTAACCAGAGTATATAAGTGTTGTTTATCTTTATGATCAATATATGTTTATCATTCAACAAGTGTAGAGTAAATAAACCATGAACAATGAGAAATCATACACATACATAGTACAACAATATTTTTACGTGGAAACCCAATGCGGGAGAAAACCACAAAATGATTTTTCTTATATGTCTTTAAGAATTGCAATCATTGGAAGCACCAATTTCCTTTGTTTTCCAGCTGCAATTGGAAGGAGGATCCAACCCCCTAGTTTCTCAGGCTACAACCCGAGGGAAGCTCCAACTCCCCAATTCTCTATCTACAACCATAAGGAGGCTACAACCCCCTATGTTCTCCGACTACAACTAAAAGGTGGCTACAATCACCTATCCTTGCCCTGTCCTACCGCCCTGAAATATAAGTGAAATGATGAAACCACTGCCACACTGTCACTGTGAGATATACCACTGTAAACATGTACCAACCTGTGCTAATAACCTGTAACCAACTTGTCCCACTATCTTGTAACAAACCTGTACCTATTCTCAACCTGTACCAACAAAATCCAACAGGTACGTGACCTTTCTGTGCTGCAGCTCGCATATGTATGCACCCTGTCTATACTGAAACTCGTGTATGTACGTCGCCATATTTCATCCTACGTACACTTTTAGAAGTTAGGGTTTTCAACTCTTCTGAAACTTCAAACACTCTGTTGCCTCTATCACCTCAACCTGGAATTTGTCATTGTGTCTTATCTATATCTCTCTAGTCATGTGCCATACATCATATTACATATCCTTTAACCAAGTGAATCTATATCTCTCTAGTCATGTGCCATACATGTGTGTACAATCATGGACAAGTGTAATAGCTCTCACATGGACTAGAAATCGAACCCCAATTGATATACAGACTCACACTACACTAACAAATTCTCAATCACTTCATACTACAATCTCTCTACCATGTGTCAAAAAAACCCTCAACCATATACCAAGAAATACAAACTATGTTTCAACACTTGAACCAACAAGATGAATCAATGAGTAATACCAACATACCAGTGCTGTATTTCTGTAGATCTAGACCATACCACAAATTGCATACAACCAACAACCTCTCTAGGGAAAATCCTCAAACCCCCATAACCATATCTCATGTAGGCACCAAAATCCAACTACTCATAGAAATAAGACATACCTTTGAACCTGTAGATAGATTTGTTGTACCTAATCACTGTAGACCTTCCTGGGAGTTTTCTTTGAGACTCTAGAGACCTGGCATATTCATCTTCTCAAGTTTTTATAGATTTTTCCTCATGTACGCACCCTATTATACTTCCATATTTCTTGCATACACACCCTTCTCCACTGCAGCCCGCATATGTATGCGACTTCCTTCACTGCAACCCGTGTACACCTCAAAAACTAAGGTTTTAAAGTATTTTTTGCAATTCCAAAACTTTCTCCGTCAACCCTTCGTGCTACCTCAGACTTGTGAAACTTAATATGTATCAATGAGTACATGCAATAAACTTTACACAATAATAGATATTCAATGTGATCAATAGTCGCTAATAAGAGAGCCTTGATATTTTATTTATACTTCCATGTATCTTCTTCACAGGGTTACCTTCTAACAAACTTAACCAAATTTCCTTCTTTTACGTCTAACCCACTTCTAACCACTTGTCCACTTCTAACCCACTTTGCTACAGACATAAAGTTTTCCACTTCTAGTTGCAACTAATTTATTTAAATTTTTTTCTTATTGCAAAAAATTAGCCCATGATTAACTCCTAGTTTCACCCATTTGACTAGTCAACTTCCTCTGGGGGATTCTAGAATAATTTGACTTCTTTGACCTTCTAGATAACTCATGAGGGTTCTCCAACTTCACAAGTCCATAAATCTCTAACCATGAGGAGTTATGTGATGTTCCACGTATCATTGTAAATGGCATGCCATGTAATATCCATATAGAATAGTATTACTTGAAAATATACTAACCTTCATACCATTATACATCAAACAAACTTAAATCCCTTAACCATACTATTGGGGATACTGATATTTGCTGATGGAATTAATTCAAGGGTTGACATCAATGAAAACCAACCCAATTAATCAACACTTGTTCTAGAAGGATATGACATTCCAACATTACAATGAGAAGTTCCAAGCCTTGGAGTCAAAGGACAAACTCCATCTATATCTAGTGCGGAAGATCTACATCTCAAATCTAAGGTCTAAAATTGAGATCGAGGTAAGAATTTTTGAACTTGATTCTTTGGAAAAAGCCACTATTATAGATAGAATAGAAGAGACTCACATTGAAGCTATAAATATAAAGGTAGATGGATCTAGTAATCATAATATGATAGGAGGGGCAAGGAAGAAGGAGAGTATGAAATGTCTCAACTCAAAATCTTTAGCCACCAACTTACTTAAAAACATAATTCCTTAACCTAAAACCTTTCCTATCAATGCTCTCAACCATAGTTTAAACGACATGTTTGCAAGCTCTCAACCATATATTAGAAATGAGGACTGCTAGCTATGGTTTAATATATGGTTCAAAGCTCTTTCCTAGCACCATTTTTAGAATTTTTTTTTTCCAAGCTAGATATGTGTTCCGACATCTATAAATAACACAAACATATGTCATTAGGTGGGAAACCTACGGCAGGGGAAGAATACATGTATGAACCAAAATATTTTTCACTTGGCTGGAAACCCTTGTAATCCATGTTGTTACCCCTTTGAGTATTACTGCATCATACAACACCTGTATACGAAATTCACTTCCATGTACCCTTAGGTATATCGAAAATTGTGTAGGTGTCTTGAAACTAACCTTATATTATCTTCTCAACCACTTTACTGCTATAGTTTCACCAAGAACAACACTTGGGAAGATTACTCTCTCATACCTGGGTAATCAGGTAGTACAACTAAGGGTATGGTTGAACCTGCTTAGTTAGAGCCCTGAGATATTGGGATGAGTACTACTGTTGGACCCCACAAATATATCAGAGAGCTATAGCACATGGCAATCCTTTTTCCTTAGGGCCCTTGCAACCTGTTGAGCGCTCAACACACCCTAAAATCCTTATGAAATTTTATCACTTTTTGGGTACCACTTGTTTTCTTTTACTGTATGAATTGAGTTCATTATTGGGGGGGGATGATTTATTTTGTTTTCATGACTCTTATCGATCAAGTCATATTTGTTTGAACTTGTTAAAATAAACCTTGTGTCTAAAATAACTTGGCATTCTAACTAAGAATCTGCAGCTAACAGTGCGACTAATGCGCTTGTGTTCGGCATCGAAAAAATTCAAGTATATAAAGTGGCCATACAGTTACATTAATCACCGATCGCCGATGCATCATCGACATTGGTAGAAGGAGGATTTGGTTTGCGTGAGTTATTTTCCACGAAGATTCAGGAGATGGCCGATCCCCATCGATGTCGAAAAAGTACGAGAGGAATAGACATTAACAAAATCCATGGGAAAAAAACCTCGATAGCCGAGGACTGATGCACTTTCTTGGGGTCGGGGAAATCTTAAAGGTTTAAACCATTGATTTTTTCTGCGTTAAACATATCCCCAATCGCCGTCCCTCGATACAATTTCGGCATTGGGAAATTTTCAAGGAGGCCTATCCGAGAGAACTTGGGTAAATTTATCGCCAATCGTCGATCCTTGAGTCTTTTCGGCATCGACAAGATAGGATCGAGTTTTAGAATGTTTAGCTTAAGAAAAGTCCTGATTCCAGATAACACGGGTAAACGAAGATGCCGGTCTCAAGTGCCATGTGTCTTTTTCACATAGGGGTGTTGCACGACCTAGTTTCATCCCGAGTCATCTTAAAGTTCCCTGTGTCCTAGTCACACCTTTGAGTCAACCTTGCCACGTCATCCCTGTACAAAAATATCGCTCGACGTTGGAGATTTTGCAAGGAGTTTTAAACGACAAGTGTTTAAAGAGAAACCTCGACCATGACCCACCAGCTAGATTAACAAAACTATGACATGTTTTTAGCACGATATATGATCAGATTATGTCATTTAATGGGCTAGTTAATGTTTCAACCTGCGTACATTGCTTCTCCATGCGCCGATTGAATGATATAAATTTGAAATCACCAATAGGCCACATTATAACCCTCCCCCGCGTTGTCGACTTACAATCAAATTTAATTTTAAAAGTAATGAGGATATGGAGGCATATTTTGTAGAACCACACTCATATTTCGAATTGAATGGCTGATGCGACAAGGTAAGCTCATCCATGTTTAAATCACTAGAACGACCTCAAATAATTTCATTCTGCGCACAAGTTTGAATTTCAGAGAATCCAAAGAATCAAAGCAAGCGTCTCAAGACTGTGTTGATTCTCAGATTATTAAAACTAGGTTAAACAAGCAACAAAGGTATGTGTTAAAGTTTATCAATTCGATGATCGTGAGTTGTGATATATGCATCTGATTTTTGCACAATCTCTAACTATGTTCTAGATGTATGGAAAATGCCTCCAAGAAAACCAATGACTAGGTGCTCACGAGGAGCACCTAAGCTAAAGGAAGCAAAAACATGTGAGGGTTATTCTCTTGGGATTGTGAGGCAGTTGGAGTATGATCCTAGGGAAAATACGGTCATTAAAAACTCAACGAAGAAAGATTTTGTTCAACGTACGATCTTCAGTGCTAAAGAAGCAAACATTGGATCCAAAGAAACACTCCCACAATGGGGAGACCTATTCAACAAAATCAACCAGGAGGAGTACTTGGAGTGTATCCCACACAACGATCCAGATGTAAGGGTGCTTGATGACTAGGTGTTCTCAAATATTTGACAGTCATGATTACACATGGTATCCTGCAAAACTTTGGTTTTCTCATGCATGGAGGTTTTGAAGTGGCTAATTGACCATACAAACACGCAAAAATTCTTGATCAACGATGAGAATGGTGGGTGTGTCAAGTTTTTCCTCCCGACATAAGTGTAGATGTACTACAAACTCAGAGACCCAGAGGAGTGGCTGAACACAGACTTCGTGGTGAATTTCTACGAATTCCATGACACCAGTCAGTTGATGGTCTCATGGTGGAAGGAGGACAATAATTTTACAAACTGGAGAAATGGTTGGTATGGGACAATTAACTTGAGGGAGCCATACATCTACTTGATGGATCTCATCTACCAACTGTATGGAGAGAAGGCCTGCTCCAAGTTTTCAAAATCATGTATGCCCTTTGCATACACAGTGGCGATCTCCAGAAGCAGCTTCAACTGGGGAGCAATAATTTCCAAGCAATTGAGCATCTGTGTACAGTAGGCTCAGATGCCTAAAGAAGGGGAAGCACCCACTTTCCACATGGCCTCGTGCCTTCTCGATGTTATTTGTGCGAGAAATGTATTCGCTGGCATGAATTTAAGCTAGCATGTTGTGGAGATCCCTGTTCATGTTTACTTTAGCATACTATGTGAGAACAGGTACAAAAAATCCTATGCACTCATTTGCGATGAATTCATCGCCCGTATTTATTTTATTGTATTTAAAAAGGAATGCTTGAGACTATCCAGAATAACCAAGAAAATGGTAGAGAAGGTAGGCCGCTGGTATTTAGATGAACACACAATCTATATTAGGGTTTTCAGTGCCACCAGAGCACCACATCTACTCCCTTATCACGTCCCATACCGACTCATTGTGTGAGAAATATACTATCAGACTATCCTATAGGGCTATAATGCCACACTAGTCAAGGACAAGAAGCGAGATTTCATACCCTACGACTTCCATGTGGGGTTTTATTTGGTAAAGGACACTGCTCAAGCCAAACAAGAAGGGATGAGTCAGCTTGAATTAAGTTTCTTGACAGATCGATTCCATAAGCATGAACCTAAAGGCTTGGTCCCCCAACATGTTTCACATGTATTATCTTGTTGGCCATACGTGCATGACAAATTTGAGGATGAAATTTTCACAGAATGTGCTCAGGACTCAGAGGAGGTAGTACAGAGGATGACCAACCTGAACATGACTAGGTTCAAGGATATGATCATGGATGAATAGGTGGAGACAATAGAGCAGTCGACTCAAGAGGGCCTCAGAATTAGGGAAGAAATTAGAGCAGTAGAGACTATAGAGGCACAAAGAAGAGGATTTCTCTTTCTAGAAGGGGCGCAGAGAATCATTGATCAGTTAAAGAACGACCCAGATCTTGTGGATATGTCGAGGATCCTCGGTGATGACCCAATCACAAGCAGAGGAGAGCCAAGTGACTTAGAGCCAATACAACTTGAAGAAATCACCAGACCAAAAAATCCTGAAGTTCCATCACCACAAATCAGATCACCAGGGGGAATTTCAACCCAACCTGAGATATAAAGGACACTAGGTAGGAAAAGTGTACCAAACCCGTTGTTTGACTTAATAACCATCTATGATGATGAGGAGAGTTCAGAGGTTTCCTTGGTGACTCCAGTACCGATTATAGAGGAAAAGGAACCAGAGAAAGCATCTACCCCAGGTCCCGATGCCCCAATTTAAAACCTTCTGTAGAGCGACCATGAGGTTGAAAGTGTCTTTGACACTGAGCTACTTGGCTTGATGGGAATCCCAATAGACAACTCAAGGGATGAGATGGGATCATGTGGTCAGAAAGAGGAAGTTCCACAACAAGAAATCGACACATCGACAACCGGTTACAAAGTAAGTACTAGACCTATCCCTGACTCCTTAATTTCAGTCGATACCTCACCAGTTGATGCACAACAAACAAAGGTCGAGCCATCAGAACATATAGAAGAAGTTCAAGAACCAATATTGGAACATATACATATAGCCAAGAGCCTGGGAGATACTCTAACTTTGGGAGAACAACAAATCCCTGAACCTGTTGATGAGGTCGCTGACATACAAGCGATCGATTATGACTGAAAAATAAAGGCTATCATGAAGAGGATGAAAAAGAAGAGAAGGATCACGCTAGATAACTCGATTCTCATCACTATGGAGGAGAAACTGCTCAACACTGAACATGGAAAGACATATGAGCTTATCGACGTGGGGATGGCTATTACAGATGCCATGTTGGATAGAGAAAGGAGGGATGAAAAGGAGTTGGAGCATCTGCTCCATTTGGAGAAATACTATCAAGACTCAATTCAAGACACAATGTCCTTGAGGAGTGAGTTCCAGGACTCTTATACAAAATTCATAAGTGAACAACACCTTTTCACCACAGGCATAGCCGATTTCCAAGAGGACACCCTTATGGTGCTAGCAACCTGCAAGGACATGGAAGGGTGGTATGAAAAATCTGATCAGGCAGTAAAAAGAATCGATTACACCAACTCAGTACAAAAGGGCCAAGACATTAAAGAGCACGATATTTGGGTTCCAAGGGATCACAACATAGATCGGATTAGAAAAGTGGCTGAATACTGGGTAAAAATGGCCCAGGAACCTCAGCAGGAGATTAAGGAGAAGTGGGCCGAGTGTGAAAAGAGATGGGAAAATATTAATCAGGAGATGAAAAGCATCGACCTCCCAGAATTTGGCTCACTCGAAGACTTTGTCGACTTGCATGGCATAATCAAGATACATGCAGAACAAAACTTGGTATGGACAACATATATTACAAAGGTTGCAAGCATGGCGCCAAGATAAGTACAACAATTCATGGAGCATCCGATTAAGTTTCGAGCAGTTCTACAGCGGTTGAGTGTTAAAATTATCAAGTACATAGAATGGATAGTAGAAGTGAAAGAAATTCTTTCAGCACCGATGGACCAACACAAGTTCCCGTATGCCAACACATGCGAGGAAATATTCGTCAAATGGTCGAAAAATGAGAAGAGTCATCCACTTCAATAAAAATATTTGATGATCCTTAGAGAACAGAGAGATTAAAGCGCCCCATGGTGATATTTTGTTTTACTTAGATTGCACTTGTAATAAATATTTTTAATTAATGATTCATTATAAATAAGAGGATTGACCTTTTAGCAAAGGTCGATGGGTTTTGGAAAGACCCCTCATTTTGGAATTGTAAAGAATTATTTCTGAACTACCTTAATTGAGAAGTCCTGTTTAGGATCGGAGACAAAATACTACTTTTATCAAAGGCGTTATATGATTGGATTGAGGAGGAATTACTTCCAACTTTATTTCAGTAATTGATGCTGTAACGAGTAAGAGTTACTGAATCTATTGATAAGTTATCTATTTCAATATTTGTTTTGCAGGTCTTGTTCTTAATGATGTAAAGCAAATCACTGTGCTAATGTGTGATTAATGATTAAAGCAAAGGGAACTATTTTTCTTGCCATCATCTTATTACATCAGTATTTTCTTTATGATAATTGTATCTCAATCAATAATTGAAATACAAACAAGTTAATGTATTAGTACTAGGCTTGCAACATGTGTGAATATCTTTGTCTACATGCTTGAGCACGAGGGATATCCCAAGCTCAACCTTCTCCAACAGTTTAGTCTCCATTCCACCCGCTGGTTTATACCAGTATATATCACTTTATCAAACTTATCTAATAAAGGAAAAGATAAAAGAGAACGTTTAAACAAAAGAAGGAATTTTCATAGGAAAATATCCTGGCAATCACCACATAAAGCCCATCGATTATTTGGCTAGATCGAAAGATATGGAGAACCATTCCACCATCAAACGCTGCAGAGTCTAATTGCACCTCCGTGGCAGGTTTGGTTCCTGCTTTTTAGTTAAAGGGATTTAAGACCCCTCAACACAACCCTAATCCTTGTTATCAATACAAAGTTTTTTGAAACAAGGGGCTCTGTTGAAATTTTGATCACTAGAAACAATTCTTCCTGCTTCTAGTTTGCAAATTCCTACGTAATCTTGAGTATTAAGAATTTGAGCATTCTATCAATACAATATTTCTCTGTATGGATTATAACTCTACATAAGTAAAAAATAAAAAAAAGAGAAAAAAATAAGTATAAAGTCAACCCACCAACACCCTTATTTGGGACTTATCTCAATAGAATACTACTAGCGTCACATTTATTGCAGTGGTACCCCTCTTCCATAAGCCTTTTTTATGTGGACCCACTTGCCCCATTATTAACTGCCTATATCAAAAACTCTAAAAAGTTGCATTTATCACATTCCTACAACTCTCTAGTAAGTAATTTTGTGTGGACCCGCTAGCCCCATCTCCCTATCCCCACCCTCCCATTCCCTTTTTTCTTATGGAAACCCTATATATGACCACTTGAAACCAAGAACTTGGAAACCACAATTTAAATGTGGAAAATATATATGAATCCTGTGAAAACCCTTCCCAATCCAATCATCCTAACATGCAGTCTCACTTAACCAAACACCAATCAGTTTTTGAAACCCCCCAAGGCCTCCCACCCTCCTGTGGCACTTATGGTCATTCCATTCCACTCATACTTGATATCCTTCCACCTAATGTTCATCCTTATCGCCACCCATTTGCTCAAAAAAATTAAATTAAAAATATTGTTCAATAATTGTTAATTGCGGGTATTATTCACCCTAGTACAAGTCCTTATTCCTCCCTAGTGGCCATGGTACTAAAAAAAGAAGGCAATTGGTGCATGTGTTCTGATTTTCTCACTCTCAATAGAATCACCATCAAGGATAAGTTTCCAATTCCAATTATTATTGATATTTTGGATGAACTTAAAGGTGCTCAATTCTTTACCAAACTTGACCTTCGTTCAGGCTATCACCAAACCTGTATGAAAGATGATGATATTCCCAAAATAATTTTTTCACTCATGAATGGAATTATGAGTTCTTGGTAATTCCTTTTGGCCTTTGTAATGTACCATCCACCTTCTAGAGTCCCATGAATCATATATTTAAACTGTTTCTGTCATTTTTTCCAGGTCTTTTTTGATGACATCCTCATCTACAACAAAACTTGGCAGGACAAGTTACCTTTGTAGACTGGGTTTTACAACTCCTTTCTCATCATAAATTATTTCTCAAGAGGCCCAAATGTGTATTTGGAATTTTTGAAGTCGAATATTTGGGCCATATTGTTAGTAAAGCTGGTGTATGAGTGGACCCAAAGAAAATTGAAGAAATGAAGGATTGTCCCCATACTACAACTCTTAAAATTTTACAAGGTTTCCTTGGTCTATTAGGTTACTATAGAAAGTTTGTCTATAACTACAGAAATTTTTTGGCTTCTTTCATTGCCTTACTTAAGAAAAAATCTTTCAATTGGAATGCAACTATAGATCACGCCTTATATGAATTGAAATATGCTATGTGTACCACCCCAATACTTGATCTTCCCGACTTCACTAAGACTTTTATTTTGGAATTTTGTGCCTTAGGAAAAGGTATAGGAGCATTTCTCATGTAATAAGGTAGAACCTTGGCCTGTAAAAGTAAACAACTTTGTGACAAACACTTGGGAAATTCCACCTATGAAAAATAATTGTTGGCCATTTTCCATGGTGTGGATATCTGGTGTCCTTACTTGCTTGGGCATTGTTTCTAGATCAAAACTAATCATCATAACCTCAAATAGTTTTTGGAGAAAATAATTTCATCACTATAACAATATAAGTGGGTTACCAAAATGATAGGTTATGATTATGAGATCATTTACAATGGAAAGGAGAATGTGGCCTTTGATTCTTTTTCTAGAGAATATTAATGGTTCACCGATCCCAAGATTTTCGTCTTGACCCAACAACTTCAACACGATTCTAATATATCTCCCAACTAAACTTGGCACAATGGTGAACTTTGTTATAAATGGAATTCATATTTAATCAACCAATCTAATTTTAAATCCGCTACACTATATGAAATCCATGCATCCCCAACAATAGGTCATTTTGGATTTCATAAAACATACGAATAGATCAAACATTCCTTCTTTTGGGAATGCATGAAAAAGGACATCCACACCTTCATGGTTGAATACAATATTTTCCAATGACACAAGGGAGAAACAGTTAATTAGACTCTAGGTGCACTAGAACCTTTACCTATTCCCCCTATTGTATGTATATAAATTTCTATGAATTCATTGTGGGGCTTTCTATGGTTGTGGTCGATTGAATGTCTAAATATGCTCATTTTTTTCCCTCCAAAACCCCTTTAAATATTCCATGGTTTCCTAAGTACACATGGATAATATTTTCAAACTACATGGTATGCCCCAATCTATTTTCACAGATCATGATCCCACTTTCACTAGTAACTTTTGGCAAGAATTGTTTAGGCTACACGACACCCAATTGAATCTTAGCAGTGTTTATCACTAATAGACCAATGGTCAAATGGAAGTTGTCAACAAGTTTTTGGAAGCATATTTGAGGTGCTTCACTTTAAAATGACTATCTCAATGGGATTAGTGGTTACCCCTAGATGAATGGTGCTGCAATACAACTTATCATGGTGCCTCTTGCATGACCCATTTGAGGCAATCTATGTCCAAAATCCTCCATATATGTTATCTTACCTACCATGTGTCTCCAATGTACAATAGGTCAACAAAACCCTTACAACTAGGGATAAAATTTTGTGCACTCTCAAATATAATCTAGTAATGGCTTAAAATTAGATGAAGTAATACGCTAATAAACATCAATATGAATGGTATTTTGAAGAAGGGGAACAAGTATTCCTTCATTTACATCCATATAAGCACACTTCCCTTAAATAAAACCACCAAAATAATCCGACTACAAATTTTTATGGCCCATATATGATCCTCAAGCATATTGGGAATGTGGATTACAAATTTTCACTTCCCAACCACTCTAAGATCCATCTAGTCTTTCATGTCTCCTGCTTAAAGAAAGTGGTTGAATCCAATTATCAATTCAAAACAATATGATAGAATTGGATAAAGAAGGTTCCATTTGTTTGCAACCAAAGGCCATCCTTGACAAATGAGAGCATTGTTTCTGCTAGTGCACCATCTAGGAAGTTTTAGTACAATGGAAGGATAAACAACTAGAAGATGATACATGGGAACTAGCAGTCATTCTGTAACACTTTCCACATCTCTATCCTTGAGGAAAAATGCCACCTTTTAATGGGGGTGGAGTATTAGGGTCCTAACCTACCTAACCCCCTAAGTAGATATAATATTCTGTATTTCTATGTATGGAGGCCATCATTAGTAAATAAGGCCTATGTAGTAGTGTGAACACAATTATTGTAAGAAGACTTACTAGAAGGTTCCTCCTACTAGAAAGTTCCTTGTCTAGAATAATCGTAGGGGATAGAAATAACTATATAAATATATAGAAACATTTGTAAAAGGTGTCTTGTAAATCATTTGTAATCTGATATTTTTTCTATTGAAGGTTGCCTCCTTGAAGAGGCAAGTGAACATTGCTTACATATCAATAAAGGTATCATATTTTTCTCGTATTGTCCATTGTTCATGCCATTCTATTTATTTATGCGATATATCTGACTAATATCTATGATTTATGCTCTGAATATTTCTATTTGGCACATCACATAATCCATTATTAACAACTATTAATTATCATATCATCATCATTATTTCATATTTATATAACAACAAACTACCTTTAGTCCATAATCATGTTATATGTATGATCAAGCATTTCTGTATGTAGTAACACATATTTATATGCACCAAGAATTCATTATCAGTATGCTCTATAATGCATATTAATTTTAATTATCAATGTCTTTCATTTCCATTATTATTATGCTTTACAACTATTACATATATCAACTCTTTCAACATTAGAAAAATATTTTATAATAACAAGAGATGAGTTAAGGAACCCCCTCTTATTAACATGGCTTCCATGTTGGCCATGTTCCTCATTTGTTGCTACAACAATATGATCAACTTCCTATAGCTTCTTGTAGAATTTTTAGTTTCTTGTGCTATATGTGGCTTCCCTTAAATCCTTATGGATTTTGTATCCTTATGTGCTCTCTCTCTTCTTATTAGTGCAAGGTTTCTCCCTTATCTGAGCACCTTCCATCCAAGTCACACATGGCCATTTTACATTTCCAACCAATATATCTTATTGACATTGACTCTTTGATATCTAATTACTTTTCTGGGTCAATCTTACCTAACTTTACCTTTCCTAGACATCCAACACCTATAGTTCCTATACCATTATCTCCTTCTTCCTTTGCCAATTTATCCTCAAACTTGAATTCCTTAGTCAATAATACAACATACTATAATGTTGTATCTATATATTCTATTCTAGATTCATATAAACTACTCTAGAGGAGTCAAATCTATTTTATTTCCCATTGTAGCCTCAACTAGTACTTCCATCATTTCATGGTATTAAAATGAATGTTCTTCCAATTCTAGATGGTTTCTTTTCAAATTACATATCTTTTGCAAACAATGCAAGCATAGAAATGTTTTCTTCCTTATATGCCTTCTTAAGGTTTTTCCTTTTGAAATCACTACCCTACTTGTGTTCTTCTTTATTTTTCATTTCATTCTACGTAGGGAATTCACTCAACATCCTTGGAATGTGAATGCATAAACAATTCTAATTTATTCTTGTCATCATTCCTTGAGTGTTACAATATATTCTATCTAACCTAAGCATTCACATTATGGAACCTTTTACCGATATCTCAAGTTGTTCATGGACTTGGTCCAAATCTGGAATCTACTTCATTTAATTGGGATAACTCTCTTTGAAGTCTCATTGTATCCTTATAGAACTAATCTACACATAATACACTACTTTGTTTCTCTATCAACATTATTTAGGGTGAATGAACCTTCATTATTTCTACGGGAAAAATCCAACTAAACTGGGTCTAAAGAATAGGCAGAGCGACAACTCCCTTAAAAGACCGATCTACCCTTAATCTACCCCAAAACCATCTAAACCAAATGATGAGAGAAATTAAAAAGAGAGGATTAATGAGTGCACCTTCAATCCTTACGGTTGGAGTTGATCTCTTTTTCTTTTTGTTGCCTCCAAGATCATATATCTCCTTTCAAATCTAACCTGGAAGGGGTTATGAATACAATGCAACAACATATGCAATCTCTAATAATCACTTTAAAAGTATAAACATAGATACGAATGATCAAATTAACAAGAAAATGTAAACATAGGGTTTTGGGACAAGGATAATCTCCTTTATTCAAATTCAAGATAAAAAGGGTTACAACCTTTGTTGGCGACCACTCTACGAATCGAATCTAGGCTCATCTGTCCTGGCTCCAAGTGAAAAAATCCCACATTAGTTTCTCACAACCAACATCTCATCAAGGGAAGGAGGAAGTGTTGCATAAGGAGAAAGGCTGGAGGGGAAATCCAAAAATAAAACTCAGAATGAGATGCAAACCTTGGGCTAAGAAAGGGAAGGGATTTTGGCAGAGTTCTCTTATTCTCTTGTTCATGTCCCTAAATGACTCCCCAAGACCTATTTTTATATGAGAAAAAGATGGTTATTCGGTTTGGGGATGGGATACAAGGGGTCAAATGGTTAGGAAACCCTTCATAGCTTGTAAACTCCGCCGAATTCTGTGCATTTTTATATTTTTTGCAACTTTTGGAGGTAAACACGGGCTAACTAGCATGCAACACACGAGTGTACACGAGCTAACTAGCATGCAACATGCGTGTGTATGCAGGCTATTAGTGCAGTAGGGCACGTACACTATCCAAAAAATGATTTTTTAGAAGGAAGCCTCAACAATATTTTTGGAAAAGTATGCAAATGGATGCTCCAATGTCTTGCATGCAAAAATATGGAATTTTGGGATATAACAATTATTTCATCCACCAAATTATTTACTTTTTCAACATGCTTCCACTGTAATTTCTGATAAAAAAAATGGATGTAATACTCTAATTCTTTCCCCTCCCCATGATTCATACATTACCTCAATATGTCCTTGTTCCTTTTGCAACATGCTTTGCAACCATCATTACATTTTCAAATTCAAGGTTAAGGAGAATTACCTTACCTTCCTATGCATATTAGTGCCATTCTTCACCTACTGTCTTGCTACTCGTCTCTTATTCTTGTCGTGGTTGCTTGGTGTAACATACCCACTTCAGAATTCATAATTTTTCTTCTTTTCTCCGAGGAACGGAATTCCCCGAATCCCTACGGGGCCTGATATAGACCCTGCCATCCCTTATACGTACTCATATGATTGGCGACTAGGACCACAGGCTTTATCGGAAAGGTGCTCTTCGGCTTTTGTGATTCGGGAAATCGCGATATATGTATTTCCTTTTATCTCTTGTCTTTCGAAGGGCTGAAACCCGAAACGGTTTTAACTGCTTATCGAGATTCACAACAACTCGGATTAAGCCCTGGTACCCTACCCTTTGGGATTTCGCATACCGGAAATTCAGGATATGCGACGAATGGATGTTTTGCGCTTAGGTTTCCCGGGAGTCGAAACTCCAAAACCTGCATATATATATATATATACATCGCTCCATCTATTTTGGGAATTCACAAACCGGGTTTTCGGGACTGGTGAGTACAAGAGAACTTGACAATAGGTATCTCGAGTACCAAAATACCGACATACCCAATATTATCTGTGCTAAGCCATTTCGGCATTCCTCCTTTCTAGATTTCACATTATGTGAAAACAAGGGGTCTCGCCCCTAGGTTTCCCGGAAGCTGAAAACTCTGAGTCATCAAAACTTTAAACATGCTCCTCTATTTCAGGGTTTCCTCCATCGATATTTCTCTAATCGGGGTTTCGAGACTGGTGAATTCATGGGGCCCGCACTTAGGTACCCCGGGTGCCGAAATACCGAAGTATAACCACTTCTCCACACTCTATTCTTTTGGAGTTTCGCAAGTCAAGATTTCAGGACTTGCGAGTACAAGGGAAACTTACCCTTGGGTTTTTCGGGTACCGAAACAATGAAAATTCCTAACTCATCCATACGCCGTCATTTTGGGTTTTCATGAAACGGGGTTTTGGGTCTTGCGAGTACAGGAGAACTCGCACTTAGGTACCCCGAGTGCCAAAAAGCCGAAATGCTTATCGATCGCCATGTGTACTCTATAGCTGGACGATCTAGGTACTGCCATGGGTCTTGGAATCGATGGTCTCGATTTCTTTGCTACTTACGAAGGTTAAAAAGGAGTCGAGGCATTAACGCCCACGTTCCTTCATCCAATTTAACGGTCGCAACAAACCTTAGATCCTCTGAAAGGATCTCATTCATGCATTTAGCAAGAGGAAGGGTATCCTGGGTACCGAACCACCGAAAGGTCCTTAATTCATCCACACGCTATCATTTCAGGATTTCGTGGGTCGGGGTTTTGGGACTCGCGAGTAAAAAAGGACTCGCACCTAGATAACCCGGGTGTCGAAACTCCGAAAAATCGAAGTTTAAGAATACCATTCTCTCCTTTAAAAACTATGCCATTAATTCCTTCTTCAGGCCCTTGGGTAAATTTCACCAGGTTTGAAGACTCGACTGGAAGGTCCTCTTAAAATCTCTGAGCTATTAGCTTCTGTGACTGGTAGTGAGAAAGCTCAAGGTTTTTACTGCGAAGGCAGTCCTTTCTAGGTACTTACCCCAGCTTTATAGAGTGAGGGAACTTTCCCGAAAGAAGACCTAAAAAACTGCAGTTATTCATAAATATATATATATAAACCGAATGTGGTCATTCCAACATAAGCATGCAACCACCATTTTCGATCAAAACACAATGCAGACATTTCTTACACAGAAACCATTTATAAGCGTTCAAACCATGAGCATACATTCCAAGATATTCAATGCAAGACACAAGATATAAACACTTATAAGAAAACACCAGGTGACACAACTCCTGAGAGGGGCGCTCGTTTCCACCCAATCGTAGGCTCAACGACTCCGAATGGATTTGCCACTAGCCACCCCCGAGCTAGACCACGATGCTTGAGACTCTCTGTCTTGGTTCTTCAATGATCAAGAACGAAGGTTACTCTCCTTCTTCTCTGCTATCACTCACTCTGTATTTTGTTCCAGAGTTCTTCTGATCTCTTTCCTGCGATCTCTCCCTCGCGTCCGTCCCCTCCCACACCTTTTACCTTCCTTTTCTTTTCCGGTGAGGTTGCACGTGGCATGAATTTCCCCTCGGTGGTTAGGTATGAGGCCTCCATGGATGGATGGTTCACCCCCATCCCTCATTAACTCATGAGGAGCCTTTTCACCTACCATCTTGACGAGTAATTCATTTCGGGGCCAACGAGTCGCTCTTGGTTCTCCGGGCAAATGAAGACCAAATACGGTTTAGTTCGGTGGAAGTTAATGCCACCATTCCAGGTGCCTTCCACCACCTTTCTTCAGACACCGTGGTCTCTTTTTCAGCATATCCCCCTCCCAAAAGTCTTGCAACATATATTCATAACATTATTTACATTCATCGACCCTTTATACTAAGGTCCATTCAAATCACACATTCACATCTTTGAGTTTTCCATAGTTCTTGGCCAGTATAGTTATTTTTACAGATTGGGGGAAACAGGGTGTTATAATTCCCTCCCCCTTAAAGGAACATCTTCCTCGATGTTCTATCTATCAAAATGACATGTATGTACCGAGGTAAACAAAATCGGATATGCCTGTTTCATGGCAGCCTCCATTTCCCATGTAGCCTCATCTGGGCCAAAATGTCTCCACTGCACCTTGACCTGTGTAATGGTTCGGTTCCGGAACAGGGTTTCCTTTCTGTCCAGTATGCATTGAGGTTCTGGTAGAAATTCTCCCTCTGGTTCCACCTGGATCACAAACCATTCAATTATATGATTAGAACCATGTACATATTTCCTCAATAATGAAGCATGGAAAACATTATGTTCTTTTACTGTGGGAGGAAGTGCTAGCCTATAGGCTACAGGTCCCACTCTATCTAGAACCTCAAAGGGTCCACAATACCAAGGTGCGAACTTGGCACAAGCTCCCATTTTCAGAGAACTCTTCCTGCGCCTAACTCTGAGATATACATGGTCTCCCGTCTTGAACTCTCTTGGATTTCTCTTTTGGTCGACGTAACTTTTCTGTCGATTCTAAGCGACCTTCAGGTTTTGTTTTATCTGAGTCACTTGCTGTTCCATTTCTTTCAACATGTCGGGTCCAAAATAAATTCTGTTTATGGGATTACTCCAACTAACAAGAGTGTTGCATGACCTACCATATAGGACTTCGAAGGGGATCATCTTTAAGGATTCTTGGTAGCCATTGTTGTAGGCGAATTCCACCAGTGGCAGGTAATCTTCCCACTTCTTGGGTTGATGCATTACATGCATTCTTATCATGTATTCTAGTATTTGGTTCACTCTTTCTGTCTGTCCATTAGTTTGAGGGTGATAGGAAGTGCTAAACAACAACTTGGTCTCTAAACCCGCCATCAGTGATTTTCAAAAGTTGGAAGTGAATTTCGTGTCTCTGTCAGACACGATCTCTTTCGGAATACCATGCAGTTTAAATATATCCTTCACGAATACCTGAGCGATGTCTATTGCCTTGCAAGTCGACTTGACGGGGATGAAATGGGCACACTTTCTCAATTTATCCACCACTACCATGATGGCGTCATTCTGTTTGGCCGAGGTTGGTAATCCGGTGATGAAATCCATGGAGATGGTTTCCCATTTCCATTTTGGGATTGGTAGAGGTTGTAATAGTCCTGCTGGGTGTTGGTGTTCTGCTTTTACCTGTTGGAATTCTATGCATTTGGCTAGGTACTCAGCTATGTCTTTCTTCAATCCAGGCCAATAGAATTGTTTCCTGGTGGCCATGATCATCTTCTGGTATCCTGGATGGCCAGCATAGGGTATTTTATGTAGTTCATCCAGTATGAACCTCTTCAAGTCATCACAATCTGGGATATACAATCTGCTTCGGTAAGTGAGTAGGCCTCCTTCCATCATCTGGTAGTCTTCGTACTTTACCCCTGTGGGTTTTTGCTGTAGGTACAAGGTCACAGTCTGGACGAAGGGATATGTTTCTTGTGCATTTATGACTCTTTCCTTGACATCTGTCTCGTAGGAGCTCACCGTGGCCAGGTGAATTGTTTTCATGCTTCTGCTAAGGGCATCAACCACCCTATTTTCCTTTCCCTCAATATGTTTGATTTCAAAATCAAACTCGCTGAGGAGGGACATCCACCTAGATTGTCTAGAATTGAGATTTGGTTGGTCAAACATATATTGCAATCCACAGTGGTCTGTCATAAGTGCAAATTTTCTTCCTAGGAGGTAATGCCTCCAAATTTTCATGGTGTGCACTATGGCAGCCAACTCTAGATCATGGGTCACATAGTTGACTTCGTGCTCATTCAATTTTCGAGATTCATAGCAGACCACACTTCCCCCTTGCATAAGGACTCCTCTGAGCCCTTCCTTACAGGCATCTGTGCACACGAGGAAGTTAGCTTCAGGATCAATGATCTTCAACATGGGTGCATGGGTCAGTATCCTGCTAATCCCATAAAGGATCTGATATCCGAAACATCCTTTGGGGTAGGCCATTCCATGATAGACCTGATTTTGTCAGGGTCTACTGCTACTCCTTCTTCGGATAAAACATGGCCTAAGTAATGTATTTGCTTTTGGAAGAATTCACATTTGCTAAATTTGGCATAGAGCTGATGTTCTCTTAGCACTTGCAGCACAAGCCTAAGATGCTCTTCATGCTCTTCTTCATTCTTGGAGTAAATTAATATATCGTCAATAAAAACCATCATGAATTTGTCTAGGAATTTGCTGAGTACATTGTTCATCAAGCACATGAAAGTGGCAGGGGCATTGGTTAACCCAAATGGTACTACCACAAACTCATAGTGACCATACCTCGTCCGGAAGGCAGTTTTATGGATGTCTTCACCCTTGATTCAGACTTGATGGTATCCCAACCTCAAGTCAATCTTTGAGAAAATAGACGTACCCCCTAATTGGTCGAACAAGTCATCAATCCTAGGCAAGGGGTACTTGTTCTTTATGGTTACCTTATTGAGTTGTCTATAATCTATACACAGTCTAAGGGTACCGTCCTTCTTTTTCACAAATAGGACTGGTGCTCCCCATGGAGACACGCTGGGCCAGATATAGCCCTTATCCATCATTTCTCTTAATTGCAATTTGAGTTCAACTAACTCATGTGTGCTCATCCGGCAGGGTGTCCTAGACACCGACACCGCTCCCGGTGCAAGTTCTATCGAGAAGTCTATGTCTCTTCTCGGAGGTAGACCCAACACCTCTTCCAAAAACACATCTCTGTATTTTCTTAGGGTAGGGTGGTCTTCGAGGCTTGTTTTGTCATCTTCAATAGTTTTCAACACTTGTATTGCATATAGGGGACATCCTTTTCGACAATACTTTCTCATTTGTAGAGCTGATATTTGTCTCACGGAGACAGGTTTTCGGATCCCTTGAAGGGTTATCCTTTTCCCTTCTTTACTTACACATTCTAAGGTTTTATGGTAACAGTCCAATCTGGCTTTATGGGTGGCTAGCCAGTCCATACCAATCAATAGATCATACGATCCCAAGGGTAATATGTTAAGGGTTGCTTGGGTGGGGAATTCACCCAACATTAATTGACAGGCTAGTATGACCTCTACTACCCTTCTTTTGGTGCCAGTGGCTAACTGTACCAACCCTGGCTTGGTAGGTTTTTGTGGCTATAGTTTACACTTATCAACAACCTTAGGGGCTATATAACTCAAATTTGAACCAGGGTCAATCAAAATAGACACTAGATGGTTGGAAATCATACCTTCTATTTCCACCACTGAAGCTTAGTGGTCAGCTTGGTTATTATCCGAGGCTGCATAAATTTGTGGCACACTCCTGGCCACATCATCGATGGTGGTAGCTTCCTGGATGTTGTAAATTCTCTGACTATTCTATTGTCAGTGTGGACAGTCTCTCAGTAGATGTTCTTCTCCGCAACCCCAACATTTCAAAGGTTCTCTCTTTGGGTTATTAGTCTTTACTGGGGCAGATCCAGAAAGTTTATTTCCACTCAAGGAGGGAAAGTTCTGCTGGTGTACACTTTGGGTTGGGAAGCTCATCCTTGAGTTCTTTTTATAGTCCTTAAATCTTGGGGATTTAAACCCCTTTTTCTGGAATCCCGAACTATTCTTCTGCTTCCAGCCTTCACGAGTTTTTGTTCGATGTCCAAGCTATTCATAACAATATCTTGCCTTTCTGATAGTATCTTCTAGGGTCTTTGGTTCATCAAATTCAATCCTGTTCTGATAGTCCTTAGGTAGTCCACTGATGAATCGTTGCACCTTTTCCTTTTCTGCTTTTATGTAGGATACATACCTCAGCAACTCGAGGAATCTGCTGACATATTCCTCTATGGCGATTTTCCCCAGCTTAAGTTCATAGAATTCTTTAGTCTTTTCGTCGAAATATTTTTTTGACAGATACTTCTTCCTGAAGTATTTCTCAAACCGTTCCTAAGATAGGTATTCTTCGTGAATCCATTTTACATTCTTAAGGTATTCCCACGAAATGGAAGCCTTTCCGTTCAAGTTGAAGGTGGCCACTCGGGCCTTCAAATTTTTTGAGAAGTCATGGACTCTGAAATACTTCTTTAGTCCAAGAAGCCAGGCCTCTACTTCCTCTCCTTTCTTTATTTCACCATCGAAGGAGGGTGGTTATTGCCTTCATGAATTCTTCGAATTTATGACCCTTGGAAAGCTTTCGATTCTTCTGTTTTCTTCTGGAATAAGAACTAGTTTTGCTGCTAGAAGAGCCCTCCGAACCGCCAGCTTCCTTCCCAGAGGAATCGTCCGCCGTTGGTCCTTTACCTCTGGGATGGACCTTTTTTGAGGTGCTCCTCTCAGTGTGGCCACTAATATGACCATGTTTCTGTACCTTAGGTTCATGCTGCATTTGTCTTTGTAGGTCGGATAATCTCTATAGTAAAACTGCGTTAATTTCTATTTGCTTCTCTTGTTCTTTCATCATCCTCTCATTGTCAGCCTTGCAACTTTGTAATTTGACCATGAGACTCCTCATAGTCCCGGCTAGATCTGGAGGGGTTTCGGGACTCGTGAGTACAAAAGGACTTGCAGCTAGATACCCCGGGTGCCAAAACTCTGAAATATCGAAGTCTAAGAATACCATTCTCTCCCATGGAGGATTTTAAAAACTATGCCATTAATTCCTTCTTCAGGCCCTTGGGTAAATTTCACCAGGTTTGAAGATCCGACTGGAAGGTCCTCTTAAAATATCTGAGCTATTAGCTTCTGTGACTGGTAGTGATCAAGCTCAAGGTTTTTACTATGAAGGCAGTCCTTTCTAGGCACTTACCCCATCTTTATAGAGCGAGGGAACTTTCCCAAAAGCAGACCTGAAAAATTGCACTTATTAATATATATATATATATAAACTGAATGTGGTCATTCCAACATAAGCATGCAACCACAATTTTTTATCAAAATACCATGCAGACATTTCTTACACAGAAACCATTTATAAGTGTTCAAACCATGAACATACATTCCAAGATATTCAATGCAAGACACAAGATATAAACACTTATCAGAAAACACTAGGTGATGCAATTGCTGAGAGGGGTGCTCGTTTCCACCCAACTGTAGGCCTAGCAACTCCGAATGGATTTAGCACTAGCCACCCCCGAGCTAGACCATGATGCTTGAGACTCTCTGTCTCGGTTCTTCAGCGATCGAGAATGAAGGTTACTCTCCTTCTTCTCTGCTATCACTCACTCTGTATTTTGTTCCAGAGTTCTTCTGATCTCTTTCCTGCGATCTCTCCCTTGCGTCCGTCCCCTCCCACACCTTTTACTTGCCTTTTCTTTTCCGGCGAGGTTGCGTGTGGCATGAATTTCCTTGCGGTGGTCAAGTCTGAGGCCTCCATGGATGGGCAACTCACCCCCATCCCTCATTAACTCATGAGGAGCCTCTTCACCTACCATCCTGGCGAGTAATTCATTTCGGGGCTAGCGAGATGCTCTTGGTTCTCCAGGCCAGTGAAGACCAAATACGATTTGGTTCGGTGGAAGTTAACGCCACCATTCTAGGTGCCTTCCACCACCTTTCTTCAGCCATCGTGGTCTCTTTTTCAGCACATCCCCCTCCCAACAGTCCTGCAACATATATTCATAACATTATTTACATTCATCGACCCTTTATACTAAGGTCCATTCAAATCACACATTCACATCTTTGAGTTTGCCATAGTTCTTGGCCAGTATAGTTATTTTTACAGACTAGGGGAAACATGGTGTTACACTTGGTTGTACATAGTAACCTGTTTCACTAGTCATGAATATCACCACTCTTTTCTTCATGCCAGTATCTTATAAACCCTTGATACATATTCTTGTTGTGACATAGAGTACTCAATTTCCAATACCCAAAAGATCCTATGGCTCTTTCTACCTATCACCATTTCTTTTCTTCATGTAGTATTCAATTACCATAACCAAGCCCTTTCCCAACATTTGTTCTATAAATTTTGTTTCTCTTTATTAATATTCTCATGAAGTGTTGAACATGCCTTTTTTCTTTCTCTTTCAAGTCACTAGCTTCTTGGTCCCTTTGTTTTTTGTTATTGAACCTAGAATTAAATTTGCAATATGCCTCAACCATCTTTATCCATGGTATTTGATCACCTTGTTAATAATACCTTGACATAACACTCTATCCTTGAGTGTTCCCATTTCTCATTACTCTCATATGCTATGCACCTATGTCATTTGATAATCCTCCACATTGAGAAATTGGATGGTTCACTAAGCCCAAATGTATTTTTCATGCAACCTTACTAGATGTCCAAATGCATAGTTAGAAAAACTTAAATTCTATATCCTATTTTTATATGAATTAACTTTCCAATGGAAACTCATGGATCAATTTGATTTATGGGATGAAATTTATGGCTCTAAGAATATGCCACTTCCACCCAATTTTGCACTTTCTTTACTAGTGCAATCTTGCTGAGAGGCCATCTTCTGCTACCTGTAGAATAAAATGTATCAAGAACCAATAATTTTTTGTATCAAGAACTAATAATAATGATGATGGTGAATCCATAGAAACTCTCATATTTTTGATACGATGCTCCAGTCAAATTATGCAACAATCTATAAATGCCAACTTTGTCATTTTTCACTTTTTTTTTTCCAGACCAATTTTTAGCTGAAATTGCTATCTTCCAAACTGCATAGTTCTAGAAAAACTTAATTAATGAAAATTTTCCTAGCTTGAAGAAGAGGTAAAATGTTGATTAAATATTTTTTTCTATATTTGTGATCTGGGGTGCTTTTTACTCCTCTAAAAATCCCCAAAAATCCCAAAAACTGGTCTAGAATAGTGTATTTTGGCCTATTTCATCATCCCCATTCCAAATCACTTGGAACCAAGATAATTTGTTCATTGAGTATTTTTATGTCTACCTCCTAGAATTATTTTTCCGAGTTACAAAGCACGGAGAAAACCCCTGATTACTTCCCCTCATTTTGAGGATGGTACCTAGGGTAAAACCTAGAATCTTCAGGGCACAAGGACGATCAACAACAAGGCTTGAAGCCATTACAACAATATACTTGTTATGATATCAACATGTCACTAATGAGAGTTGAACCTAGGAAGGGATGATATTCCTCCCAACCACATAAGCTAAACCCAATTGATGTGTACCTCCCATACTTACTGTAAAAATTTCATCAATAAATTGGTCTTTGTCATAGTGTACCACCCTGTTCTTCAAAAACCCCTAATTGAGAATTTCTAGCAAATTGGTGCATAATTGGCTAATGTCCTGATTAGAAATTCTATAAGATTCAAAATTTCAGACTTAACCCAAAAATTTCAATTGATTCTAGGTTAATTTTCTCCTATTATGTCTAAAACAAGTTTTTGGCTCTAGACTTAGTTTGTTTCTTAAAACATTGGTCATCATCTGCTGATGTAAAAATCTGATGATGTAAGAACCTGTTGATGTGATACCTTGGGTCCAACTAGAACCATTAGGTTATGCCATGCCACCCCTCTTTGCAACCTGCCCCTACCTCATCATCCCTATATCATCTCCTTCTCTCTCGCTTCTTTCTTCTTTCTTTTTCTTTTTCCTTTCCCTTTTTTTATTATTACTTATTTCCCTTTATTTTTCTCTAGCCCCACATAGACATGGAAAACAACATGGCATGATATGAATCATTAATGGTATATTGGGGTCCCATCCCTCACTTTTTATCTCCTCCACACATATTCATACATTACTAATCAAGATCTATGATAAAGATTGTTTATAGGTCATCGAGTTGCACCTAGTTTAACCCATTGGTAGGGCACACATGTTTGTGTTCACTGATCCAAGATTGATGACACACAAATATTATGTGAATTTGAGTATTACACTTGTTAATTTATCTCAAACCCCCATAAACCACTTACCATCCTTCTTTCATGTAACACCTTGTCATTGGTTACATGCCTCTAATGAACATTTGTAATACCACTTCACCAAGGTCCCATAAACAACTTTTGTGATCATGGCACCTAGTCATCCATGGAACCTACCACCTCTATGCCATGACCCCCTAGAATTCCACCATGGAAATCCATGTCACCACCACCATGTCACCCAATGTATGGCCCCCACATCATATCTTGTACGAACATTCCCAAATATTCAAAATTTCCAAGAATTCCCAATTTTCTCAAAATTTTCCCAAATTTTTATAATTTTCATTTTAATTTTTTTTTTCCTTCGGTTTCCATGGAAGATTTGGTTAAATCTCTCCACAGTTGAATTTTACCCCAATCCTATCAAATTGACCTCCTCCATGCTTATTTTCCATGACTTTTAACAAAAAATTGGAGCTTTTCCTCAATTTTCACATGGATGACTTTGCAACTATCAATTTAATAAAAAATCTAGCCTCTTATATCTTGAAAGATATCCAAATTTTAGGGAAAATAACCTCCTTTTCCTCAATTACTAAATTGTAGGAAATTTTTTCCCAATTTCCTTTGAAGAAATTTCTATCAATCACATTGTAGGCATGTTGAAAATTTCACCTCTGTAATTTCTAGTCTCTATCCCATGCAAGCCAATGTTGTAGACATGCTCTAATACCACTTTGTGGTGTACCCGACCACCCCTGTGCCTACTAGGATGGTGGGGCACTATACATTTTCACAAGTTTCCCTTCAATTTCACACATTACAACTCTGATACCAATTTATATATTATGCATTTCCATATGATACAAATATGCAGGCTATTGCATAATTCACATTGAACATTAAAAAAAAATGCACAATAGTTCATTAAACACATAACATTTAAATACATAAATACACATAGTTAAATAACATGGAAGCACATATAAACAACTCTTGTCTTTTGTAAAGAATGTACACAATTGGATGTAGATGTGGGATGTTCCTCCCAATTGTAGGAACTATTGCACCAAGTATTTATGAAATAGGGCACCCTTGATATGGGGCTATGAGTCCACATGAAAAAAGGTACTCTCTCAGCCTAATTAACCCTAATTTCTCAACCTATTCACTCATGAAACCATCCCAATCACCAACTTTATTTCCCCCTTCAACTTGCACAACCCAAAGAGTGGATCCCCTTCTTTGAAATGTGGTGCCTTAGGCTATCCCACCCCTTTCTGAGCTCCATTACATATTGACTAGGAAAATCTCAATGGTGGGATCTATAGGGATTCTCAATGTCAACTTTCACATGAGAAAAATTACAATTCAACCTCTATTATAGGTTTCCTTTCCTTTCTCTTGCAACTCGTACAAGGATAGAATCATGGACAAAATGATGGTTCTAATGATCCCCATCTTCCCAAAAACAAGGAATAAGTATGCATGCTTTGAACTTGTCACTTGGAACTCAAATAAATCCACTTAACTACCTTAGCATGCATTCCAAGATTGATATGCCTTTTACATAAGTTAGGATAAAGTACTTTGGGTTACAATAAAATATATTATTTTCAATATTTGGAGACTTTTATCCCCCTTATCCATCTTCTCGTTCCTCTCTCATGGAGTCATATCGCCGCATCATTTTAGTTCATCTTGTATCACAACCAATGATGTATTTTTATTAATAATTTTAATTTACATCATTTACGTATCTTGGCCCTCAACCATACTATTTGGACCACAACCTAAATCACATTTTTACATTACATTACATTTATAAGGATCAAAACCAGGGTGCACATTCCAATAGAAGAGAGTTAACCTTGAGTGACCCCATAACCATAGCCTACCCAAATAGGTTTTGTCTCTATCCTCCATCAAGTTGAACATAAAAGTATTGTATCCTCGAGCTCCCATATCCCACTTTTGAAGGTCTTATTTCTTATAGTATCTATCATGAAAACAATCAACGAGGGTGTGTTCGGTGTAGAGAATGACATTTTTTTTGTAAAATGGAAGGTTTTATAACTGCTTTCATGTCCTCTATGGATTTTTTATTGCAACACACTTTCCAATTTCCAGGTCTCTTTCTCAGAGGCTTTTGCAGTGGATTCACTACTAAGGTTGGATAGTCAAGGGGTTTAAGAGGGTTACAAGTCAAATGCAAGTGAGGGGGAATGGAGGGAAAAGGGGAGTTGGTGGAGGGTCATTGGTAGAATAAAGTGTTGGAATCAATGATAGTGGAAATTTTGGGTCAAAGGGGATGGAAGAAGGATCAATTTTTCATAGACAAGCAATAAATTTTACACCCAACTAGTGGTCATTCAAGTCTACCACAGGAGACTGATCAGGGGTGAAACATATGGGCCAAATTTTTTTGTGATAAGAGGTTCAATTGGAGAGGGCGTTCAACATGTGCCAGTGTGGGATCAATCCTTATGCATTGGCTTGTATGTCTCATAAAGTATGAAATCATAATGAGTATAGGTGGATTGTGACTGTTGTTTACCTATGAACAATACCCAAGGTCCTTGATTGATGGGACCTTCAGGATGAAACCCTACACCATCGTTTTCCCTATCTCTCGTTACTTGTTACTCCATTTTTTTCTCATATAATATGTGTGTATGTATGTATGTATGTAGATATAGACATTGATACATACATACATGTGTGTGTGTGTGTGTGTGCATGCATGTGTAAGAGGTTCAAAAGTGTTTGTAGTGGATTCACTACTAAGGTTGGATAGTCAAGGGGTCTAAGAGGGTTACAAGTTGAATCCAAGGGATGAGGAATGGAGGGAAAAAGGGTAGTTGGTGGAGGGTTATTGGTAGAAGAAAGTGTTAGAATCAATGATAGTGGAATTTTTGGGTCAAAGGGGATGCCAGAAGCATCAATTTTCACAGAGACGAAATAAATTCTACACCCAACTAGTGGTCATTCAATTCTACCATAGGATGGGGATCAATGGAGAAACATAGGGGCCAACAACATACATGGTAGGAGGTTCAATTGAAGAGGAGGTTCAACATGTGTCAGTGTGGGACAAATCCTTATGTATTGGCTTGTATGTCTCATAAAAAAACAAACCAGAATGAGTAGAGGTGGATTTTGAATGTTGTTTACCTATGAACACTACCTGAGGTCCCTTCTTGATGGGACCTTTAGAATGAAGCCCTATGCCATCATTTTTCCTATATCTTGTTACTTGTTGCTCCATTTTTTTCTCCACTATGTGTGTGTGTGTATGTGTTGTACACACACATATGCATATTTGTGTATTTATATGTGTGTGTATATAAACAAGGGGGTCTCACACACCAATTTGGTGTTTGTCTTGGCCATGGCCTTAAAATTAGAATATATATATATATATATATATATATATATATATATATATATATATATATATATATATATATTTCACAATTCAAGGTAAAACCTTAAAATGCAGTATCTCTATAATGATAAAATGATAGGGAGTTTGTCATCCAACCTATGAAATCTACAAGCTAGACATTTTGTTCCTTGTCAATGTTGACAATATCCCAAAAACTCCTCTAAAAAATCCAAAATAGGCGAAAATGTTTAATTTAAACATGTAATTTAAACACTGCGACAATAGAAATATTCTACAATTTGTTTATGTGTGATGTATCTTTAGGAAAAAATCATGGTCAATGAGAAAAAAATGACATCAAATGTATTTGTGGCATGTGATTAAAAAAATCAAACTCTTTATGTTCTTGATTTCTTTCATGATAGCCATTATCAAGCCACAATTTCCATTCTCATACAAATAATCTTTATGTAAATCTATGCATGTATTCAAATCATATTATCAACAATATAGAGAATGACCTTATATCACTAGCAATAGAATCACAATGACCCATCATGGTTATCCCAATAATAAAAAGGGAAACAATGCCCAACAAAGTTCCAACATGGAATAATCAAAGGATCAAAATGGAGAATTTCAAGTCATGCAACAACAACAATGAAGTCTATTGTATGACCAAATGCACAATACATCATGGGTGGTGTAAATCCCTCCAAAATGCACCTTGGTGATCACTTTATTGTAGTTGACCAAAATGAACTAATCACTACTACTTCTATTGTCCACTTACCTTTGTCCATTCCAATCACCCAAGACTTGAGTCACACAGTTGAGTGATGATCTACAATGACCACATAATCTTGTACTTCTTCTTGGGCACCTCCATTCAAAAAATTAGGAAATACTCGATTATGGTTAATGTTACTCCAACTTCCTTCTCTTCACTGATTCACCCTCTATACTTTATTTACTATGTTCCATTGGCATTACTCTAATCTTGTGACCTCATGAAAATCCCCATTTAACTTGGTGTACAATTGATTAGATCATATGTATATACTGACATTAATGGGGAATAAAGTTTAAATATCAATGGAACAAGATCATTGGTAGATATTGAACCAAATAATTTAGTTTATTTAAAACAAAACTTATGAAAGACAATAATTAATTTTCAACAAAATACAAGAAACATCATTCAAAAGATTAAGTTGCCAAGAAAGATGGAAATTGAAATCACATAAAATTATCATCAAGTCATTTGATATAATGGGTCCGTTCTTCTTTAATTTACCACCATGATAGTTTCTCAACTAATTTAGGTAACTTCCCACTAACTAATGATCTCATTTATTAAATTTTTATTCCATAGGATTCCCATATTTGTAGAGTTAATAATTCTAGAACCCCATTTAACACCAAATACAATTTTTAAATAATTTCCCTCCTAGATTACAAATACATGACTACAACTAAAGAAGGAAAAACAAATATGTATAACATCCTTGTTTAGTCTCAATAACTCAATGCCACACCAATATTGAGACTTTTTTAGGTGCTCAATCCACGCCACTCTCTTTTTGAAGATATATGTCCAATTGATTCACCTAGACAATCTCCTAGTTTTAGACTACCATCACCTCTATTTGCTAAGGAGGTAGAATACAATTGAATTCCCTATCCAATCAATTTATTAGGAATGCTTAGTCCCATGTATGTGGAGTTTAAGTTGCAAAAGATTTTATCATAGCAAGTAGTTGTTGGAAAATTTATTAGCATTCTCTTTGTCGTCACCAAATTTATCATTCTCTTCATTATCAAAATCTTCAAAACATTTATCATTAAAATGGATGAAATATTAGAGTTTTCCATTCCTATTTCACAAACCATTGGAGTTTCTGTTTCTAGATAAACTGCGAGATTATAAAAATCCATATATTTCTCCCATGACTATCTAAATTTCAGTTTTGAGAAAAGTGTGTTGACTGAAGGTAAATTCTTTTTAAAATACAAGATTTATAAGTTATTTTTCCCTTTGTAAAATAAGTGATCTTCTTGGAATTTATCTTCAAAATATAATACCTTTATATTTATCTCCTTATGTTGAACAGAATTCTTTGTATAGGTTTATCTGCTTCAGGTTAGTCAGGTTCCAAATTTTGAGAAGATATATCTATATTAGAAATGAACAAAACATTGCACTTCAATTGCTGGTGTGATGATTGGAGACATGGTTTCCTTAGGTTGGATTTGTATTCTCACAAATAAGACAATATCTTTTCAATTTAGGGTTTTACCCTCTTCACAAGTGAATTTGGTCTCTATGAAACCAAGAGGGCATATGCAAATTCTTCTCTCATTGTTATATGTCAACAAAAGAACTTTTTGAACACTGGTTGTTTGTTATACTTCAATAGAAGAGCCATTATTTTTTTTTACCTCAACTAGAGAAATCTTTTGGAATCAATTAGAACTTCTGCTTTTGGGCATGGGTATTGCAGATTATTTATATGCAAATTCTATGTTGTCACCATGGTTCCACTATGTGAGTACCCACCAAGTAGTCTTCCTTCTCACACAAATCATCACACTTCTATCAACACTACTATGTAGTAGGGGATTTTGAGAATATATTTAGACAACAAATGACCAAATTCTCTCAAGTGGAAACCATAAAACACTTGCGTATCATCTCTACTATATACTATTGTCTCAAAGTGAGCGTCTCTAATTTTTGTCTCTCCAAAGACGACATATAATGCACATCTTTTGTCTCTCCAGATAGAATATCACTTTTGTTTTTCTATAGATTTTTTTTTTTTTTGGTCTCTAGTATTGTCTCAATAGAGATGAAAAGAATCGTCTTCATATCTAATATCATCACCACCTATTATCCCTCTAGAAATGATACATAAAAAAATCTGAGTATCGTCTCTGATATTACCGACCTCCTTCTTGTAATGCAAATGATATTCCATTGTTCTAACACCCTTTAAATAAGTATATAAAATATCAATTTAACAAAATAGAAATAAAAAAATGCAAGGGTACTAGGATACATTGACAGTATCAATGACCACTAATGATAATGACAAAATTTCCATAACTTTATTTTAACAATATATTGAAGTTTATACCACATATAAAAAAGAGTAAGTTTTTAAAGCATGCTTCCAATATCTTCTCATTAATTGGAAACTCACCACAATCTATATACCATTACATAAATACAACGCTGCATCAAGATCTGCCCAAATTCATTAACAATAGCATAAATAATCTATCTAGAAAGTTATTTGATAAAATAACCATTTGTTCAAAAAGAGGCACATATTTCAAGTTGTGAAAGACAATCTCCAAGATTCATGCATAAGAGTGATAAATATGTTGTAACAAAACCTTTATGATCTTATCATGGTATTTACCAAAGTGCACACATAAATAAAGAAATTATATTATCTCCACTAATGACTAAAACAAGTCAACAAAACTAAAAAATACAACATATAAAAATAACACAAAAGCAATTTTTCTAGGCATCTCCCTATAGAAGAAAAAGAAAAGTAAATAGTCATTCTAAATTTGGTTACTCAAAATGATCAACACTGTTTTGTCTTGCCTCTATTTTCTATCTAATTTGCAATGAATCATTATTGAAGAAGTGTTTAGATATTTCAGGAATGTAGACAAATTTTTCATAAAACATCGTGGGGCCTTTGAATTGCTTCAATATCCCATAAATATTAGAAAGGACTTTCTTAAGACTTCAAAAATATCAATTCAAAGAAACAGAAAGAAGAAAAGTCTAGGCATGTGTAGTGAAATGGATGAAAATACATATTGATGACCACTAATGATAGTAAAATTTCCATACATCTAGTCTCAAATTATGGACTAAATGATCTATACATGATCACTAGTTATAATAAAGTTTCCATAACTCTATGCTTAAATTATCGTCTCAAAATATCCTTATGTGTCTATGTGTAGTAGTGGTAGGTCTAATAATTGTGATAGTTGTGTTGGATTACTGAGAAGGGGGTGAATCAATAATAGAGCAATTCAATCCTTTTCTAACCATAATATGAAAGTATTATATCACTGTAGCATTATCATCCAATAATTGCAGAGTAAATAAAAAATGAACAAATGAACAATCATACACATACACAATACACCAATGTTTTTACGTGGAAACCCAAAGCGGGAGAAAACCACAAAATGTTTTTCTTATATGTATTTAAGAATTAAATTCATTGGAAGCACCAACTTCCTTTGTTTTCTAGATACAACTGGAAGGAGGCTCCAACCCCCTAGTTTCTTAGGCTACAACCTGAAGGAAGATCCAACTCCCCAATTATCTGAATACAACTAGAAGGAGGCTACAATTGCCTATGTTCTCTGACTACAACCGGAAGATGGCTACAACCACCTATCCTTTCCCCATCCAACCGCCCTGACGTAGAAGTAGAATGATGGAACCACTGTCACACTATCATTGTGAGATATACTACTGTAAACCTGTACCAATCAACCTACACCAAACAACATGTACCAATAACCTGAACCATGCATCAAATTGTAATCAACCTATACCATAAACAAGTGCATCAACCATGCACCAACCTGTACCAAACAACCTGTAATCATCCTGTACCATAAACAAGTGCATCAACCATGCACCAACCTGCACCATCAACGAGTGCATCAACCATGCACCAAATATGTACCAATATTGCATCAACTACTCATCAACTATGACTCATCAAGATGTACCAACATCATCAACTATACACCTCATGTATGTTCCAACTGATCAACTACTTGTCTCAACCATGTACCCAACATGTACCTCAACCAAAAGCCCTCATCAATTTAATCATCCAAATATGATTTGTAAATCTGAAATAGACCTGGTGTATATGATCACATACCTTCAAACCTTCCTTAACTTTAACAACAAGAGACTAGCATTTTATCAAACTTTACTTTAGTCTCACATGACTAGTTTTGGATTAGTCAACAACCCTAACTTGCAATAATCATACATATGTACCTATAATGAATAAAGATCTAAAACTGGTACACAATGTTCTTCACTGTCTTTTATGCAATTGCTCCAGATTTCACTACTTGGAACCTCTCATAAAAGGAGTTATAGCAAAAATGACATACCTTATTGAATTCTAGCTTATTCTAGAGAGTAAACTTGTAGAGCATGCCCCACACATAATATTTGTTGTATGGATCTGAAAATTGTAAAAATAATACTAAAAAATGTACTCTAACCAATACATTTGGTCTTACTTAATTTGGATCTATTATGAAGAAGTTACGACATTTTTACTTGAAACACCTGTTTTAAACTAGTTTCAGGACTAGCCACAAACCCTATTTTCCATGGCCTGTAACTCCAAAAATAAAACGCCCCACAAGCTGAAATTTGTATCACAACTACTTGGATATGTTTTCTCAATGGCATCCCAATTTCACGGTCTGAATCATTCTAGGAAAAAAGTTATTTTGAAAATGGTGAGATGACCTGTAAATAACATACCTTAGAAAGCATCATCAAAAGAATTTATCCTCCCTTGAATTTCGGCCTTCTTTACTTCACCTACCCTCTAAAATTCAGCTTATATATCCTTTGGTTACCTCAGTCACACACACACACATACACACACACATATATTCAATATGCTCAAGTGTGATTAAAATGAGAGAGCCTTGCCTCTTATTTATACTTTCATGTAGCTTCCTCAAGGGGTTACCTTTTAACCATCTTAATCCACTTTCCTTATTTTAGGGTTAACCCACTTCTAACCACTTGTCCAATTAGTAATTTCTCCATTAAATTTATTATTTAAATAATTTATTTTGTAATCAATTTGACTTATAGTACACTCATCACTTCACTTTATTATTTACCTTCTAAAATCTCTTAAACCACTTTGACTACTTTGACCTTTTGGGGCTTTTAGATGACTCATGAGGGTTCTCTAACTTCACATGGCCATAACTCTCTAAATGTGAGGGGTTATGTGACGTTCCACATACCATCGGAAATGGCATGACATTTAATATCCATCTAGAATATTATTACCTGCAAATACATCAAAACTCATACAATTATCCATCAAACAAACTTGGGTCCATTACCCAAACATTTCTCCAACTTCACATGGCCATAACTCTCTAACCGTGAAGAGTTATGTGGCATTCCACATACCAACGGAAATGGCATGGCATGTACTATCCCTATGGAATAGTATTACTTGAAAATATATCAAAACTCATACCATTATCTATCAAACAAACTTGATTCCATTACCCAAACCTTTGTGCTACCAGAATTTGATACCAAACTTTCTTCAAGGGTTGACATCAATGACAACCAACCCAAATAATCAACAATATCCCCCTTTGGCATTGATGGAAACACTATGATGCAATACTTAATTCATATCACTCATGCTCCCCCTGTGACCATTGTCCCCCCTGGAGCCATTCCTCTGTGCTCTTTCTCCAAGCATTTACCTTTGCATCTGATAAATCTCTCCCCCTTTGACATCAATGGCAAAGCTATTTTTCCATCCGGGGATGCTCCCCCTAACTAAACTATCCTTGGGAATAATCCCCCTAACTGAACTCTTCCTAAAACTTATCTCCCAACTTGAACTGTACTCTTTATGGTGATTCCTCGAGTAAATCTAAGGCATATAAGATAAGCATTCAAAATCATTCATTTTGGAGTATAAATTACTACGCATCTCTGGTGAAGATACTCAAAGGCTTTTGTTGGAAGTGATTTTGTAAAGATGTCTGCCACTTGTTCTTTTGTGCCCAAATATTCAACTCTGATGTTATTCTCTACAACTTGTTCCCATAGAAAGTGATACTTTATTGGAATGTGCTTCGTCTTGAAGTGCATCACCGAGTTCTTTGAGATACTTATGGCACTTGTATTATCAAAATATATTGGAATGGGATCATCATACTCAACCTGTATATCTGTCAGAGTTTGTTTCATCAATAAAACATGTGTACAACATGTTGCTGCTTCAATATACTCTTCCTCGACCGTAGATAAGGATACTGATGATTGTTTCTTGCTTAACCATGATACTAAACACTCACCCAAGTAGAACGCTACTCCACTGGTGCTTTGTCGGTCATTAATGCAACCTGCCCAATCTGCATCCGTGTAGGCAATAAGTGATATATCCTTTCCTTTTGGATACCATAATCCAAACACTTCTATTCCTTTGAGATATCTAAAAATCCTCTTCATTGCTAATACATGTGATTCCTTTGGTGCTTCTTGAAATCATGCCACTTGTCTAACTACCTGCATTACATTTGGTCTAAATGTTGTCACATATAGTAAGCTACCAATCATTGACTTGTATTGCCTCTGGTCTCTAGACTTTGAATCATCATCTTTGCTCAAATTGCAACTAGTTTGCATAGGAGTGGTAACTGGTTTGTAATCTTCCATTCCAAACTTATTTAGAATTTCTCTGATATACTTAGTTTGAGAAATAAAATTTCCTTGGTTTCTTTGACATGTTTGAAGACCCAGAAAGAAGGATAGTTCTCCGAGTAATGATATTTCAAATTCATTCTTCATATCCTTTGCAAATTTATGGCTTAACCTGTCATCATTGCTTCCAAAAATAATATCATCAACATAAACTTCAATTAATAAAATTCTATCTTGAGTTACCTTGATGTAGAGGTTGCTGTCTGCACTTCCTTTTCAAAACCCTGCCTGCTATAGATATTTATCTAGTCTAGAGTACCATGCACTAGGAGCCTTTTTAGACCATACAAGGCCTTCTTCAATTTACACACATAATTTGTGTTCTCTGACAATTGAAATCCTCCTGGTTGTTCAATGTAGATTTCTTATTCAAGTTCCCCATTTAGAAAATCTGATTTCACGTCCCTCTGATACATTTTAATATTCTTGGAGCATGCATAAGCTAGGAGCAATCAGATTGCTCCCATTCTGGAAACTGTAGCAAATGTCTCTTCAAAGTCAATTCCTTCAACCTATGCATATCCTTTACATACCAATCTAGATTTGTTCCTTGTAACCTGTCCATCTTCATTCAATTTATTTATAAATACCCACTTTGTGCCAATCGCATTTTTATTCTTTGGTCTTGGAACCAATTCCCAAGTTCATTCTTCTCCATTTGATCCAATTATTCATCCATGGCTTTATTCCAAAATTCATTCATGCCGGCCTCTTCAAAGCTGTTTGGTTCAATCGTAGATGAGAGTGCTATGTGCGTTTGTTCTAGTGAACATAATTTTCTTCTAGTCTCAACTCCTGCATCTTTGTTTTCGATAATATGATCCGAAGGATGATTCTTTTGTACTCATTTGCTAGGTGTCTTTGGAGGAACTTGCTGAAATTGCTCTTCTACTTCTTTCTAATCCTCTTTATCTTCCCTTTCTACTTCTTCTTCATCTTCTGCTTCTTCTTCATAAATATGTTCCATTGATTCATTTTATTCTTCCTTTAATTTTCGTCCACCTGTTTCATCAATTGTTACATTGATTCTTTCTACAAATTTGTTCAACCTCAGATTGTAACACTTGTATGCTTTCCTTGTACCTGAGTAACCAAAAAGTACTCCTTTGTCCACACGAGAGTCAAAATTTCTCATTCTACCATCTTCTCTTTTGATGTAGCATTTGCTTCCAAATACTCTGAAATGCTTCACATTTGTTGGTATTCCTTTCCATAGCTCATAGGGAATTTTGTCAATGTTGTTTCTGAGCATTACTCTATTTTGAATATGAACTGATGTATGCATTGAATGTGTCCAAAATATATCTGTCAATTTGGAATCCATTAACATTGTTCGATCCATTTCCTATACTTTCCTGTTCTTTCTTTCAACAACTCCATTATGTTGAGGTGTCCTAGCAACAAAGAATTGCCTTTTTATTCTATGCCTACTGCAGTATTCCATAAATTACTTTGAAGTGAACTCTCCTCCATTATCAGGTCTCAAACATTTGATTTTTGAATCCATTTCATTTTCAACCATTTCCTTGTAAACCTTGAAGTTTTCAAAAGCTTCTGACTTATTCCTGAGAAAGCAAACTGCAATCATTCTTGTATAATCATGAACTAATAACAGAAAGTATTTCTTACCTTTTAAACCCTTTGTTGTAGTTGGTCCAACTAGATCAATATGCACGATTTCCAATGGTCTTGTCGTCGAATATTCTTTTGATTTAAACCTGGTTTTTGTTTTCTTTCCTTGTTGACAATGCTTGCATAAAGTGTTGGTTGGTTTCGTTATTTGGGGAATTTCTCTAACTGATTCCTTTTTGCTGACTTTGACAAGGTTATCAAAGTGTATGTGACCCATTATTCTGTGCCATAACCAAATTTCATCTTCTTTTCCTAGACAACACTTTTCATTTCCAATTTCACTTAGTACATATATGTTGCTTGAAGTTCTTGTAGTTGTTGCAATCAATTTTCCTGAACCTTCTTTTCTTATCTCACACTTTTATGAATCGAAAGTAACTTTATGACCTTGGTCACACATCTAACTCACACATAGAATATTATGTTTCATATCTTCTACTAGTAGAACATTTTCTTCCTTGGTATTCTTGTTTCCAATTCTGATTGTGCCTTTTCCAATGATTTTAGCTGAATCATCATTTCCGAAGGAGAATGGTCCATATCTTTTCTTTATTAATGTAAGAAACCTATCTTTATCACCTATCATGTGTTTTGAACAACCACTGTCAACATACCAACCACATTTCTTCTGCCTATCTTGTAGAGAGAGTGTGCATTCTTTATTTCTATATTGATTCTGCTTTGTTATCCATGTTCTCTTCTGAGGTTCCTGTCTGTGACTGTTGTTGTTCTGTTGTGGTAATCTAGGAGGAACTATCATTCTGCAATATTTGGCCATGTGTCCAAAGTTGTTTCACTTGTAGCATTCCACTTTAGTTCTCAATGATTCAAACATGTTGTAAGTTCTTCTCTGTGTTTCACTAGGCCTTTTTAGATAACCCCTTTCTGTATGACTTTCAAAGTTGTTTATGTTCCTATTGTTAGCTCTGCAATTCATAGCTTTATGTCCAAAATTATTACATGCATAAAATAAACCATAAAATATAGTTTGATACACGGGAGTTGAAGATCTTCTGAAAGGAATTACTCTTCTGAATCCTTCTTCTTCCTGAGGCCTATCTGTCAGTTGTTGACTCTGAAATATGAATCTTCTCAGTGGAGGAGTGTCCCTATAATCTTCCTTGTAGATATTCCTATCCCCTTTGATTATTTCTACATAGATTTTTGGATATGTTTCTTGCTCTGTTGTTTTGGATATTGATCCCTTTTTGTCTGATTGTGTCCAAGTCCGGACTTGTCATGATGAGGTTTTTGACTGTTGATAATGTCATCCAAAACTTCTGAGTTTTTCTGCATATATTTCTTTTGAAGATCATTTCTTAATGTGACAATCTCTGCTTCCAAATTTCCAATGATCCCGTCTCTTTCTTCTAGCTGTTCTTTGATTGCTTCTTCAATTATTTTATCTTCTTCTATTTGAACCTTCAGATTTGTGATCATTTGTTTTAGTTCATGAGTGTCTTATTTCTTGTCTAGCTCCACTTGTAGCTTCTCTTTTTTCTTCTTTTCTCTTCTTATAACTTCTATGGAACACAACAATTCTTCTCGGTAGTCAACTTCCGCCTCTTCATATTCTTCTTCGACCTCTTCATATTCTTCTTCGATGTCTTCTTTGTCAGAGTATTTTACTGCCATGAATATAACTCTTTCTGTCTCACTATCACTGACTTCATCTTCATCTGATGATGAGATGTCTTCTTTGATGCATAAGATTTTCTTGAAAACTTTCTTTGTGGTTGTTTTGCCTTTATATGTTTGTTTTCTATTTGAGTAATCTTCATCATTCCTCTTATTTTTCTTATGAGGACATTTGTTATCAAAATGACCAATACCATCACAATTAAAACAAATCAAAGGAAACTTACTTTTATATCTGTCGTTAGTTCGCTTTTTCAATCTTCTGACAAAGTTGGCCATTTCTTCATCATCTTCCGAGATGTCACTACTGCTATTATGTTCTTTTTCCTTATGCTTTCCCTTTTTCTTTGACCTTTTGGATGATTTGAAAGCTTTTTCTTTTATATCTGGATTTTCTTGTTAAGTTCTCTTTTCATATGCTGTGAAGATTCCATGTAGTTCGTCCATGCTTATTGAGTCTAGATCTGCTCTTTCTTCTAGTGCCGATATCTTAGGATCAAATCTCATAGGGAGATATTTTAGTACCTTTTGAACAATTACATATTATTTAATTTCTTCTCCCAATCCTATGATTACATTTACTTTTTCATTGACTCGTAAGAAGTAAGCTGCAATATTCTCATCTTCCTTCATCTTTAGTTGTTCGAACCGACCTCTGTAAGTTTGAAGCTTTGCTGCTTTTGACTTTTGAATCTCCTTCATAAATATTTTGAAGCTTGTCTCAAATATCTTTAGCAGATTTACAATGTTTAAATTTGGTATAAAATGATTCACAAAGGCCATTTAGAAGTGCATTTGTGGCTTTGGAATTATTTTGCCCGAGTTTTATTTCTCTTTCATTTTTTGGCGGAATTGCTGGTTCTTTGTATCCATCTACAATTGATTTCCAAATTTCAAATCCCCTATATATATGTTTTCATCCTTCTGTTCCAAAATGTATACTTATTTCCATCAAACTGTGGAATTCCATTTTTATACATGTTGTTGCTCTCCATGATCTACCTTTCAGTGGTTAAACTGATTTCTGAAGGAACCTGCTCTGATACCAATTGTTGGATTACTAAAAAAAGGAAACCTCTTTGAAACCAATTATTGAAATTATTCTTATACTGAGAATGGCGTAAGGGCTCCCTTCGTAAGGGCGAATCAGTAATAGATAAATTCAATCATTTTCTAACCACAATATGAAAGTATTATATCAAAGTAGCATTATCATCCAATAATTGAAGAGTAAATAAACAATGAACAAATGAGAAATCATACACATACACATTACACCAATGTTTTTACGTGGAAACCCAAAGCGGGAGAAAACCACATAATGCTTTTTTTGGAATGCCGATGGCATCGATGGATCTCCTTGGACTCTGGATCGAGTCAGGGAGTGGAATGTTTATGGTTTTCATATTTCTGTTATTGTATATGTGACATATGATTGATATATTATGATGTTGCTTATGGATCGCTGGCATGTTTGTTGATGGATGCAGGGTGACGATAGATTTCTAATCAGACTCACATTTTGAGTAAAAGGGTCACACACGACAACCAAATATATTGAGGGATAGGTGTGGCAGAAACCTTGCCACAACCTACTAGCACTCTCGTCGTGGCTCAAACTATAGGTTAACGATTACCTAGTTCGAGAGATCCACAATGTCGTGAGGGTAGACTATGATAGTCACTCACGAAGATTCTAAGGGGAACACAATAAGTTAGGGTCCTTATTCCTTAGAGGTCCTTAGTCTCCCACAAGGTCTCTCAATGGAGTATTGACTCCAAGGGAAGACGTCTACCAAAATCAGTGAAAAGGTGAGTGGCACCCTTGGAGCATGTAGTGCATCTTGAAGGGAACGTCTCGATTTTAACACTGGTGAGTCAATGAACCTAGGTACCTAGAAAAACAAATCTCATTTTAACCTGATCAACCTTAATATAATTGATGCATGAGTATAGTTTAAAAAAATTACAAAATTTCCCTTAAAAACATTTTTGCTGAGCCTAGTTGAATTTAAATCCTAGGTCTAAGTAGGTCATGAGAACTAAAATATAATTAAGTAAGTAATAAAGGGGGGAGGAAGAAATTGCGGGTGAAAAGTAAATTTTAAAAAAATTAATGGAGGATTAAATTATTAAAATATTAATTGTTGGCTAAGTACAAAACTTGTTAATTATAACTTAGACCAAAAAGGGGAAACTTAAATACAAAAGGAATGTGGAACATCGAAGGGAATCTAGTCTAGATAACTTTCCAATTTCGAAATCAACTAAGCTTTAAGAAAGACATTAGTCATTAAGGGACTGTGAGGGAATATAGGGACAACGATGAGCATTTTTAGGAACGATTTTAGGTGGGTGAGGGAAATTGACAATTTAATTTAATTAATTAAATGAATTTCTGGTGAAACTAAGGGATTGGGTGACAAGTGTATGAGGGAGAATATTTCCTAATAATTTTTTAATAAAACTAACTTAATGTGAAAATGGAAAGGTCACTAAGAGGAACTCTATAAAAGAAAAGGCAGAGGTGGTAAAAGGGGCATGAATGGTAGGCGTAGGGTTACACTATCGATATTCTTCTTGACTGATTTTTCTTGTGGGAGTTGGGATGCCCAACTCGATAGGGAGTGATAGCTCGACCTTGCGAGGCGAGCTGTGAGCTAGATATTTCTCTGGTTTTTGTGTGCGGGGTCCCTTTATGTCTCCGGGGGCTCAGGGGGAAGAAGAGTACCCCTAGTGTTGGCTGGGATGTACCGGTGAGGTCTCAACGATTACAAAGCATGAGCGAGGAGTATCACAAACAACCAAAGGACATCAACAAGCCAACGTCGATTACAATAATCATGATTAAATTTGCATCTGTATTTGTTTAAATTCTGTTCATGGATTTAAGTATTGTAGTAATTTTAATGGTTTTCTTTTATCCATGCTCAACGATTTAGTTTTGCCTCTGCTAAGCGATTTAATTTTCTATGCTCATAAATTTGTTTTTGTCTCTGCATTTTCAACTTCCTTGGCATTTTACCTTATCACTGGATTGTAAGCTCTTCCTTCGTCTGAATCTTCTTGAGTTGAGGAATTTTGGCGGTTTATGTGAGATTGCTATCTTTTCCCCTTCTTATTTTCGCCCAGTGATTAGTCGATGAGTTGGAGGCTTTTTGCTCCACCGCGTTTTAGTTTATCTCTGCAATTTCTGTCTCAATGTTGGATTTCATTTATCTACAAATAATTTACCTTGCTTGAAATTTATCCCATGCATTACTTCATTTTGATTTGATTACTCAATATCCGTAGTATTCTATGTTAAATGGATGAGTTAACAGGAAAGTATCATGTGGCCATTGATTCTTCTCTTAATGTTCAAAGAATGAAAACCTACAATCAGTATCAACCTTTGGATCTCCCAACTTGGCTGAGATACCCACCGAAACATAAACAAATCAATGTTGCAGATTCACTGCAATTAAAAACTACCACCACAATCAAACATATAAATTGAGTTCCATGATCAATGCTGTGAACTTCAATGAAACCGTGATTTTGAATGAAGTCCCTAGCGTTTTATAAAAAAAATAAGTCAACCCCAAACATGAGTGAGTTTGTCCAGTTACCAGTAAATTACAAACTTTAATGCTAAATATCTATGCACCACTGAAACATGATATGCGGCTCCTTTGTGAACTGTCTTCTACCCATTGATTTCTGACAATGATAAGCATTATCAACCATGGCATTGGTACTTGATTTATAGAATCCGAAAAATAAAACGACGACAATGTTATTCGTTGGGCTATCATTCGCTCAGATTCAACTCAAAAGGGGTATGACCCATGCAACCAAACCACAAAAAACCTCTGTCAACAAAATATGTCCTCGAGCGTGAGAGATCTATGTAAGCATGGATGGTTAAAAGAGGTAGATTTTCATCCAGATTGATCCTGAACCCCTCCTTCCGTTTTCGTTCTCAGAATTTTTGCGCTACCCACTCAGCGAAATTCTGGGCTTGTCTCTAAACAACCTTCACTCTTACGTCAACGATTCCCTGGTTTTTCCTTAGCTTCGTTTTACCTCGACGATTGTGTTGGAGGTTCCCTGATATTGCCTGTGTGTATTTATTTTCCCAAAGCATTGCCTCTACTCTGCCTTTTATTTTTTGTGTTTGGGGGATTGTAATCCCAGAGTGGGATCTCCTGTACCTCTGCGTGGGGATATTCTGCCCAAGTTCAAGCTGGAGTCTTGGCATAATAGTTGAGGGTGGTCAGAGTTATTTGTTTGTCCCCATTATAAGTAATAGGTAGCCGCTTTATTGGTTTGTACTCGTATCTGTATTAACTCGTTAATCTATGTGATAGGTGATGTTGGTGGGTTTACATGTATGAACCAAATCATGTATGGGTTATTTTCTTAAGAGTAGGGCCTATGACTTCTCCTTCTAGTTTATGTCTATTGCTTCTAAGTGGGTATCCAGGTAAATGACTTGTACGCTCGGTCAATGTCCATTTATAGGGCCTATGGCTGGGTAATCCCTGAAAGTGCTGCGGTGGGAGTAGAGCCTTTTAATAGAGTCTCCAGTCTCACTTCTTCTCTCCACCTCTTTTTAGCGCCTCAGTTTCATAGTTTGATTTTTTTTTCCAGGACAATAACCTTTACCTGCCAGGCCGCCAATTGAGCTAGTTTTGAAATAATATTTTAAATCCTTATTGATAACATTCAATTTCTGCCAGGACAACGAGCTTTTTTCTAATTTTAATTTTAAACCCTTAAAGACAACCGCTGTGTACTTGTCAGGCCCGCCAGTTGAGTTAGTTTTGATTTAATTTTAAATTCTATATTGACAAGCAATCAATTCCCGCCAGGCCAACAAGCTTTTTCTAATTTTAAATTTAGTCCATTTCAATGTAATTAGTAATAATGGAAAATTCTAGTGATAGTGTTTATTTAATATTATTATTGTTGGTAAATCCTGTAATGTGATTATTGAATGGAAGCGTTTTATATTGATGTGGAGTATTGAATTAATCCTCTAATTAATTCCTTCATGTTATTAATAACCAACTTGGATAATTAATGAACGAGAGTGAAGTTTCAAGGAATAATTTAGTAAGGAATAGAAAGGAGGTGAAAGGCCTAGATGCTTAAGGTGTACTCTTATACCCTAACCAAATCACCCTTCATTTAGACTGGTGATTTACTCAAGGATTGCCTTCTTGAAGATGATCGAATGTTGTGTGTAGTTTTCTCTTGCACCCTTAGCACAACGAAGGACTCATGATTTTTCAAGCATAATTGATCACTTGCGCCATGCATTTTACTGTGATTAAATTTTAGATAATTGCGTGCATGGTTACTGATGATGCAAGGTTAATTTAGTGTATAAGATTCAATGCGCGCATTGAATATTGTATGGTTTAATGTTTAGATTTTACTCTTCATGCACGTAATGAAAATTAAGGTAACAAATGATTGTTGGCTATTTACTTCTTGCGCGCAATGAAGAGTCCAAATAATGAATGATATAGTTAATAGAATTATGACGCACACTGCATTAAATGAATGATTATATAATTAAATCATTTCCTTGCGCGCACTGAATTTTTATTTCAGCGCGTGATGTTAGACCCTATAATTCCCGTGCATAGTGAAATCTTGATGTAAATACTGATATCCGAGACATTAGACTACTTGCGCGTAATGAATTTGATGTGGTAAACGAAGGTTAGATCTTAGATCTTTCATGCAACGAATTAATGGATGATACTCTTGCACCTCAACTCGAGGTGATGTATAATTTCAGGTATGTGATTAAATTTCCTTACGCGACAAGTAAATATAGTCACTTACCTTGCGCCTTCTCTTATGTTGTCTTACGATGGATTCACAACTATTACTTGCGTCATTAGATGTGTTAATGAATTATGGATAGTTTCCATAGTGCCATGAATTTGCATTGTCTCTGAGTGATGTAGTTAATAAATTGATCACACACGCTAATTAATGAAGCACATGGTTAATTAAGTGGCTAGAGATCTCATGTGACTCGAATAGTTAATGTAAACGAAGACTTGTTGATTAGGATGCTCGCACACATTTCCATAATGGAAAAAGGGCTCATTGAGTTTGGACTCCTTGCGTGCACTAAATTATATGATTGATACGATGGTGTTTACCCTTACGCCTTGGTTAATGATTTTAGGATTGATGGAATGATAAAATGGATGATGTGGAATGCTTTTAATTAATGTGTTATTACATCGTTATGCATGTCATCGTTCTTGATGATGACATGTATGCATTGTGTTGTATTGGATTATTAATTATTTATCATGGTTTCATTAATTATGGGATTGAGGTGTTGATGACATTGACTGTTTATTCTGATGTTACAATTTTTCCTAACACAACTTACAAAAAAAAAATAGACATGTTGTAACGTCGCTTGGTTGTGGTAACGGTCGAGGCCATTACATATGGTATCAGAGCGGGTTCAACCCTACGACTGTGGATAGTCATTCCTTCCACTAAATTAAACCCTTGAGTATTACTTAGCGCTAATTAAAATTTTAACTTGTCCTTGCCATACCCACAATTAGAGGACGTCACATATATTGACAACGTGGTGTTGGGGAGGGAGGTGCGACACCTCTAGAAGTACCCATGCCCTAGGATTCTAACCCCCAAGGGGAGGAACAAGTCCTCGTGCGGGAGTCGATTGGTGTAAGTGATGTTGATTGTATGACAAGGTCCTTCTAGGGAATTTTCAAAGGCCTCGACTAACCATCTATACTGAGATGAGGCCAAGGCGCTTATAACCCTTGAGGGTCCAGAGCGCGCCCTGGCCAACACTAGTATATTTCATAGAAAAATTGAGAGGGTTAAGTTCCCGAGTCCATGAGTGCCATGGAAGGCTTAACCGCTGAGGCGTGGCTGGAGAGCAAGGCAATGTGCTTCGCGCTTTGCGATTTTGACCTCCAACACGAAGGTCCGCGTGGCTGTATTCATCTAGGGGAGCACTCTTATATGATGGAATACACTCCTACCTCAGCTAAACATGGCCGTCAAAGCCGTGTTACGATAACATTCGAGGAACGGTTCTAGGAGAAGTATTTTTTAGAGGAATTCATTGAGCGTCGACTCGATGAGCTCAATGCCTTACGACAAGGTGGTCGTACGGTGCCAGATTATGAGTCTAGATTTATGGAGCTACTTTGGTATGCCCCGCATCTAAACGGGGAGAAGATGGAGGTCAACAAGTTCATTTTCAGCCTTAACTCCAGTTTTCGTGCAAAGGTGAGGATATTAATGCCTCGGACATTGTACGATGTAGTACAATAGGCCTCATAGTTGAGAAATAATTGACTGTGGGAGTCAGGGCATGACTCCTGCAAGAGCGTCTAGACTTACAAATTATGGTGCACAACAACATCAGATGCCAACCATACAAGACATATTGGTAGCAGGATACGTCTCTGGAACCCTTGTTCACGACACCACGATGACGAGTTTCTCAGTAGAATACCCCCTATAGAGGAACACCACCAACAACTGCAGTTAGGTTTGTCAACAAAATAGACCAGGATCTTAGGCTAGTAGGTCAAAAAATTATATTTCTGGGACCAATAGTGTAGGATTTGAGACACGCGCTGGATTGGTGGAGATGCTACCTTACCAGCAAGACTTTTCGGTTAAAAAGGCCAGAGAGGCCGAGGAAACAAGACCCACTACCGTTGGGGAGATGGGTGAGGCCCATGGGATTCTTAATCACGGTGAATAACCACCAGACCGAGCACCAAACCACTGTGATCGACGCGTAGGGTACCATTTCCAACCAAACTTTAGTATTTGTTAGATATCGACGCTACAAAGAGATCTATTCCTAGTACCATGCTGGAGGAATTCAGGTAATGACTTTCGATAGGACGAGATTTGATTCGTCGATATGGATTTAGGTTCCAACCAGATGGTTGGAGGAAGGGGTATGATTTTTCTCTTAATGTGGTGAATAGTGTAATATATTGACGAAATGGTTTGTATGGACTGGTGGGAATCACATGATGCGATACTCAATGGTAAGATGAGGCAGTTGAGTTGGACCAATGATAAAGGATAGAGAAGAGTGATTTTAGGAAGAAAACGGGGAGTATCCGTGAGGTTCATTTCTTCTCTACAGCTACAAGAGAACACACACAAGGATGCAAGGTATATTCACTCCTAGTGCTGAATGGAAAGGGCTTAGCAGAAGGATTGGAAGACCTTTCGATAATATGAGAGTTTGCGGACGCGTTCCCAGAAGAGTTACTGGGTTGCTACTGAAGCCAAGATGGAATTTACCATCGACTCAAAACCTGGAACTAAACTGATGGAAAGAGAGACTTATCGGATGTCGACCCTTGAGTTATAGGAGTTGAAAGTGCAATTGAGGGATTTGCTAGACCTAAGACTTATGCGTACAAGTGTATCTCCTTGGGGTGCTCCTGTTAATATCATACGAAATAAGGATGGGTCATGGAGACTCTGCTTGACTACCATCGAGTATTCCTTGATGAGATTTTGATACATTCTCGGATGACGAAATATTAGGATGAACTTATATGCTTGGTACTATAGTGTTGCGAGAGAACAAATTATGAGAAGCGGTTGCAATGCTATCGAGGATTCATTTCTTATGGAATATTATCTCCAACGAAGGTATCGCTGTGGAGCTAGAGAAGGTAGAGGATATTATGGAGTGGCATGCACCAACGAATGTCCCAAAAGTGTGTGTCTTCATGGGTTTAGAGGGATATTATTGATGGTTCATCAAGGGTTCTTCGTAGATAACAATTCCAATTATTGAATTGCAGAAGAAGAACAAGAATTTTGTGTGGACCGAAAAAATGCGCGGAAGCATTTCTAAGGCTCAAAGAGATATTGACGACAACGCCAATACTAAAAGTCCCTGACGTGGATGATGAATTCTTGGTATGTACTAACACATCCAAGGAAGGCTTAGGCAGAGTCTTGATGCAAGATGGTCAAGTGATTTCCTACATCTCGAGGAAGTTAAGAAAGCATGAGGATAACTATGCAACACACGATTTGGAGTTGTTATCCATCGTGTATTACCTGAGAGTGTGGAGACACTACCTGATTGGAAGAAAATTCGAACTAAGAACAGACCATTGTGGTATGCACCACCTTTTTATGCAAAATGACTTGAACGCATGACAAAGGCGTTGGTCAGAACTACTTATCGAGTGTGATTTGAGATTTCCTACTTAAAAGGGATAGGGAACAGAGTGGAAAACATGTTGAGTCAGAGACCACACATATTTTCAGTGATACCTCTTCAACGAATCTACGTGAAGGGATTCTAGTGACAATGCGATGCTTGTTGGATTACTGGGAGGGGGGGTGAATCAGTAATAACGTAATTATAATCCTTTTTCTTCAAATGTTATATCAATGTAGAATTATTATCCAATAATGAGCAATAAGAAATAAAAAATCACACACATACACAATACACTAGTGTTTTACGCGGAAACCCAAATCGGGAGAAAACCACATAATTATTTTTCTTATATGTCTTGAAGAATTACATTCATTGGAAGCACCAACTTCCTTTGTTTTCCAGCTGCAACTGGAAGGAGGCTCCAACCCCCTAGTTTCTCAGGCTACAACCTGAGGGAAGCTCCAACTCTCCAATTCTATGGCTACAACCAGAAGGAGGCTACAACCCCCTATGTTCTCTGGCTACAACCACTTATCCTTGCACCGTCCAACCACCCTGCAGTATAAGTAGAATGATGGAACCACTGCCAACCTGTCACTGTGAGATATATTGCTGTACAACTGTATCAACCTGTACCACTTCCCTGTATCCAATCAGTACAACTGCCCTGTAATCAAACCGTACATGAACTGAACATGTATCTACAAAAATACAACAGACACGCGACCTGTAGTGATGCAACCTGCGTATGTACATGCCCTATCTATTATGCAACCCACGTATGCCTTATGAAACTAGGGTTTCATTTCTCTTGAAAACTTTTGATCCTCTGTAACTTCTTTGACATAGATCAGTAACCTGTCACTATATCCAGACTATAACTGTACCCTGTGCATGCATTCTCATACATAACCTCTACTCAAGGAACTTATGTCTCTCTTTAGTCATGTGACATATAGGTATGCATAATCATGAACAAGTATAATATCCCTCACATGATATTAGTCATCAATCCCTTTTTGATATTCAATTTCTCAATACATCAATAAATAAAAGATCTCAACCATGTACCATAAAAACTCTTAGCCATATTCCAAGAAATACAAGATGTGCCTCAACAAGAAGTATCAATGATAAATATACCATCACTGTATTTCTGTAGATCTAACTTATACAAAAGATCCCATGTAGCCACTAGTCTCTCTAGGGAGAATCCTCAAATCTCCATTGCCATTCCTCATGCATACATCAAAATACAACTATTCATAGAAATAAGACATAAATTTTGAACCAATGGATGGATCTGATGTATCTGAGCACTCTAGACCTTCCTGGGAGCTTGATCTCAGAATCTAGGACCTCTGCACCTTCATCTTCTCAATTTTCATGGCTTTATCAAGATATACTCACCCTATACACAGTCAACCCGCATACATACTCACCCTATACACAACAAGCCCGTGTATACCTTCAATGTATACACACCCTATACGCAGACAACCTGCATATGCATTAGAAAATGGGGTTTTCTGTAAATCTGAGAATTTCACCATCAACCCTTCGTGCTACCTCAGAAGTTTGCTACTTGAGATGTATCCACAAGTATTTACAAGAAGCTTTACATAAGAAAATAGATATACAAAATGTACAAGTGTGTGTTTAATGAGTGAGCTTTGCCTTTTATTTATATATTCATGTAGCCTTACACTTTCCTTATTTTAGAGCTTCTTTATTTAAAATAATTTCTTTTGCAAAGCACTTTGACCCTTGGGGGCTTCTATAAGACTTATGAGGGGTTCTCCAACTTTGTATGGTCATAACTCTCTAACCGTGAGGAGTTATGTGACGTTCCACATACCACCGGAAATGACATGACAATCACTATCTATCTAGAATAGTTTCCCTGAAAAAATCACTTTCCTTCAACTCATTATTCCAGGATTAAGCATGGGTTCTCTTACTCCGCAAAGCGTCTTCCCGTGAGGGATTTCGCCATAAGGGGACCACTTTGGAGTTCATCCATATTTACTTCTTATCAACCATGACTAGACAATAATGAGTCATATTTACATCAAACAATCTTGGGTCCATTACCCAAACCTTTGTGCTGCGGGGCTTTCTTCAAGGGTTGACATCAATGATAACCAACCTTAATCAACAATCTCTCCCTTTGGCATTGATGGAAACACTCTAATGAAATACTGAAATCATATCACTCATGCTCCCCCTGGAACCATGCCTCTGTCCTCTGCATCTGATAAATCTACTCCCCCTAAAACCATGCTTCTGTCCTTTGCATCTGATAAAAACTCTCCCCCTTTGTCATCAATGGAAAAGGTATCTTTCTATCCGGGGCTGCTCCCCCTGACTGAACTGTCCTCTTAAGGTGTTTCCTTGTGTAAATCTAAGACATATAAGATAAGAATTCAAAAATAATTCAAAAAACATTCATTTTGGAGTAGAAATAACTCCAAGTATTTGGCGAAGATATTCAAAGGCTTTCTGTGGAAGTGGTTTTGTAAAGATATCTGCCACTTGTTCTTTTGTGCCCACATACTCAACTCTGATATTCTTTTCTACAACCTGCTCCCGTAGAAAACGATACTTGATTGGAATGTGCTTCGTCTTGGAGTGCATCACCAGGTTTTTCGAGATACTGATGGTGCTTGTATTATCACAATAGATAGGAATGGGCTCATCACACTCAACCTGTATATATGTCAGAGTTTGTTTCATCCAAAGAACCTATGTACAACATGATGTTGCTGCAATATAATTTGCCTCGGCTATAGATAAAGATACTGACGATTGTTTCTTGCTTAGCCATGATACTAAACACTCACCCAAGTAGAACGCTGCTCCACTGGTGCTTCGTCAGTCATCAATACAACCTGCCCAATCTGCATCTGTGTAGGCAATAAGTGATAGATCCTTTCCTTTTGGATACCATAATCCAAACTCTTCTGTTCCTTTGAGATATCTGAAAATCCTCTTTACTGCTAATACATGTGATTCCTTTGGTGTTTTTTGAAATCGTGCCACCTGTCCAACTGCCTGCATTACATTTGGTTTGGATGCTGTCACATATAGTAGGCTGCCAATCATTGACTTGTATTGCCTCTGATCTGTAGACTTCAAATCATATCATCTTTGCTCAACTTGCAACTGGTTTGCATGGGAGTGATAACTGGTTTGCAATCTTCCATTCCAAACTTCTTTAACATTTCTCTGATATACTTGGTTTGAGAAATAAAAATTCCTTGGTTTCTTTGATGTATCTGAAGTC
>SNQJ01S0002156.1:77928-92977 GCA_010110895.2 Picea sitchensis | reverse complement strand
CTTTTTCATCTTCTTCTTCGAAAAGTTGTTCCATTGATTTGTTTTCTTCTTCCTTTGATTCTGGTCTGCCTGTTTCATCAATTGTTACGTTGATGCTTTCCACAACTTTGTTTAATCTTAGATTGTAACACTTGTATGCTTTCATTATACTTGAGTAACCAACTAGTATTCCTTTGTCCACACGAGAGTCAAACTTTCCCATTCTGCCATCTTCTCTTTTGATGTAGCATTTGCTTCCAAAAAATCTGAAGTGCTTCACATTTGTTGGTCTTCATTTCCATAGGTCGTAGGGAGTTTTATCAATGTTGTTTCTGAGCATTACTCTATTTTGAATGTGAACTGTTGTAAGCACTGCCTGTGTCCAAAATATATCTGTCAATTTGGAATCCATTATCATTGTTTGAGCCATTTCATGTACTGTCTTGTTCTTTCTTTCAACAACTCCATTCTGTTGAGGTGTCCTAGCAACGAAGAATTTCCTTTTTATTCCATCACTGCTGCAGTAGTCCATAAATTCCTTTGAAGTGAACTCTCCTCCATTATCATATCTCAAGCATTTGATTCTTGAATCCATCTCATTTTCAACCATTTCCTTGTAGATCTTGAAGTTTTCAAAATCTTCTGACTTGTTCTTGAGAAAGCAAACTGCATTCATTCTTGTATAATCATCAACTAATAACATAAAGTATCTCTCACCTTTTAAGCCCTTTGTTGTAGTTGGTCCAACTAGATCAATGTGCACAATTTCCAGTGGTCTTGTTGTTGAATATTCCTTTGATTTGAACCTGGTCCTTGTTTGCTTTCCTTGTTGACAATGCTTTCATAAAGTGTTGATTAGTTTCGTGATCTGGGGCATTTCTCTGACTGCTTCTCTTTTTCTGACCTTGGCAAGGTTATCAAAATGCATGTGACCCATACTTCTGTGCCATAGCCAACTTTCATCTTCCTTTCCTAGAGAACACTTTTCATTTCCAATTTCACTTAACACATATATGTTGTTTGAAGTTCTTGCAGTTGTACCGACCAATTTCCCTGAACCTTCTTTTCTTATCTCACAATTTTGTGAATCGAAAGTAACTTTATGACCTTGGTCACACATTTGACTCACACTTAGAATATTATGTTTCATATATTCTACCAGTAGAACGTTTTGTGCCTTTTCATTCTTGTTCCCAATTCAGACTGTACCTTCTTCAATGATTTTGGATGAATTATCATTTTCGAAGGAGACTAATCCATTTCTTTCCTTTCGTAATGTAAGAAATTTGTCTTGATCACCTGTCATGTGTTTTGAACACCCATTGTCAACATACCAACCATGTTTCTTTTTCTTAGCTTGTAGAGCGACTGTGCATTCTTCACTGCTATACTAATCTTGCTTTCTTATCCATGTCATTTTCTGAGGTTCTTGTCTATGACTATTGTTATTCTGTTGAGGTTCTTTAGGAGGAACTGTCATTCTGCAATCTTTGGCCATGTGTCCAAAGTTGTTACATTTGTAACATTCCACTTCATTTCTCAAGGATTCAAACCTATTGTAAATTATTCTTTGTGTTTCACTAGGTATTCTTTAATAACCCCTTTGTGTATGACTCTCAAAGTTGTTATTGTTCCTGTTGTTAGCTTTGCAATTTACAACTTTATGTCCAAAATTATTACATGCATAACATAAACCAAAAATTATAGTTTGATACTTGAGAGTTGAAGATATTATGAAATGAGGTGATCTTATGAATCCTTCTTCTCCTTGAGGCCTATCTGTCTGTTGTTGATTATGAAATCTGAATCTTCTCGATGGAGGAGTGTCCCTGTAATCTTCCTGCCCCCTTTGATTTTTTTTGCATAGATTTTTGGATTTGTTTCTTGCTCTATTGTTTTGGAGCTTGATCCCTTTTTTGTCTGATTGTATCCAAGTCCAGACTTGTCAAGATGAGATTTTTGATTGCTGATAATGTCATCCAAAAATTTTGAGCTATTCTGCATATTTTTCTTTTGAATATCCTTTCTTAATGTGATAATCTATGCTTCCAAGTTTCCGATGATCCTGTCCTTTTCTTCTAGCTGTTCTTTGAGTGCTTATTCAATCCTTTTATCTTCTTCTATTTGAACTTCCAATTTTGTGATCATTTTTTCTAGTTCTTGAGTGTCTTCCTTTTTGTATAGTTCTGCTTGTAGTTTCTTGTTCTTGTTCTTTTCTCTTTTGATAACTTCTGTGGCACACATTAATTCTTCTCGAAAGTCAACTTCTCCCTCTTCAATTTCTTCTTCGACTTCTTCTTCGGCTTCTTCAGAGTCTTCTTTGTCAGAGTCTTTTACTGTCATGAATAAAACTTTTCCTATCTCACTGTCACTGACTTCATCTTCATCTGATGATGAGATGTCTTCTTTGATGCATAATCTTTTCTTGAAATCTTTCTTTGTAGTTATTTTTCCTTTATATGTGTGTTTTCCTTTTGAGTAACCTTCATCATTTCTCTTTTTTTTATGAGGACATTTGTTAGCAAAATGACCAATACCATCACAATTAAAAAAAATTAAAGGAATCTTACCTCTATACCTACCGTTGGTTCCCTTGTTCAGTCTTTTGACGAAGTTGGAAACTTCTTCATCATCTTCCAAGACGTCGTTGTTGTTGCTATATTCTTCTTGTTCATTTTTCTTTTTCTTTGATCTTTTGGATGCTTTGAATGCTGCTTATTTTACATCTGAATTTTCCTGTTCAGTTTTCATCTAATATGCTGTGAAGATTCCATGTAGTTCGTCCATGCTTATTGAGTTTAGATCCGATATTTCTTATAGTGCTGATATGTTAGGGTTGAATCTCATAAGAAGAGATCTTAGTACCTTTTGAACAATTACAGATTCTTCAATTTCTTCTCCCAATCCTATGATTGCATTCACTGTTTCATCGACTCGTAAGAAGTAGGCTGCGATATTTTCATCTTCCTTCATTTTTAGTTGTTGGAATTGACCTCTGTAAATTTGAAGTTTTGTTGCTTTGACTTTTGAATCTCCTTCATAAATATTTCGAAGCTTGTCCCAAATCTCTTTAGTAGATTTACAATGTGCAACTTTGGTGAATACTGTATCACTGAGACCATTCAAAAGTGAATTTTTGGCTTTGAAATTATTCTCACCAAGTTTCACTGTTTTTCCATTTGTTGGTGGAACTGCTGGTGTTGTGTATCCATCTACAATTGATTGCCAAACTTGAAATCCCTGTGCCTGTATATATGTCTTCATCCTTATGCTCCAAAATGCATACTTCTGTCCATCAAACTGTGGTATTCCATTTTTATACGATTTGGTACTCTCCATGATCTACCTTTCAGTGGTTAAAATGATTTTTGAAGGAACCTGCTCTGATACCAATTGTTAGATTACTGAGAGGGGGGGTGAATCAGTAATAGCATAATTATAATTTTTTTTCTTCAAATGCTATATCAATGTAGAATATAACATAGATCTATTAGCGTAAGAAGTTATAATTTTATTTCTTCAAATGTTATATATAATGAACAATCACACACATACACAGTACACCAGTGTTTTACGTGGAAACCCAAATCGGGAGAAAACCACAAACTGTTTTTTCTTATATGTCTTGAAGAATTACATTCATTGGAAGCACCAACTTCCTTTGTTTTACAACTGCAACTGGAAGGAGGCTCCAACCCTTTGGTTTCTCAGGCTACAACGTGAGAGAATCTCCAACTCCCCAATTCTCTAGCTATAACCAGAAGGAGGCTACAACCCCCTATGTTCTCTGGCTACAATCGGAAGGTGGCTACAACCACCTATCCTTGTGCCGTCCAACTGCCCTTAAGTAGAAGTAGAATGATGGAACCACTGTCAACGTGTCACTGTGAGATATACTACTATACAATTGTATCGACCTATACCACTGCCCTGTATCCAATCTGTACAACTTCCCTGTAATCAAACTGTACCTGAATTGAACATGCATCTACAAAAATACAACAGATACGCGACCTGTAGAGATGCAACCCGCGTATGTACGTGCCCTATCTGTTATGCAACCCGCATATACCTTCTGAAACTAGGGTATCCTTTCACTTGCAAACTTTTGACCCTCTGTAACTTCTTTCACATAGATCTGTAACCTGTCACTGTATCCAGACTGTAACTGTACCCTGTGCATGCATCCTCATACATAATCTCTACTCAAGGAAAGTATGTATCTCTCTAGTCCTGTGCCATATAGGTATTTGTAATCATGAACAAGTATAATGTCCCTCACATGATCTTAGTCATCAATCCCTTTTTGATATTCAATTTCTCAATACATCAATAAATACAAGATCTCAACCATGTACCATAAAAATTCTTAGCCATATGCCAAGAAATACAAGATGTTCCTCAACAAGAAGTATCAATGATAAATATACCAGCACTGTATTTCTATAGATCTGACTTATACAGAAGATCCCATGTAGCCACTAGTCTCTCTAGGGAGAATCCTCAAATCTCCATTGCCATTCCTCATGCATGCATCAAAATCCAACTATTCATATAAATAAGACATACCTTTTGAACCAATGGATGGATCTGATGTATCTGAGCACTCTAGACCTTCCAGGGAGCTTGATCTCATAATCCAGGACCTCTGCACCTTCATCTTCTCAAGTTTCATGGCTTTATCAACATATACTCACCCTATACACAGTCATCCCGCGTACATACTCACCCTATACACAGCCAACCCACGTATACCTTCAATGTATACACACCCTATACACAGACAACCCGCATATGCATCATAAAATGGGGTTTTCTATAAATCTGAGAATTTTGCCGTCAACCCTTCATGCTACCTCAGACGTTCGCTACTTCAGATGTATCCACAAGTATTTACAAGAAGATTTACACAAGAAAATATATATACAAAATGTACAAGTGTGTGTTTAATGAGTGAGCTTTGCCTCTTATTTATATCTTCATGTAGCCTTACACTTTCCTTATTTTAGGGATTCTTTATTTAAAATAATTTCTTTTGCAAAACAATTTGACCCTTGGGGGCTTCTATAAGACTTATGGGGGGTTCTCCAACTTCGTATGGTAATAACTCTCTAATCGTGAGGAGTTATGTGACGTTCCACATACCACCGGAAACGACATGACAAACACTATCTATCTAGGATAGTTTCCCTGACAAATTCACTGTCCTTCAACTCATTATTCCAGAATTAAGCATGTGTTCTCTTACTCCGCAAAGCGTCTTCCCCTGAGGGCTTTCACCATAAGGGGACCACTTTTGAGTTCATCCATATTTACTTCTTATCAACCATGACGAGACAATAATGAGTCATATTTACATCAAACAATCTTGGGTCCATTACCCAAACCTTTGTGCTGCGGGGCTTTCTTCAAGGGTTGACATCAATGGCAACCAACCTTAATCAACAACGCTGACTAGTACAAAGAGGGTACATAATTTTTCGGGAAGGACACCATGTTGGTACCAAAATTGAGGGATATAATGTGGACAATGACGAATATTTGAGATATAATAACCGGATTTACTTACATCCCAACGACGAATTGAGAAGTTTTGATCTTATGGGAAGCTCATAGAGAAGTGTACATGGCTCATCCAAAAGTCATGAAGATGAGGACAAACCGTAAGCCCTTATTCTCCTGGAAGGGATAAAGGCAAACATCATCAATTGCGTGGTGAGATGTATAGAAGGTCGGCAGGTGAAGGCTGAACATAGACATCCGATAAGATTGCTACGGCCATATGCTATTCCAGAATCAAAATGGGAGGTCATTTCGATGGAATTCATTGGGAGGAATTTCTGCTGATGGCAAGGAGGAACGACTCGAATTTTCATGATAGTTGAAACTCTGATGAAGAGTGCACACCTTTGTCCCTGTGAGTCCGATGCATCAGGCACCAGGTATAGCAAGAGTTTATATCAGCGATATATTGAGACTTCCAGACGTACCAAGGGATCATATCCGATCGAGGATCAATGTTTACATGAAGATTTTGGACTAGTATCCAAGAGGCCTTAGGAACCCCACTTAACTTTAGTACTGCGTATCACCCAGAGGAAGACGGGAAACCAGAACAAACGAACCCAACTGTGGAAGGTTGTGTTGCGTGTACGTGTGTTGGACCAACAAAAACGTTGGGAATAGTTACTGCCACTGGTAGAGTTGGCTTACAACAAAAACTATCAAAGCACCATTAAGATGGCACCATGTGAGTTTCTTTATGGGTGACCGTGTCAGACACCTTTGAGTTGGGATCGACTCGAGGATGGGGTCCTTGTAGGACTAGAAGAGATAAAATATTGGAAGGAACAAGTACAAATGATAAGAAAATGGTTGGAAGAAACACAAGATCGACAGAAGGGTTTTGATGATGCACATCGCGTGACCATTTGTAAAAATCCTAACGACTGACCGTGCCTCATTCCTTAAGGCATATGCATGATGTTTATCTTGTATCTGTGTGTGACTTTAGGTCTAGACCCTATGCATATGTTTGACTAGATTTATTGGTGGATGTTGGGCGAGGGTGCGCTCACGACGGAGCCAATACGCCTTCTGGACCATCACATTTGACATACATGGCGTCGAACCGTCGATCAGTTCAAGGTCCAGTGGGAAAATTATAGACCACACTCGAATACCTGGGAGGACGCATATTATACGCGTCAACAATTTCCATTTTTGTTTGATAGCTAGACATTAGATATTGTCAGATATCTTAATTCTACACTGGTGTACTATGAAACTTTGGGACAAAGTTTAAAATAAGAGGGGGTGTATGTAAAATACCACTCTTGCGTGCACTTGATGTGACTTATTCTTTGAGGACACTTGTGTGAAAATGATCCGGTTCATTATATGATTGATTGTTTCTCTTATGGATTCTAATGATGAGATTGTGATTTATGATGTTATGTTATGTTATTATGTATAGAAATGTGCTATTGACTGGTTTCTCTCGAGTGTGCAGGACTCTTGATGGATTGAGGATGCTGATGGCATTGATGGATGTCCTTAGACTCCATATCGAGTCTTGGAGTGGAATGTTTATGGTTTGCATATTTCTGTTATTGCATATGTGACATATGACTGATATATTATGATGTTGTTTATGGGTCGCTGACATGTTTGTTGATGGATGCAGGCTGACGGTAGGTTTCTAATTAGACTCACATTTGGAGTAAATGGGTCATGCATGACAATTAGAGATATTGAGGGAGAGGTGTGGAAACAACCCTGCCACAACCTACTAGCACTCCCGATGTGGCTCGAACTGTAGGTTAACGATTACCTAGTTTGAGAGATCCATGATGCCGTGAGGGAAGACTGTGACAGTCCCTGATGAAGATTCTAAGGGGCACGCAATAAGGTAGGGTCCTTATTCCTTAGAGGCCCTTAGTCTCCCACAAGGTCACCCGACAAAGTATTTACTCCAAGGGCAGACGTCTACCAAAATCAGTCAAAAGACGAGTGTCACACTTGGAGCACGTAGTGCGCCTTGAAGGGCACATCGTGTAGATGAAATTGAATGAAGGCGAGTGGCACCCTTGGAGAACGTAGTGCGTCTTGAAGGGCACGTCGTGGTTTTAACACTGGCGAGTCAATGAACCTAGGTACCTAGTAAAAAACATCTCATTTTAACATGGTTAACCTTAAGATAATTGATACATGAGTAAAGTTTAAAAAAATTATAGAATTTCCCTTAAAAACATTTTTGCTGAGCCTAGTTGAATTTAAATCCTAGCTCTAAGTAGGTCATGAGAACTAAAGTATAATTAAGTAAGTAATAAAGGGGGGATGAATTTTTTTTTTTTTTTTTTTAATGGAGGATTAAATTATTAAAAGATTAATTGTTGGCTAAGTACAAAACTTGCTAATTAGAACTTAGACCAAAAAGGGGAAACTTAAGTACAAAGGGAATGTGGAACATCGAAGGGAATCTAGTCTAGATAACTTTCCAATTTCGAAATCATCTAAGCTTTAAGAAAGACATCAGTCATTAAGGGACTGTGAGGGCATATAGGGACAACAATGAGCATTTTTAGGAACAATTTTAGGTGGGTGAGGGAAATTGACAATTTAATTTAATTAATTAAATGAATTTCTGGTGAAACTAAGGGATTGGGTGACAAGTGTATGAGAGATAATATTTCCTAATAATTTTTTAATAAAACTAACTTAATGTGAAAATGGAAAGGTCACTAAGAGGAAATCTATAAAAGAAAAGGCAGAAGAGGTAAAAGAGGCATGAATGGTAGGCGTAGGGTTACGCTGTCGATATTTTTCTTGACTGATTTTTCTTATGGGAGTTGGGATGCCCAACTCGATAGGGAGTGGAAACTTGACCTTGCGAGGCGAGCTGTGAGCTAGATAGTTCTCTGGTTTTTGTGTGCGGGGTCCTTTTACGTCTCGGGGGGCTCAGGGGGAAGAAAAGTACCCCTAGTGTTGGCTAGGATGTATTGGTGAGGTCTAAGCAATTACAAAGCGTGAGCGAGGAGGATCACCAACAATCGAAGGAAATCAACAAGCCAATGTCAATTACAGTAATCATGATTAAATTTGCATCTGTATTTGTTTAAATTATGTTCATGGATTTAAGTATTGTAGTAATTTTAATGGTTTTCTTTTATCCTTTCTCAACTATTTAGTTTTTCCTCTGTTGAGTGATTTAATTTTCTATGCTCATAAATTTGTTTTTGTCTCTGCATTTTCAACTTCCTTGGCATTTTACCTTAGCACTGGATTGTAAGATCTTCCTTCGTCTGAATCTTCCTGAGTGAAGGAATTTTCGCGGTTTATGTGAGTTCGATATCTTTTCCCCTTCTTATTTTCGCCCAGTGATTAGCCGACGAGTTGGAGGCTTTTTGCTCCACCGCGTTTTAGCTTATCTCCACAATTTCTGTCTCAACATTGGATTTCATTGATCTGCAAAGAATTTACCTTGCTTGAACTTTATCCCACACATCACTGCATTTTGATTTGATTACTCAATATATGTAGTATTCTATGTTAAATGGATGAGTTAACAACAAAGTATCATGTGGCCATTGATTCTTCTCTTAATGTTCAGATAATGAAAACCTGCAATCAATATCAACCTCCGGATCTCCCATCTTAGTTGAGATACCCGCTAAAAAATAAACAGAGTAATGTTGTAGATTCAATGCAATTAAAAAATACCACCAAAATCAAACATCTAAATCAAGTTCCATGATCAGTTCTGTGAACTTCGATGAAACCGTGATTTCGAATGAAGTCCCTAGCATTTTATAAAAAAAAAAAAATCGACCCCAAACATGAGTGAGTTTGTCCAGTTACCAGTAAATTACAACCTTGAATGATAGATATCTATGCACCACTGGAACATGATATGCGACTCCTTTGTGTACCTTCTTCTACCCATTGAATTCTGACAACGATAAGCATTATCAACCATGGCGTTGGTACTTGCTTTATAGAATTCGAAAAAGAAAACAACGACAATGTTATTCATTGGGCTAGCATTCGCTCAGATTCAACTCAAAAGGGTTATGACTTGTGCAACCGAACCACATCAAACCTCTGTGGAAAAAATCAATCCTCGAGCGTGCGAGATTTGTGTAAGAAGGGATGATCAAAATAGGAAGAGTTTCGCCCAACTTGATCTCAAACCCCTCCTTCCATTTTCCTTTTCAGAATTTTCGTGCTACCCACTCAACAAAATTCTGGGCTTGTCTCTCAACAACCTTCACTCTTACCTCAACGATTCCCTAGGTTTTACCTGATGAAAATAGAAATTGGAATATCATCCATTGCACAGGAATAACACACAAACAATAGATTGTATTACTGCATTGTTACACACATACATAGGTAAATATATAGTTGGATTCAGATCCAACCGATTCCATATTTGGAGAGAGAGGTTGAGAGAATATCTCAACATCTCAACAAACCCAACCCAATCTACTAACAATTTACTAAATTAATATTATTCTAACACCCTCCCTTAATGCTTACTTTACAAATTACAATACAACACAAAGGATTACAACACTAGAACTTTCATCTGTCTGTCTGATCTGGTCTTCCTCAGCACTGAAACTCACTCTGCAATCACCTGGTTTCTGCTCTTTCTTCTCCACACATTCAAGCTTCCCACTGACACATTTAAAGTCAAAATGCTTCTGACCATCTTTGAGACTCTTTGTGAAACCAACACTTCTCGACCTCCCGAAGGATAGTCTCGACACTGAACCATTTTATTGATACACTTCCATCTGTGAAATTCCCCCGAAGAGCAAATTTCAACAGTTATATAGGACAACGATCTAAGTACAAAATGTTTTCAGCAATCAGTTAAACAACTGACCTTTCTACACACTTACAAACTCACAAGGTAACCTGTAACTTTTAACTTTGAAGCACCGAAGTACAACAATAATCTTAAGTTTTTAACAGACTTCAACGAGTCATGTGTTTCTTATAGCTCCGAAGAACATGAAGAACAACAAGCCTGAATTATGTCACTCTATTACATATTTGGTTCTTCATCATTTGAAATGTACACAAATTTAATAAAATTCCATAAGACAACAAACATAACATATAGATCCCTTCAACAATTTCAAAAATCAGATCTATAGCTATCGTTCAACCGATTTTAGGCCCGATTCAAATTCCCAAAACAGTGGTTGTGATTACTATGCACAATCCGTGTCCCATGGATATAAGAGACTTGAGGAAGAGACATTGCACGCATCCTCCTCCTCGAATGGAATTGTTGACTGATCGTTGTAGATACGCCAAATCTTGGAAAAAGGGCACGATTTCTAGATTTAAATAATTCTGGACATGTATCCAACAACTGCTCCATGGTAAATTTAAGCAAGCATCCCATCCACGTTGAGTCTCTGCTAGCGATTGAAGGACAGCTACGGCTCAACATGCAACTTTGTAGAGAAATGATTGAAATCAACGGCTTCCATTGCAGATAGATCTTCTTAACTGTTCTAGGTAACTGACTTAATGGCAACATGAAATATACAGGTGCATCAAGAAGAACACCAAGAATAAATCTAACAGATTTAGAAAATATTATGTAAATGTACACAACTAGTGAATTCTTGATGAGACGAGATATATTTGCAAGGCGCAGGTTCCATCTAAAATCATGATGCCAATAATTATTGAGGATCCAACATTGTCTTGAATGGAGTCTCCTACCATGCATCATTAGATATCTAGACTTATCCACAAAATCCCCGAGAAACTTTATAGGCTCGAGTCGTTAGCTTCTGATCGGTCCCAAAACAAAAAACGCAACAATCAGCTGTGGTTCATGGCCTTCTCAAATGGATGGTGCGTTTTCTAATGAACTACCGACTGCGATCTCAGCTCCCAAATCACACAGAAAATTAATAAACACATAAATAATTGCACTCTTCAAAACACACTCAAGCAAACGTTTACGCAGTGAATTATTCAACACAGAAATGCACTCACAGCATACACTCTATTAATTAGCTTTCTTTTCTCTCACATTTTCCTGGTTGTCCCGTGAGGGATTTAAGCCAGTCCAAGCTCTGATACCAAAATAGAAATTGGAATAGCAACCATTGCACAGGAATAACACACAAACAATAGATTGTATTACTGCATTGTTACACACATACATAGGTAAATATATAGTTGGATTTAGATCCAACCGATTCCATATTTGGAGAGAGAGGTTGAGAGAATATCTCAACAACTCAACAAACCCAACCCAATCTACTAACAATTTACTAAAGTAAGCTTATTCTAACAGATGATCGTGTTGGAGGTTCCCTTCTCTTGCCTGCGTGTATTTATTTTCTCAGAGTGTTGCCTCTACTTTGAATTTTATTTTCTTCATGTGGGGGATTGTAATCCCAGAGTGGGATCTCCTGTACCTCTGCGTGGGTAGATTACGCCCAGGTTTGAGCCGAAGTCCTGGCATAATAGTTAAGGGTGGTCAGATTTATTTCCTTCTTGAAGGTGATCAAATGTTGTGTGTATTTTTCTCTTGCGCCCTTAGCACGACGAAGGACTCATGGTTGTTCAAGCATAATTGATCACTTGTGCCATGGATTTTACTGTGATTAAATTTTAGATAATTGTGCGCATGTTTAATGATGATTCAAGGTTAATTTAGAGTATAAGATTCTATGCGCGCATTGAATATTGTATGGTTTAATGTTTAGATTTTACTCTTCATGCACGCGATGAAAATTAAGGTAATGCATGATTGTTGGCTATTTACTTCTCGCGTGCAATGAAGAGCCCAAATAATGAATGATATAGTTACTAGCACAACCACATGATTGTGGATGATAAACGCCGAAAGGCTAATTTCATTTACAAACCCTAATTAGGGTTTCCATGTAATATATTTTTTTCCAAAACATTTTCGTCCCTGAATCCACTCATGGCGACATTGAGCTCCTTGTAAGTGAAACTATGGGGCCAGAATGAAAGACCTAAAACCAAAACATTCATGTGAACAACTATAATTCGATGATCAAGATGACTGGACTTCAAAAAAGTCAAACCGGACAAAAATATATTTTGGTAATGCTTCATTTTTCATTTTAAATTAGCCGCAGTTCCCATCCGCAAAACATTTGAATTCCATGCGAAAACGAATCAACTTAAACGATTATTACAAGTGATTTGCAAGCTCAACGACTATGCTGTCAGTTGCTGTAAATAACCTAGCTCGTCAATGCAATCTTCAGGCTGCTTCTTATCGCTGAGTTCTTCCTTTCCAACTTCGCCATCAGCTACGATAATACTGTTGGCGTGCTGTATATTGCGTTGGACACAACACATGTCTTCCCACTCATTCGTTCTCGCGACAAAGCTAGCTGGTGTTAACGGATAGAACACTGCTGATGGAATATCTGTTGAAAAATTAGATGAAAAAGAGAGAAAATGGCAGTGGGAAGAGAATATCTCGTTCAAATCCAATAATTTCTCTTCTTTACTAGGTAATTCTTCTGTAAAATGTTGGTGATGTGAGGATTGTTGGTCCGCTAAATTCCACATATAGCCGGTAGAGTTTCTAACTTCTATCAATTCAACAAGGTTGAATTCATCCACGGTAAGGACAATGCCCTTAGAATCTTTGCTTGCGATAGAATCTTCCACATGTAGCTCTCAGGAATTTGAAATTTCTTTAACATCACACAGTTTCAAAGATTGATCTGACCTATCATTCTTCCCGTCAACACTGTAGCCGTTTGGTATTAACGCTCCAGAGACTACCGTTGTTTTCACTGGAATAGTTTTGAAGACATGATTTTGCACCGGAGAAGGAAATTCTGGTCTCGACTTCAGATTTTCCGACCACTTGGGTTGCCATTCGTTTATTTTCAACTTCTTTCTCAGATAAATGTTCCTGTGATTCTTGATTTCATTATCAGTTCACCCGGGCAGACGTCCCGCTATCAGGGACCACCTGGACGCAAAATACAATCGCTCATTTTCAACATTAATGGATTCGGTTGAGCCTATGGAGAATATTGAGGATCGAATGGCCTGATTATTATATGATGATTTTACCGCCGATTCCGAGTTGTGGGAACTCTTGAGCTTCTTCTCCGGCTTGGCGAGGTCTTCCACGCATTTCCCATCTAATTGGTTGTGGCGGTTCAGGTCGTGGAATGTTCATAATGTGAGAGGTAATGCATAGAGGTCGTGGCATCAGAAATGAATGGTGATCTAACATAAAAACTGTGGAGTGATATAAACGTGGCATGCATATATATTAATAATTCTTAATCATTTGAACGTGTCAATTATATTCTTAATCATTTGAACGTGTCAATTATATATGTTCAGAGTAATTTTTTAAGTATTCTTAGGTAAATGTAAAAAAATAAACATGTTAACGGATGCCTTCATAAATGCAAGGAAGTTATGAGCAATAAATCTAGCTCATTGATTTTGGAGGACGACTAAGAATATGCCAGCATCTTCAATGCGTAGCCATCAGATTAGGGTTTAAGCTTAAATAAGGTTAAAAGATCATTAATTGTGCCCATTGTCAATAGGTATACGCCTTTCGGCGTAAATAGAATGACGACACACACTAAATTAAATGAATGATTAAATAATTAAATCATTTCCTTGTGCGCACTGAATTTTTATTGCAACGCGTAATGTTAGACCCTAGACTCATTGCGCAGAATGAAATCTTGATGTAAAGACTGATATTTGAGACATTAGAATACTTGCGCGTAATGAATTTGATGGGGTAAACGAAGGTTATATTTTATATATTTCGTGCAACGAATTAATGGATGATACTCTTGCGCCTCAGCTCGAGGTGATGTATAATTTCAGGTATGCTATTAGATTTCCTTACGCGACAAGTAAATACAGTTGCTTACCTTGCACCTTCTCTTATGTTTGTCTTAAGATGGATTCACAACCCTTACTTGCGTCATTAGATGTGTTAATGAATTATGGATAGTTTCCCTAACGCCATGAATTTGCATTGTATCTAAGTGATGTAGTTAATAAATTGATCACGCGCACTAATTAACAAAGTGCGGGGTCAATTAAATGGCTATAGATCTAATGCGACTTGAATGGTTAATTTAAACAAAGACTTGTTGATTAGGATTCTTGCGTGCATTTACATAATGGAAAAAGGGCTCATTGAGTTTGGAATCTTTGCACGCACACACTAAATTATATGATTGATACGATGATGGTTACCCTTACGCCGATGAAATGGATGATGTGGAATGTTGTTAATTAATGTGTTATTACATCGTTATGCGTGTCATGGTTATTGATGATGATATGTTTGTATTGTGTTGTATTGGATTATTAATGCATTATCATGGTTTCGTTAATTATGGGATTGAGGTGTCGACGTTGTTGATTGTTTATTCTGATGTTACAATTTTTCCTAACACAACTTAAAAAAAAATAAAAAAAATTGACCTATTGTAACGTTGCTTTGTTGTTGTAACGATCGAGACCATTACAATAGTGTTTGATCAGGTTACAGGGAATA
>SNQJ01S0002156.1:50846-77918 GCA_010110895.2 Picea sitchensis | reverse complement strand
ATCATCTTTGCTCAACTTGCAACTGGTTTGCATGGGAGTGATAACTGGTTTGCAATCTTCCATTCCAAACTTCTTTAACATTTCTCTGATATACTTGGTTTGAGAAATAAAAATTCCTTGGTTTCTTTGATGTATCTGAAGTCCTAGAAAGAAGGATAGTTCTCCAAGTAATGACATTTCAAATTCATTTTGCATATCTTTTGCAAATTTATGGCTTAACCTGTCATCATCACTACCAAAAATAATATCATCAACATAAACTTCAATAAATAAAATATTACCTTGACTTACCTTGATGTAGAGGTTGTTGTTTGCACTTCCTTTTCTGAACCCTTCCTGCTGCAGATACTTATCCAGTCTAGAGTACCATGATCTACCATGATCTAAGAGCCCGTTTTAGACCATACAGGGCCTTCTTTAATTTATACACATAATCCATGTTCTCTGACAACTGAAATCCTTCTGGTTGTTCACTATAGACTTCTTCAAGTTTCCCATTCAGAAAATCTAATTTTACGTCCATCTGATATACTTTAACATTTTTAGAGCATGCATAAGCTAAAAGAAAACAGATTTCTTCCATTCTGACAACTGGAGCAAATGTCTCTTCAAATTCAATTCCTTGAATCTATGAATATCCTTTACATACCAATATAGCTTTGTTCCTTGTCACATGTCCATCTTCATTCAATTTATTCCTGAAAACCCATTTTGTGCCGATCACATTCTTATTCTTTGGTCTTGGAACCAATTCCCAAGTGTCATTTTTCTCTATTTGATCCAATTTCTTCATCCATGGCCCTTATTCCAAAATTCATCCTTCTTTGGATTTTTTCAAAAACAGTTTGGTTCAATTGTAGATAAGAGTGCCGGGTGTATTTGTTCTGGTGAAGCGAATTTTCTTCTAGTTTCAACTCCGCATCTTTGTTTCCGATAATTTGATGTGAAGGATGATTTTTGTACTCGTTTCTTGGGTGTCTTTGGAGACACTTGAACTTTCTCATGCATGCAGCCAGTTCTCTTCATCTTCCTCTTCTACTTCTTTTCATCTTCTTCTTGAAGTTGTTCCATTGATTTGTTTCTTCTTCCTTTGATTATTGTATGCTTGTTTCATCAGTGATGCGTTGATGCTCCACAACTTTGTTTTAATGTAGATTGTAACACTTGTATGCTTTCATTATACTTGAGTAACCAACTAATTCCTTTGTCCACAGTCAAACTTTTCCCATTCACGCCATCTTCTCTTTTGATGTAGCATTTGCTTCAAAAAATGCGAAGTGCTTCACATTTGTTGGTTTTTTTTTTTTTTTTTTTTTTTTTTTTTTTTTTTTTTTTTTTTTTGAGCATTACTCTATTTGAATGTGGTATTGTAAGCAACTTTGCTTTGTGTCTAAAATATATCTATCAATTTGAATCCATTATCATTGTTTGAGCCATTTCATGTCTTGTCTTGTTCTTTCTTTCCACAACTCCATTACGTTGAGGGTGTCCTAGCAACGAAGAATTTCCTTTTTATTCCATCCTTTATTTCATGATAGTCCATAAATTCCTTTGAAGTGAACTCTCCTCCATTATCATATCTCAAGCATTTGATTCTTGAATCCATCTCATTTTTCAACCATTTCCTTGTAGATCTTGAAGTTTTCAAAATCTTGACTTGTTCTTGAGAAAGAAAGCTGCATTCATTCTTGTATAATCATCAACTAATAACATAAAGTATCTCTCACCTTTTAAAGCCCTTTGTGTAGTTGGTCCAACTGAATCAATGTGCACAATTTCCGATGGTCTTGTTGTTGGGTATATTCCTTTGATTTGAACTGGTCCTTGTTTGCTTTCCTTGGTGACAATGCTTTCATAAAGTGTTGATTAGTTTCGTGATCTAGGGCATTTCTCGGCCCTTCTCTTTTTCTGACCTTGGCAAGGTTATCAAAATGCATGTGACCCATGCTTACATTGCCCATAGCCAACTTTCATCTTCCTTTCTAGAGAACGCTTTTTCATTTCCAATTTCACTTAGTTCATATATGTTGTTTGAAGTTCTTAGAGTTGTACCGACCAATTTCTGAACCTTCTTTTCTTATCTCACAATTTGTGAATCGAGAAAGTAACTTTATGACCTTGGTCACACATTTGACTCCTTAGAATATTATGTTTCATATATTCTGGGTAGAAACGTTTTTTTGCCTTTTTCATTCTTGTTCCCCAAGTAATTTGTACCTTCTTCAATGATTTTGGATGAATTATCATTTCGAAAGGAGACTGATCAATCTCTTTCACAAGTAATGTAAGAAAATTTTTTCTATTACCTGTCATGTGTTTTTGAACACCCATTGTCAACCTACCAACCATGTTTTCTTTCTTGGCTTGTGAAGCGTGCATTCTTCAGCGCTATACTAATCTTGCTTTTCTTATCCATGTCGTTTTCAGAGGTTCTTGTCTATGACTATTGTTATTATATTGAGGTTCTTTAGGAGAATCATTACGCAATCTTTGGCCATGTGTCAAAGTTGTTACACTTATATTTATTCCACTTCATTTCTCAAGGATTCAAACCTATTGTAGAAATTATTCTTTGTGTTTCATAGGTATTCTTGAATAAAACCTTTGTGTATGACTCTCAAAGTTGTTATTGTTCGTTATTAGCTTGCAATTTACAACTTTATGCATCCAAAATTATTACATGCATAACATAAACCAAAAATTATGGTTTGATACTTGAGGAATTGAAGATATTATGAAATGAGGTGATCTTATGAATCCTTCTTCTCCTTAAGGCCTATCTTGTCTGCATTTGTTGATTAGAAATGAATCTTCGATGGAAGTGTCCTGTAATCTTCTGCTTGCTTGATTTTTTTGCACTTTAGATTTTGGATTTTGTTTCTTGCTCTATTGTTTTGCTTGGAGCAGACAGACTTGGTCAGCACACAATAGAGTTGTATCCAAGTCCGGACTTCAGAGATGAATTTTGATTAACGATAATGTCATCCAAAATTTGAGCAATGCGCATATTTTTCTTTTGAATATCCTTTCTTAATGCTTGATGAATCTATGCTTCCAAGTTTCCGATGATCACGTCCTTTTTCTTCTAGCTGTTCTTTGAGTACTTATTCAATCCTTTTATCTTCTTCAATTTGAACTTCCAATTTTGTGATCATTTTTTTTCTAGTTCTTGAGTGTCTTCCTTTTGTATGGATTCGCTTGTAGTTTCTTGTTCTTGTTCTTTTCTCTTTTATTAACCACGTGGCACACATTAATTCTTCTCGAAGAAAGTCAACTTCTCCTCTTCAATTTCTTCTTCTTCTTGGCTTCTTCGGGAAGTCTTCTTTGTCAGAGTCTTTTCTTGCATCATGAATAAAACTTTTCCTATCTCAACATCGCGGCTTCATCTTCATGCGATGATGAGATGTGTCTTCTTTGATGCATAATCTTTTCTTGAAATCTTTCTTTGTAGTTATTTTCCTTTATATGTGTGTTTTCCTTTTGGTAACCTTCATTTCTCTTTTTTTATGAGGACATTTGTTAGCAAAATGATAATACCATCACAATTAAAAAATTAAAGGAATCTTACCCCTCTATACCTCTGGATTGGTTCCTTTTTTCAATCTTTTGACGAAGTTGGAAACTTCTTCATCATCTTCAAAACGTCGTTGTTGTTGCTATATTCTTCTTGTTCATTTTCTTTTTCTTTGATCTTTTGGATGCTTTGAATCTTATTTACATCTGAATTTTCACATTAGGTTTTCATTTTATATGCTGTGAAGATTCCATTTAGTTAGTCCATGCTTATTGAGTTTTAGATCCGATATTTCTTATAGTCAGCGATATGTTGGGGTTAGATCATAAGAAGAGATCTTAGTACCTTTTGAACAATTCTGATTCTGTTCTTCTCCCAATCTATGATTGCATTCACTATTTCAACGACTCGTAAGAAGTAGAATTTGCGATATTTTCATCCTTCCTTCATTTTTTAGTTGTTGGAATTGACCTCTGTAAATTTGAAGTTTTATTTGCTTATTTGAATCTCCTTCATAAATATTTGAAGCTTGTCCCAAATCTCTTTATTAGATTTACAATGTGCAACTTTGGTGAATCTTGTATCAGCGAGACCATTCAAAAGTGAATTTTTGGCTTTGAAATTATTCTCACCAGGATTTCCTTGTTTTCCATTTGTTGGGGGGGAAGCTGGTGTTGTGTATCCATCTACAATTGATTGCCAAACTTAGAATCCCATGTGCACGTATATATGTCTTCATCCTTATGCTCCAAAATGCATACTTACGTCCATCAAAGCTGTTATTCCATTTTTATCTGATTTGGTACTCACCATGATCTACCTTTCAGTGGTTAAATGATTTTTGAAGGAACACGCTTTCTGATACCAATTGTTAGATTACTTGAGGGGGTGAATCATTAATAGCATAATTATAATTTTTCTTCAAATGCTTTATATCAATGTAGAATATAACATAGATCTATTAGTAAGAGATTATAATTTTATTTCTTCAAATATTATATATAATGAACAATCACACACACATACCCGATTACACCCGGTGTTTTCGTGGAAGCCAAATGGGAAAACCACAAGCCCATTTTTTTTCTTATATGTCTTGGAAGAATTACGTTCATTGGAGCACCAACTTCGGCTGTTTTATTTGGTGGAGGAACCAGCCCTTTGGTTTCTCGGACTGGCGTGGGGAGGATCTCAGCTCCCCAGTTCTCTGGCTATGGCAGGAGGAACAACCCTATGTTCTCTGGTACACCAGTCGGGAAGGTGGCTGCAAGCCGCCGGATCAAGCTGCCAGCAAGTAGAAGTAGAATGATGGAACCCTTTGTCAGCGTGTCAGCATGGGATATACTATGGTGTATCGACCTATGCCAGCGCCTGTCCAATCACGTACAACTTCTGTGAAATCAGTATGCAGATTGAACATGCATCTACCAAAATCTATGAATCTTTAGCGACACGTAGAGATGCAACCGTATGTGCGTCACCCTTTCTGTTATGCAACCCGCATATACCTTCTGAAACTAGGGTATCCTTTCACTTGAAAACTTTTGACCCTTTGTAACTTTTTTTCACATAGATTTGTAACCTTTCATTGTATCCAAACTGTAACTGTACTTTGTGAATGCATCCTCATACATAATCTCTACTCAAGGAAAGTATGTATCTCTCTGAATCGCATGCCATATAGGTATTTGTAATCATGAACAAGTATACTTTCCCTCATATGATCTTAGTCATCAATCCTTTTTGATATTCAATTTCTCAATACATCAATAAATGCAAGATCTCAACCATGTACCAAAAAGATTCTTAGCCATATGCCACGAAATACAAGATGTTCCTCAACAAGAAGTATCAATGATAAATACCCGATAGCGTATTTCTATGGTCGATATCACGAGGAAGATCCCATGCAGACACTAGTCTCTCTCTAGGGAGAATCCTCAATCTCCATTGCCATTCCTCATGCAGCCATCAAGAATCAACTATTCATATAAATAAGACATACCTTTTGAACCAATGGATGGATCGTATGTATCGAGCATCCTAAGACCTTCGAAGGAGCTTGATCTCATAATCGGGACCTCGCCTTCATCTTCTCAAGTTTCATGGCTTTATCAACATATACTCACCCTATACTACAGTCATCCGTACATACTCACCCTATACGATAACCCGTATACCTTCAATGTATACACACCTTATCTGAACAGCAGCATATGCATCATAAAATGGGGTTTTCTATAAATCCCGATAATTTTGCCGTCAACCCTTCATGCTACCTCAGGAGCGTTAAGCTACCGCCCAGATGTATCCACAAGTATTTACAAGAAGATTTACACAAGAAATATATATACAAAATGTACAAGTGTGTGTTTAATGAGTGAGCTTTTGCCTCTTATTTATATCTTCATGTAGCCTTACACTTTCCTTATTTTAGGGATTCTTTATTTAAAATAATTTCTTTTGCAAAACAATTTGACCCTTGGGGCTTCTATAAGACTTATGGAGGTTCTCCAACCCATTATGGTAATAACTCTCTATATCATTGAGGAGTTATGTGACGTTCCACATACCAGGAGCTTTGACATGAAAAACACTATCTATCTAGGATAGTTTCTGTAAAAATTAACTGTCCTTCAACTCATTATTCGACAATTAAGCAATGGTTCTCTTACTCCTTAAAGCGTCTTCCACGAGGAGCTTTTCTGCAGGAGGACGCCACTTTTGAGAGTTCATCCATATTTACTTCTTATCAACCATGGCAGGAGACAATATGGAGTCATATTTACATCAAACAATCTTGGGTCCATTACCCAAACCTTTGTCTTCTTGAGGGGCTTTTCTTCAGGTTGACATCAATGTAGCCAACCTTAATCAACAATGACTAGTACAAAGGGTACATAATTTTTGGGCAAGACACCATGTTGGTGCTAAAATTGAGGGATATAATGTGGACAATGACGAATATTTGAGATATAATAACCAGATTACTTACATCTGACGGCGAATTGAGAAGTTTTGATCTTATGGGAAGCTCATACAGCAGTGTACATGGCTCATCAAAGAGTCACGAAGATGAGGACTAAGCCCAGTAAGCCCTTATTCTCTGGAAGGGATAAAGGCAAAAACATCATCAATTATGTGGTGAGATGTTTAGAATGTCAGCAGGTGAAGGTGAACATAGACATCCAGATAAGATTGCTTTCTGACCATATGCTATTCGGAGGAATCAAAATGGAAGTCATTTAAGTGGAATTCATTGGGAGGAATTTCTGCTGATGGCAAGGAGGAACGACTCAATTTTCACTGATAGTTGAAACTTCGATGAAGAGTGCACATTTTATCACACAATGAGTACGATGCATCAGGCACCAGGTATAGCAAGAGTTTATATCAGCGATATATTGAGACTTTCGAGGCGGTACCAAGGGATCATATCCGATCGAGGATCAATGTTTACATGAATATTTTGGACTAGTATCCAAGAGGCCTTAGGAACCCACTTAACTTTAGTACTGCATATAAACTGGAGATAGACGGGAAGACTGAAAAAACAAACCAAGCTGGTGGAAGGTTGTGTTAATGCGTGTGTTGGACAACAAAACGTTAGGAATAGTTATGGTCGTCGGTAGAGTTGGCTTACAACAAAAACTATCAAAGCACCATTAAGATGGCACCATGTGAGTTTTTCTATGAGTGTGGTGTCGGACACACCTTTGAGTTGGGATAGACTTGAGGATGGGGTCCTTGTAGGACTAGAAGAGATAAAATATTGGAAGGAACAAGTACAAATGATAAGAAAATGGTTGGAAGAAACACAAGATCGACAGAAGGGTTTTGATGATGCACATCGCGTGACCATTTGTAAAAATCCTAACGACTGACCGTGCCTCATTCCTTAAGGCATATGCATGATGTTTATCTTGTATGCTTATTGTGACTTTAGGTCTAGACCCTATGCATATGTTTGACTAGATTTATTGGTGGATGTTGGCGAGAATTAAGCTCCGCAACCGAATATCATATACAGACCATCATTTGACATGGCGTCGAACGATAGATCGGTTCAAGGTCGATGGAAAATTATGAACCACACTCGAATACACAGGAGGGCGCATATGATGTGCGTCAACAATTTCCATTTTTGTTTGATAGCTGGACATTTATATATTGTCAGGATATCTTAATTCTACACTGGTGTACTATGAAACTTTGGGACAAAGTTTAAAATAAGAAGGGTTGTATGTAAAATACCCACTCTTGTGTGCACATGATGTGACTTATTCTTTGAGAAAACTTGTGTGAAAGTGATCGGGTTCATTATATGATTGATTGTTTCTCTTATGGATTCCTATTATGATTACAGCGATTTATGATGTTATGTTATGTTATTATGTATAGAAATGTGCTATTGACTGATTTCTCATGAGGTATGCAAGACTCTTGGTAGATTGAGGATCTTGATGGCATTGATGGATTCATGGAGCTCCATGCTCGAGTCTTAGGTGGAATGTATATGGTTTGAGTATTTATGGTATTGCATATGTGACTTATGATCGATATATTATGATGTTGTTTATGGAATTGATGACATGTTTGTTGTTGATGAATAAAGAGTGTGATGGAGTTTCTAATTAGACTCATTTTGGAGTAAATGGGTCATGCATGACAATTAGAGATATTGAGGGAAGATTATTACAGAAACAACCGCCTACTAACACTCCGTGTGGCTTCGAGCTGAGTTAGATTACCCTGGTTGAGAGATCCCATGATCATGAGGAAAAGCTGTGGCAGGTCCACGATGAAGATTCTAAGGGGCCTTTTGTAAGGTAGGGTCCTTATTCTTAGAGCCCATAGTCTCCCCACAAGGTCACCCGAACAAAGTGTTACTCAAGGCGGGGCGATCTACCAAAATCGATCAAAAGAGTGAGTGTCACACTTGGAGCCGTGATGCTTGTAAGAAGAGCACATCGTGTAGATGAAAATTGAATGAAGGCAGTGGCACCCTTGGAAGCGTGAGTGAGTCTTGAAGAACGCGTCGTGGTTTTAACAGCGGCGAAGTCAATGAACCTAGGTACCTAGTAAAAAACATCTCATTTTAACATGGTTAACCTTAAGATAATTGATACATGAGTAAAGTTTAAAAATTATAGAATTTCCCTTAAAAACAAGTTGCTAAGCCTAGTTGAATTTAAATCTTAGGTATAAGTAGGTCATGAGAACTAAAGTATAATTAAGTAAGTAATAAAGGGGGATAGAATTTTTTTTTTTTTTTTTTTTTTAATGGAGGATTAAATTATTAAAGATTAATTGTTGGCTAAGTACAAAACTTGCTAATTAGAACTTAGACCAAAAAATGGAAACTTAAATACCAAAGGAATGTGGAACATCGAAGGGAATCTAGTCTAGATAACTTTCCAATTTCGAAATCATCTAAGCTTTAAGAAAGACATCGAGTCATTAAAGGGACTGTGAGGGCATATAGGGACAACAATGAGCATTTTGAGGAACAATTTTAGGTGGGTGAGGAAATTGACAATTTTAATTTAATTAATTAAATGAATTTAAATTGAAACTAAGGGATTGAATGACAAGTGTGAGAGAGATAATATTTCCTAATAATTTTTAATAAAACTAACCAATGTGAAAATGGAAGGGTCACTAAAATCCTATATAAAGAAAGAAAGGCTGAAGAGGTAAAAAGAGGCATGAATGGTAGAGTAGGGTTCTGTTTGTCGATATTTTCTTGAAGTTTTCTTATGGGGAGTTAAGGATGCTAACTTCGATGGGGAATGGAAACTTGACAGTACGTGAGCTAGATAGTTCTCTGGTTTTTGTGTGCGGGGTCCCTTTATGTCTCCGGGGGCTCAGGGGGAAAATGCCCCCTAGTGTTGACTGGGAGGTATTGTTGAGGTCTCAGCGATTAGCAAGTGTGAGCGAGGAGGATCACCAACAATCGAAGGAAATCAACAAGCCAATGTCAATTACAGTAATCATGATTAAATTTGCATCTGTATTTGTTTAAATTATGTTCATGGATTTAAGTATTGTAGTAATTTTAATGGTTTTCTTTTATCCTTTCTCAACTATTTAGTTTTTCCTCTGTTGAGTGATTTAATTTTCTATGCTCATAAATTTGTTTTTGTCTCTGCATTTTCAACTTCCTTGGCATTTTACCTTAGCACTGAATTGTAAGCTCTTCCTCTGTCTAAATCTTCCTGAGTAAAGGAAGTCTTCACGGTTTATGTGAGATATATTTCTCTTCCCTTCTTATTTTAGCCAGTGATTAGCCCAAACCCAATGACGAGTTGGAGGCTTTTTGCTCCACCGCGTTTTAGCTTATCTCCACAATTTCTGTCTCAACATTGGATTTCATTGATCTGCAAAGAATTTACCTTGCTTGAACTTTATCCCACACATCACTGCATTTTGATTTGATTACTCAATATATGTAGTATTCTATGTTAAATGGATGAGTTAACAACAAAGTATCATGTGGCCATTGATTCTTCTCTTAATGTTCAGATAATGAAAACCTGCAATCAATATCAACCTCCGGATCTCCCATCTTAGTTGAGATACCCGCTAAAAAATAAACAGAGTAATGTTGTAGATTCAATACTATTAAAAATACCACCAAATCAAAATTAAATCCAAAGTTCCATGATAGGTTCGTGAACCCGATGGGCTTGTGGAATTTCGAATGAAGTCCCTAGCATTTTATAAAAAAAAAATCGACCCCAAACATGAGTGAGTTTGTCCAGTTACCAGTAAATTACAACCTTGAATGATAGATATCTATGCACCACTGGAACATGATATGCGACTCCTTTGTGTACCTTCTTCTACCCATTGAATTCTGACAACGATAAGCATTATCAACCATGGCGTTGGTACTTGCTTTATAGAATTCGAAAAAGAAAACAACGACAATGTTATTCATTGGGCTAGCATTCGCTCAGATTCAACTCAAAAGGGTTATGACTTGTGCAACCGAACCACATCAAACCTCTGTGGAAAAAATCAATCCTCGAGCGTGCGAGATTTGTGTAAGAAGGGATGATCAAAATAGGAAGAGTTTCGCCCAACTTGATCTCAAACCCCTCCTTCCATTTTCCTTTTCAGAATTTTCGTGCTACCCACTCAACAAAATTCTGGGCTTGTCTCTCAACAACCTTCACTCTTACCTCAACGATTCCCTAGGTTTTACCTGATGAAAATAGAAATTGGAATATCATCCATTGCACAGGAATAACAACCCAAACAATGAGTTATATTCTTGCATTTGTTACGCACATACATGAGTAAATATATGGTTGGATTAGGAATCAATGATTCCATATTGGAGAGAGGTTGAGAGAATATCTCAACATCTCCAACAAATAACCAATCTACTAACAATTTACTAAATTAATATTATTCTAACACCCTCCCTTAAAGCTTACTTTACAAGGTACAATACAGCACAGAGTTACAACACTAGAACTTTCATGCAGCATCGTCTGGTCAATACCACCATTGCTTTGAAACTCACTCACTCTGCAATCTCACGGTTTCTGCTCTTTTCTTCTCCACGCATTCGAGCTTCCCACTGACACATTAAAGTCAAAATGCTTGACCATCTTTGAGACTCTTTGTGAAACCCACTCTTCTCGACCTCCCAAAGGATAGTCTCGACACTGAACCATTTTTATTGATACACTTCCATCTGTGAAATTCCCACAAAGAGCAAATTTCGACAGTAAGATAGGACAATGATCTAAATACAAAATGTTTTCAACAATCAATTAAACAACCGACCTTTCTACACACTTACAAACTCTAAAAGTAACCTGTAACTTTTAACTTTGAAACTTACTTAGAAGCCTGTGATAATCTTAAGTTTTACTTGAGACTTCTTAGTCATGTGTTTTCTTATAGCTCAGAAAGAGCATGAAGAACTACAAGACTGAATTATGTCACTCTATTACATATTTGGTTCTTCATCATTTAAAATGTACACAAATTTAATAAAATTCCATAAGACAACAAACATAACATATAGATCCCTTCAGCGATTTCAAAAATCTGAGATCTATAGCTATCCGGGTCCAGCCGATTTAGGCCCGGAATTCAAATTACAAAAGCAGGTGGATTTGTGATTACTATGCACAATCCGTGTCCCATGGATATAAGAGACTTGAGGAAGAGACATTGCACGCAGCATCCTCCTCGAATGGAATTGTTGACTGATCGTTGTAGATAAGCCAAATCTTGGAAAAAGGGCACGATTTCCAGATTTAAATAATTCTGGACATGTATCCAACAACTGCTCCATGGTAAATTTAAGCAAGCATCCCATCCACATTGAGTCTCTGCTAGTGATTGAAGGAGAGCTACGGCTCAACATGCAACTTTGTAGAGAAATGATTGAAATCAACGGCTTCCATTGCAGATAGATCTTCTTAACTGTTCTAGGTAACTGACTTAATGGCAACATGAAATATACAGGTGCATGAAGAATAAATCTAACAGATTTAGAAAATATTATGTAAATGTACACAACTAGTGAATTCTTGATGAGACGAGATATATTTGCAAGGCGTGGGTTCCATCTAAAATCATGATGCCAATAATTATTGAGGATCCAACATTGTCTTGAATGGAGTCTCCTACCATGCATCATTAGATATCTAGACTTATCCACAAAATCCATGAGGAACTTGATAGGCTCGAGTCCTTAGCTTCTGATCGGTCCCAAAAAAAGCAACAATGTTGTGGTTCGCTGGCCTTCTCAAATGTGGTCCGTTTTTCTAATGAGCATTGCGATCGGCTCCCAAATCACCTGAGAGAAAATTAATAAACATGAAATAATTGCACTCTTCAAAAGAACCTCAAGCAAGCGTTTACCGCGGTGAATTATTCAACCGCGAAATGCACTCCTGACCTTACACTCTATTAGGTAGCTTTCTTTTCTCACATTTTCTGGTTGTCAGTGAGGATTTGACTTGATCAAGCTTTGATACCAAAATAGAAATTGGAATAGCAACCATTGCACATGAATAACACACAAACAATAGATTGTGATACTTGCATTGTTACACACATACATGAGTAAAATATGTAAATTTGGATTTAGATTGTAGATTCCATATTTGGAGAGAGGTTGAAGAATATCTCAACAACTCAAACAAACCCAACCCAATCTACTAACAATTTACTAAAATAAGCTTATTCTAACGGATGATGCGTGTTGGAGGTTCCCTTCTCTTGCCTGCGTGTATTTATTTTCTCAGAGTGTTGCCTCTACTTTGAATTTTATTTTCTTCATGTGGGGGATTGTAATCCCAGAGTGGGATCTCCTGTACCTCTGCGTGGGTAGATTACGCCCAGGTTTGAGCCGAAGTCCTGGCATAATAGTTAAGGGTGGTCAGATTTATTTCCTTCTTGAAGGTGATCAAATGTTGTGTGTATTTTTCTCTTGCGCCCTTAGCACGACGAAGGACTCATGGTTGTTCAAGCATAATTGATCACTTGTGCCATGGATTTTCTTGTGATTAAATTTTAGATAATTATGCGCATGTTTAATGATGATTCAAGGTTAATTTAGAGTATAAGATTCTATGCGCGCATTGAATATTGTATGGTTTAATGTTTAGATTTTACTCTTCATGCACGCGATGAAAATTAAGGTAATGCATGATTGTTGGCTATTTACTTCTCGCGTGCAATGAAGAGCCCAAATAATGAATGATAGTTATAGCACAACCACATGATTGTGTGGATGATAGCATTACAGAAGAGCTAATTCTGTTACAAACCCTAATTAGGGTTTCCATGTAATATATTTTTTTCCAAAACATTTTCGTCCCTGAATCCACTCATGGCGACATTGAGCTCCTTGTAAGTGAAACTATGGGGCCAGAATGAAAGACCTAAAACCAAAACATTCATGTGAACAACTATAATTAGATGATCAAGATGACTGGACTTCAAAAGAGTCAAACTGGACAAAAATATATTTTGGTAATGCTTCATTTTTCATTTTAAATTAGCGGTAGTTCCCATCCACAAAACATTTGAATTCCATGCGAAAACGAATCATCTTAAACGATTATTACAAGTGATTTGCAAGCTCAACGACTATGTTGTCAGTTGCTGTAAATAACCTAGCTCGTCAATGCAATCTTGTTTGCTTCTTATGTTGGTTCATCCTTTCCAACTTAGCCATCATTCGATATCTTGTTGGCGTCTTTGTATGCGTTGAACACAACACATGTCTTCCACTCATTAGTTCATGACAAAGCTAGTGAATTGGATAGAACATAACTGCTGATCATTTGAAAATTAGATGAAAAAGAGAAAATGGCGGTGGGAAGAGAATATCTCGTTCAAATCCAATCATTTCTCTTCTTTACTAGGTAATTCTTCTGTAAAATGTTGGTGATGTGAGGATTGTTGGTCCGCTAAATTCCACATATAGCAGGTAGAGTTTCTAACTTCTATCAATTCAACAAGGTTGAAGTCATCCATGGTAAGGACAATGCCCTTAGAATCTTTGCTTGCGATAGAATCTTCCACATGTAGCTCTGAGGAATTTGAAATTTCTTTAACATCACACAATTCAAAGATCGATCTGACCTATCATTGTTCGAAATCAACCTTGTAGCCGTTTGGTATTAGCGGCTCGAGACTACCGTTGTTTTCACTGGAATAGTTTTGAAGACATGAGTTTGCACCGGAGAAGGAAATTCTGGTCTCTACTTCAGATTTTCCGATCACTTGGGTTGCCATTCGTTTATTTTCAACTTCTTGCTGAGATAAGTGTTCCTGTGATTCTTGATTTCATTATCGGTTCACCCGGGCAGACGTCCCGCTATCAGGGACCACCTGGACGCAAAATACAATTGCTCATTTTCAACATTAATGGATTCGGTTGAGCCTATGGAGAATATTGAGGATCGAATAACCTGATTATTATATGATGATTTTACAGCCGATTCCGAGCTGTGGGAACTCATGAGCTTCTTCTCAGGCTTGGCGTGGTCTTCCGCATTTCCCAAACTCTCACATAATGTGTGGCGGTTCAGGTCATTGAATGTTCATAATGTGAGAGGTAATGCATAGAGGTCGTGGCATCAGAAATGAATGGTGATCTAACATAAAAACCGTGGAGTGATATAAGCGTGGCATGCATATATATTAATAATTCTTAATCATTTGAGCGTGTCAATTATATTCTTAATCATTTGAGCGTGTCAATTATATATGTTAGGTAATTTTTAGTATTCTTAGGTAAATGTAAAAAAATAAACATGTTAACGGATGCCTTCATAAAATGCAAAGGAAGTTATGAGCAATAGAAATCTAGCTCATTGATTTTGGAGGGCTGACTAAGAATATACCCGGCATCTTCAATGCGTATACATCAGATTAGAGTTTAAGCTTAAATAAGGTTAAAAGATCATTAATTATTGCCCATTATGATAGGTATAAGCCTTTCATTAAATAGAATGACGACACACACTAAATTAAATGAATGATTAAATAATTAAATCATTTCCTTGTGCACTGAATTTTTATTGCAACGCGTAATGTTAGACCCTAGACTCATTCTTGTGAGAATGAAATCTTGATGTAAAGGCGATATTTGAGACTTGTTACAGAATGCTAGCGTAATGAATTTGATGGGAATTAAGCGAAGGTTATATATTTTATATATTTTAGGTACAGCGAATTAATGGATGATACTCTTAGCCTGTTCGGTGATGTATAATTCGGTATGCTATTAGATTTCCTTACGCAACAAATAAATATAGTTGTTTACCTTGCACCTTCTCTTATGTTTGTCTTAAGATGGATTCACAACCCTTACTTGCGTCATTAGATGTGTTAATGAATTATGGATAGTTTCCCTAACGCCATGAATTTGCATTGTATCTAAGTGATGTAGTTAATAAATTGACCTTCTGCACTGATTAATGATGTGCGAGGTTAATTAAGTGGCTATAGATCTAATGCGACTTGAATGGTTAATTTAAACAAAGACTTGTTGATTAGGATTCTTGCGTGCATTTACATAATGGAAAAAGGGCTCATTGAGTTTGGAATCTTTGCACGCACACACTAAATTATATGATTGATACGATGATGGTTACCCTTACGCCGATGAAATGGATGATGTGGAATGTTGTTAATTAATGTGTTATTACATCGTTATGCGTGTCATGGTTATTGATGATGATATGTTTGTATTGTGTTGTATTGGATTATTAATGCATTATCATGGTTTCGTTAATTATGGGATTGAGGTGTCGACGTTGTTGATTGTTTATTCTGATGTTACAATTTTTCCTAACACAACTTAAAAAAATAAAAAATTGACCTATTGTAACGTTGCTTTGTTGTTGTAACGATCGAGACCATTACAATAGTGTTTGATCAGGTTACAGGGAATATATATATATATATATATATATATATATATATATATATATATATGTGTGTGTGTGATTTCAAAAACTGAAAAATGTGAAGTAGACAAAATTCCGTATAATTATGTGGAAAGGCGTACACCTATTGACAATGGGCACAATTAATGATCTTTTAACCTTATTTAATCTTAAACCCTAATCTGATGGCTATGCATTGAAGATGCTGGCATATTCTTAAGCGTCCTTCAAAATCAATGGATTAGATTTATTGTTCATAACCCTAATCTGATGGCTATGCATTGAAGATGCTGGCATATTCTTAGTCGTCCTCCAAAATCAATGGATTAGATTTATTGTTCATAACTTTCTTGCATTTATCAAGGCATCCGTTAACATGTTTACTTTTTAACATTTACCTAATGACATTAAAAAATTACTGTAAGGATATGTAATTGCCACGTTCCATTTATCAACCTAATGTTACTTTTTAACATTTACCTAATGACATTAAAAAATTACTGTAAGGATATGTAATTGCCACGTTCCATTTATCAACCTAATGTAGCCAAACGTTTCATATTACCACAGATAAATTACCACACACGTTTTATATTGGAGGCATGCATTCTCAGTATATTGGGGGTGTTCTCAGTATATTGGAGACACGCCTTCTCAACTGCTACCTTTCGGCGTTCTCAGCCGCAAGTTAGCGATTGTGCTAGTTATAAGTTCAAATATAAAATAATCATCAGATAAATAGTGTTTGATCTTGATTCTAATGAACATTTTCATATTTGATTTATGGAAATTATAAAATGCCTCTAGATTTGGCACACATTTGTGTTTGATCTTAATTCTTGATTCTAATGATTATATATGGAACATCTTCATATTTGATTTATGAAAATTGTAAAATGCCTTCGTATTTGGCACACACTTGTTAATACAAGCCATTTTAGTATTAAGTATAACTAGATTTTAAAAACATTGATTGCCAAAAACATGTTAGTTAACAGAAATGATGGAATGGACATATCTTTAATTATAAGGTAGTTCTTTATTAAAGCAATATATAACAACAAAGGGGACAATATGTTACCCTAACATGGACAAACTTGTACACCATTTTCTGACCATAATGTATCAACCTAATGTTTTAACCAACATATGCAAGATTGGCCATTTAGAAAATGACAATAGCCAAATATCCATTTAGCAAGTGGGAATTGAGTAAGCTTCCTATGATTAAGAGATTACTAAACGATGGACGTGTAAGTTGCATTTCTCGTAGGCTCCTTAATGGCTTCTAACGACTTAATCATTTCATTTGAGGCTAACAGTTAGATCACGTGACAATGCTGGGACAGTTAGCCGTCAAAGATCATTTACAACGATTCCAACGGTAACTCGGCGGACTTCATAAATCCTCCTAATTCATTCTAAATTTGATATCAAGTGAATAAATATGCAACCATATGCATAGGACAAACATCTCCAGTATCTGCCATTCTCTTCTGTTATTGCTCTCATTACCTTTTGCACTGCCGCAACAAGAAAACGGAGAAAGAAAGAAAGAAAGAAGTTGGCCCTTACATTCATTTCACTTCACAGAAGACGTCAACGTGAATGGAATTCCTGCAGCGGCTTAAGCTTTCTGTGATACTATTTCTGCTGTTTCTACTACTCGCGTTCTTTCCGATGACGGCGCAGGCTGATCGATATCAATTTACAGATGAGGAGGAGTTTATGTGGGTGATCAGCGTGCTGAGAGGGTGGGGTTACCACCACTTCGCTAACGCCCTTCAAATGGTCGACATTACACACCTCTTCTCCTCTGGAGGCTCATACACGTTCTTCGCTCCGCCTGACGAAGCTCTCGAGGCTTTGGGTTCGGCTTCCAAATCGTGGCAAGAATTCATGGATGCAGTCCGGTACCACATTGTGAACGTGCAGTTGTCGTATTACAATCTCAAACATCTCCCCGACGGTGCACGCCTCGGCACGCTTCTACGAAGCCGGAGTCTTACGTTTACCACCTTTGCCCCCGAGAGCGAGAACCAGGCGCTCATGGTTAACAATGTGTCCGTCTCATTTCCTGATCTCTATTACGACAGGCGCTTTGCCGCTCATGGACTCACCGCCGTTCTCAACCCTAGCCCCGTTGATCATGTTGATGTATTGTCCATTCGTGCGTTTTGGATAAAGGACGCGGCGGCCACTGCATCTTGGGATCGCGTCAAGGGGCTGCACGGCAAACATTTTGCCCCATCGAAGCTGTTACCGGTCAGCTCTTTTTCATTCAAGAATACATCTGTTAATCTTACTACGCACCAGGAAATATTGACGGAAACTGGTGGGCATAAGGAGGACTCCTCTACCGCGTCTGTGCTGCCTGCGCCTGCCCCGTCTCCCTGTGACAAAGTAGCTGCAAATGGCTCCACGAAAGAAAAGGAAGCAATTAGCTCCACGAAAACGCACCACGAAATATTGACGGAATCTGGTGGCCATAAGGAGGACTCCTCTACCACGCCAGTGTTGCCTGCGCCTGCCCCGTCTCCCTATGATGAAGTAGCTGCAAATAGCTCCACGAAAGTAAAGGAAGCAATTAGCTCCAAGAAAACGCACCAGGAAATATTGACGGAAACTGGTGGGCATAAGGAGAACTCTTCTATCGCGCCAGTGCTGCCACCGCCTGCCCCGTCTCCCTGTAATGAAGTAGCTGCAAATGGCTCCACGAAAGTGAAGGAAGCAATTAGCTCCAAGAAAGTAAGTGAAGTCATATACAGTACTACCTCTTCCGATTCCCCAGCAGCAGCATTAGCGTCACCACCACGATTGAAAGAATTCACGCTCTCTCTTTCAGTTTCACTCTCATTCTCGTCACCTTCTTGATGAATTATCTATGCATGCCAAGAAATCTTCTGTTGTTTATCACGCTTATGCAACTCAAACAGTTGCACATTCGGCAGAGGACGTTCGGTTCATTCTCTGATGGCAGGGCAGTTGGCATTTGCTGAAATAATGTGTATAATCCGGAGGGTAATTGTACATGTGCTAAGTAATATTTTCAATATATCAATCACGTTCATATAAATAAGAATATATACTCAAATTTTCCTCGAGACTTACATGGCTGATGGATTGATCAATACAATTTTTGATTCGTTTTGTTTTATAAATTAAAATACAGAACTGTTTCTACTGGTTTAGAAGGCTATTAAAGCATCCCAGAAATGAATCTACATAAATTCATCTCAACCTTCTTCTTTGAATACATAATCTAGAACGGTTCTGTAACGATATATTTTTTGAATTCACGAAAAGTCTAATCCATCTTTTGAATTCACTAAAAGACTTTAAAATTTAATATCTAAACTATTTTATAATGAGAAAAAATACCGCTCACTGAATAACATTTTCACTATTTTAGAGTAGGAATCTTTAAATTTGAAGCCTCTCGTTGAAAGCGTGCAAATGGTGAAGATTCTCTAAGTTTATGTGTCCGCATTGGAGGTTTGCAAGAATGATACATAATGAAATCATAAAATTGATGCATTTTAAGACTTACTATTTAGGTTAAAATTGTAAATTAATCATTTGTGATTTTCGAAGTTAAAGAAAAAAGTTTTAAATAGTAATCAACTAACTAATAATCTTTCTATTTCTTAATTATGATATGATATTAAATTATTAATAATTATTATATCATAATAACAACAAAAGATACTCAAAACTCTATAAATGTAGTAGTAGTTTAAACTTTTGAATGCACGGGTGGATAAAGAATACATGTGTTGAGCTATCAAGGAAGTGATAACCTCCAAAGTAGTATTTTAAACTTTTGAATAAACAAGTAGGTAAAGAATAAATGTCTTGAAATACCAAGGAAGTGATAACCTCAAAAATATATATAACATTGTTAGAATTTTGTTGTTAGAATTTTGGAGAGTAATTATTGAAAATATAAAATTGAATGATTAAATCTGGTTAAATTTGAGTGTTAATTCTAGTTTTTTTTTTAGAAGACTGAATTTATTTATACATTCAAAAATGTAATTTAAATAATAAATTTATAGCATCCAATTTAAGAAAAAAATAACTAAATTTATAACATTCAATTTTAAATAAAATAATTAACAATATATTGTTTATATAAATATATATATTGTTGATTAATTAAATCCCACCAAATACCAGAATGTGGGAGTGAAATGCAAAACCTACATAATTTTTTAAAAGAGGAAGGATAAACCTTTTTAGGATTTGTGTGTTCAAGTTATTTTATTATTTTATTATTAATAAAGTACTTAAAAGAATAAATAAATGAATGAAAAGTTTATTAATTAGGGCGATATTTTTCTTCGTCCTATCTAATCAATGGATGATATTTTAATAAATTAACTTCCACTCATTTATAAAAACTTAAGTTTATGATTACTTTTTACATAGTTTTCAAACTATATATTTTATTGCAAAAGCTCAATTATATTCTCATTAACTGACTTCTTAATTTCTCTTTTCCAGTCCTGGTTAATGGCGCCGATTAGCAAACTATATATTTTATTGCAAAAGCTCATAGAATGGCGTTAATTTCTCTTTTCCAGTCCTCTTTATTAATTTCCCTGCTTAAAACGAGCAACCATGTCCTCTATGTTCTTCTGATGCAATGTTACAAACCCCACATAATTGATTTTTATATTATTTAATTGTTATTATAATTCTTATATAATTAATTCAATTAAATTGATTTAATTAAGCTAAGATGACTAATGTAGAACTCTATTAATAATACATGCATATGGTGGTTAGCTATATTGATTAGCTATAGTTAACTAGACATTGATATTATATTTTTTGAGGAGAAATATTTGAGTTAGGTTGTTGTGGATATTTGAGTTGAACGTTAAAAAATTAAAGATTAATGGATTAAAGTTTCTTTTTCTAATAAAAGGAAGTAATGTTTGTTATGATAAGATCATTATTTTGCTGATCTATGTTTAAATCAATTTTTAAAAATAATAGTCAAAATATTACCATTCTCTCTCTATATATAATTGAAATTAAATTATTTAAAATAATTCCTAAAATACCAACACATTAAATGTAAGTAATTGAAAAAAATTAAACAATAATAATAAAAATGATATTAAATAAATAAAATATTAAATTAAAAAATTAACCATATTAAATAATTGTATTATTATTTTTTTTTTTTAAGAAAAGGTGTTCAATCTAATAACAATATATAACAATATATGGTATAAAAAAATAAAATATTTTATATCTTACACCAAATGTCTAATAATATTATATCAAGAAAATAACATTTTATAGTTTGATTGACATTAAAATATTTTAAATTAGTCAAATCATATAAATATCTTTGATATATTTATTACAAATTTTAGTATAAAAAAATGCATACTCTAATTTGCATAAATACATATTCTAATTTGCAACACTAATAAGCCAAATGCATATTCTAATTTTCTATATGTTTATTTGTAAGGAATGGATTTTACAATTCAATATCATATTTTATCAATGTCCTTAGAAAAAATATGATTCTAAACTTCCTTCTATATAATATAAATTGTCTTCTATGTAATATATCACATTACTTCAAAGTTCCTATATTTTTCACAAAGGAAACACTTTGTTTTATATATATATATATAAACTTTGCCACAAATTTATTATCTTAACATATCTAACACAAACCAACCTTCTTATGTGATGAACATTCCCCAACGTTGCAATCTCACGAACAAAAATGGGCGTTACAACATGATGAACATAGTAATGTTGCAATGTGTCGAACTTAGTAACATTGCACAATGACGAACACAGTAACGTTGCACTCTAACGAACATAGTAATGTTACAAACTACTGAAAATAGTAATGTCACAATGTTACAAACATAAAATGACGTCACAATGTGATGAACATAGCCATGCCATCATAATGTGGATAGTAACAATAACGTCGCAATGTCAGGAACATCATCATTTCCTCATGTTGCAATGTGATGTACATATCTCGATGTCACAATGTGACAAAAGTTTTCAAACGTCACACTGTGTCGAACATAGTAACGTTGAAATCTACCAAACATCGTAATGACACAATGAAACGAACATAGCCCCAATGTTGCAATGTGATGAACATAAATGAACGTCGCAATGTGATGAACATAGCCCTTTCATCGCAATGTAACAAACACATCCTCACGTTTCAATGTGATGCACATATCCTAACGTTCAATTGTGACAAACATTTCCAAAAATCAGAATGTGATGAACATAGCCATGTCATCGTAATTTGAATAGTAATGTCGCAATGTGACGAACATCAACAGAGTTTGCAATGTGTCGCACATCGTCCTATCTTCATAATGTGACGAACATTTCCTCATGTTACAATGTAATACATATATCTTGACGTCGCAATGTGACAAACATTTCCAAGCATTGCAATGTGTCAAACATAGTAACTTTACAATCTAACAAAAATAGCAATGTCGCAATGTGTCAAACATAGTAACGTTGCAATCTACCAAAAATAGCAGCGTCGCAATGTGATGAACATAGCCATGTCATCGCAATGTGACGAACATTTCCTCACGTTCCTATGTGATACACATATCCTGACGTCGCATTGTGACAGTCATTTCCAGACATTGTAATGTGTCCTGCATCGCCCTGTCATCCCAATGTGACAAACATTGCCTCACATTGCATTGTGCTGCACATATCCCAAGGTTGCAATGTGTCAAACATTTCCAAACGTCGCAATGTGTTGAACATAGTAACGTTGCAATCTACCAAACATAGTAACATCGCAATGTGACAAACATAGCCTTGTCCTCACAATGTGACAAACATAGTCATTTCGTCTCAATGTGACGAACATAAACGTACATCACAATGTGACAAACATACCCCTCTTGTTGCTATGTGACAAACATATCCTCACATTCCAATGTGATTCACATTGCATTGTGATGCACATATCCCAAGATTGCAATGTGTCAAACATTTCCAAACGTCACAATGTATCGAACATAGTAACGTTGCAATCTACCAAACATGGTAACATCGCAATGTGACAAACATAGCCTTGTCCTTGCAATGTGACGAACATAGTCATTTCATCGCAATGTGACAAACATAAACGTACATCACAATGTGATGAACATACCCCTCTTGTTGCTATGTGACAAACATATCATCGCATTCCAATGTGACTCACATATCCTGATGTCGTATTGTGATAGACATTTCCAAATGTTGCAATGGGACTAACACAACCCATTGTCACAATGTGATCTACACAACTGAATGTGGCAATGTGACAAACATAGACCAACATTTCAATGAGACGAACATTTCCCAACATGACAATGGGACGAAGATAACCCACTGTTGGACTGTGACAAACCTATTCCAACACCAAGATGTAACAAACAAAATCCCTTCATCATAATTTGATGACCATAAATTTACGATGTCATGTGACAAACAAAAGTTAATGTCACAATGTGACAAACAAAACTGGATGTCACAATGTGATGAACAAAACATGATTAGCATTGCAATGCAGTAGTGCCATAGTAAACTATGGTTAATCATAATCAACATGGCCCACCATAATCCCATCCACATGGTCAACAAAGTTTAGCTATGGTCATGTCAACCATAACAAAACCTGATCAACCATAGTCAACCATGGTCATGTTCATCCACAATTAACTGTGGTGAAGGACAACCATAATCAACCATAGTCAATGTTTCCTTCCCAAAGTCAACCAAGGTCTACCAAAGTTAACCATGGTCATGGTCAACCATAGTCAACCATGGTCATTGTCAATTAATGTATTAATACTTTAATAATGTATTAATAATTTTACATGTTACATTATAAATGAATGTATCAATACTTTAATTTTTACATTATATTAATGAAATAATGTATTATTGTATTAATTTTTAACAATGTATTACTAATATCATTAAGGTAAATGTATTACTACTATATTAATGTATTAAGGTAAATTTATCATCGTATTAATACTTTATTAATGTTTTAATGCATTAATACTTTAGTAATGAATTTATTAATGTATGAAATGCATTTTTTGTAGTATTACTCTAATAATGAATTATTGTATTATTGTATTAATACTTTAGCACTCTATTAATTAATATTGTAAAAATATTTTAATTAATTAATACATTACATGATTAATGTATCAATTGATTAATACATTACATTATACATTAATCATCATTAATACTCTAATGTATATCTGACATTTATGTAATAATGTACTAATACTTTAAAAATGTATTAATGTATTAAATTAATAGATTATAGTATATATTAATGTAATAATGTCATTAATACTCATGACTATAAGAAACCATAATCCTCGTTAACTATAGTGAACCATAGTAAACTATAACTAGTTTTAATAAATGTATTAATATTTTAATATGTATTAATGTATTACTTTAATGGAATATTCTATGTAATATATTAAAACATTAATAGTAATATTATAATATATTATTTTAATAATTTAATATATTTAATTTAATACTTTAATAGAATATTTTATATAATATTTTAATGGAATATTTTATGTAATGTATTAAAACATTAATATTAATACTATAATGTATTATTTTAATAATTTAATATATTTAATTTAGTACTTTAATGGAATGTTTTATATAATATATTAATACATTATTAATGTATTAATATATTATTAGTATTTTAATTTAATAATATTTTAATAATACTTTAATTATATTTTAATATTTTAATAATATTTTAATTTAATAATTTAGTACATTAATTGAATATTCTATATAATATAATGTATTAATACATTATTAATGTATTAATATATTAAAACATTAATATTAATATTATTAATTTAGTGTATTATTTTAATAATTTATCTTCATATTTATTTTTTATATTATAGTAATGTATTAATACTTTAATAATGTATTATTAATATTATTTAGATAAATGTATTACTATTTTATTAATATATTAATTTTTTAATGTATAAAGTAATTAATACCTAGGATTATTAATATATCAATTAATTAATACTTTGTACATTATACATTAATGTTAGTTAATATTCTCTTTTATACATTACATTATTAATACTTTGCTATGTATTACTATTTTATTAATATATTATTTTAATAGTATATTGATATTTTAATAATGCATTTAAAATTTCTATATATTCATATAAATATATCTTATTTATATAATATATTAATATATTTCTTTAATGTTTTAATACATTATTAATGTATTAATAATTTAGTATGTTACAATAATGTATTAATGTATTAGTACTTTAATTTATGTATCACATTAATTTGAATTAATACTTTAATTTATACATTTTTATTGTACATTACATTAACATATTAATAGATTATTAATTTATATACATTAATATAATATATTTATGTATTATATTAATATAATATTATTATTATATATTATTACATAAATATAATATTTAATTAATACATTGATTGTGTCTTAATATATTAATGATGTTTCTATGATTATGTCTTAAAATATTTTGATTAGTTTCATTTATTAAATTAAAACACAAAGTTGTTTGTGTATAGCGATTCAAGATGGGTATTCAAGCATCAACTATTGAATGAATGTACCGTATATTCATCTCAATCATATTTTTTGAGCACAAAACAGTCAAAGAATTTTTTGAATTCACCAAAGGTCAGATATATCTTTTCAATTTACTAAAATTCGCTTTAAAAATTAATATCTAAACTGTTTTTTAATATCTATTTAACGAAAAAAATATTTAATTCACTGAATAACATTTCCACAGGTTTAGAGTAAGAAGATTCCAATATCGTGATGGAAGGCTTCCCATCATGAAACTTCCAGTAGAAAGCGTGCAATTGTGAAGGTTCTTTACGTTTATGCGTCAACGTGTTCAACATCAGTGAAATCAGAAAATCACTGTATTTTAAAATGAATGTCAAAGTAAAGGAAGGATAAACCTTCGCATTTTCGATTATGAGATGATATCATTACTTTTTAATTATATTAAAACGAAAACATTAAATAAACCAGAGCTGCATGGCAGCCGTATACCTGCTGTACTGAAAGGACAAATGGACAGAAAGGACGCTTTGGCTGTCAGGTTCGTTCCCTATGAAACATTTCATTTATGAACAGCTGCCGCCTTTGCAATAAGAAGTTCATTTCATCATTTGGGATGGGCGAAATTGTTTTTTAAATATTTGAAAAAAATAAAAATAAAAAGTGTTTTAAGTGTGACATTAGAAAAAACACACAAATGTTTTGGTCAATGATTAATTAATTTGTAGTCAACTTGAACGGAACGCTATATACTTCGGCAGGTATAATAAATGCTTAATTGATTTCTATGAAAGTGCTGATTATGAAAGTGCCGATTGTGTGAGAAAATCAGCATTTTTAAAAAAAATACATAAGATGTAAATTAAGAACAAGTATTAAATTGTTTATTATTAATGTAATGGAAAATTGTCATTTAACATAAATTCAATAAAGTTTATCGGTTAAGAAAAAGTTGCTTTGATACTATGTAAAGTTGATATTTTTTTAAAGGATTTAAATAGTAAATTAAAACTCCTAACTTATAAGGACAACATTGAAGAACTCTATCATAATTTTACAACTACTCTTTCCACTTTCATCAAAGTTCTCCTTCGAGGTGTCCCATAAAAAGATTAATAGAACAACCAACCCTTGGTATGATAAAGAATGTAAAATTGCTAGGAAAGCCATTAGGGATGCGTCTAATGAGCCCTTAAAACTTGATAAGATCAATACGTACAAAGCCCTAATTAAAAGAAAAAAAAGATACTATATCAATAAAAGGCAAGAGCAACTTTCACAACTATACAAGTTGGATCCTAAGAAGTTCTAGAGCCAAATTCTAAAACGCAATACTAAAGACAATAATAGGATTCCCTTTACAGACTGGAATTCCTACCTTAAAAGTCTTTACGAGTTCCCTAATGCCATGGACACCATTCCTATTGTCCCTACAAAGGAAGAAGTTTTTTCTTTAGATGACATAGAGT
>SNQJ01S0002156.1:10640-45061 GCA_010110895.2 Picea sitchensis | reverse complement strand
GGGGGGAGAGAGGGATTTAGGGAGATATAGGTAATTAGAGGGCAAGGAGAGAGGAAAAGGGAGAGAGAGGGGGAAATAGGGAAGGAAATACAATGCAGAAGAGAAAGGTAGAGAGTGAGTGAGAGAGGGGAAGAGAGGGAGAGAGGGGAGGGAGAGAGAGAGGGAAAGAGGGAAGAGAAGACAGAGAAAGAGAGAAAGGGAGACAGAGGGACAACGGGGGTGGGAGAGAGGGAGAGAGGGGGGCTGGGATGTGAGAGAGAGGGGAGGGATAAAGAGAGAGAGAGTGGGGGTGGCTGTGAGGGAGGGAGCGAGGGTGAGAGAGGGAGGAAGGTGAAGGGAAATAAAGAGAGAGAGAGTGGATTATAGAGAGAGGGGGGGATGATGGGGGGGGAGAGAGAGAGAGAGATGGAAAGAGTGGACATAGATAGAGGGAGAGGGACATATATGGAGAGTGAAAGAAAGGGAAATGGAGAGAGTATTCAAAGAGAGAGGGGAATATAGAGGGAGAGAGAGAGAGATGTTGTGTTAGTAAGAACATGTGCATGTTTCTAATAATGCACACACACTCTAGGAATGCACATGCATTCCTAATAACATGCATGTGCTTGAGGAATGCACACTTGTTCCTAAAGCACACACACATTCTTTTCATTTCAATTTTTTTTTGATGGGAGTGATAACTCTCGCATACATGTTTTCTAACTTGGTTGCCTCATATTTGGGTTCAAGATGAAAAACCTGGTTATTTGGGGTGAAAACACATTAAAACCTCCATTTTCCTAAATACCTCTCAATATCTCTATTTTTGATGTTATTTTTATATAGCCTACACAAATCCATATTCCATTGTCGACAAAATTATAGACGCATATAGATTCGACTATGCAGATTCCAAATATAATTCATTTTTAAAAAATTATTTTTCTTACTATTTTTAATATATTTTTGTTTTGACATATATCAAAATCCTAAAATGCATACCTCTTTAATTTTTTCTATAACTTTTATCACCTTAATCATTTTTAAAATAAGTTATATGCCACACTAGAACACACTAATATTGCTAATCTAAAAATAAATAAATAAATATTTGAAAACGTTAAGACCCTCGTACCCTACACTACTACAAGGCCTTGTAATTTCAAGAATATAATGACTTTCATAATTTTTAAAAAATATAAAATTAATATTGTAAATTTTGAAAAAATACCAAACACTACAATGTGTTCTCTACAGTTCTACGGATTTTTTTAAGGAAATTTCATCACTAAGGTACTCAACACTTTCACGAATGGAACATATGCTTTATATTTTTCTTGAAAAATAACATACCACTGTTAGAAAAAATTATATTTCACATAGTTATACACAAATTCAATAAATAAAAATTGTATATTCAGGAAGATAATTCAATTTCCTACATTTCATAATTTTACACCATATTCAAATTCATTGTAAAACTACCTTGAATAATCTCTCCAAGTTAACATATTGTTTGTTTTTTCATGTTTTCATTGTCACTAATGTGTCATGAGAGACCATCATTAGCTTGCACCCACCCACAATCTAGCATACAAATTGGGGAATGTTGCAATGAAACAAAACATTAAGGAACATATCAAATATACATAAATCAATGTCACAATGTGACATAACCATTGAGGAAAATAGTAAGTCAATGTGACTCAACCAAGATGAAAATTGCAATAGATATAACCATATCATAAACATATTATTGTCATAGTTTGACATGATATTCAATTCAACCTTTTAATGTTGTGATGTGACATAAAATTTGATGAATTCCACAAAACAACATGCCCATTAAGGAATGAAGTAATTTGACATAAGTCAAGTAAGTAGAATGTCACAATGAGACATAAAAATTGAGGAACATCTCAATTGACATAAGTCATCCAACATACCAAAATGTGACATAAATGCAATGATGTTTGATCATAGTTAACACACTCATCCATATTTAACCATAGTCAACAACAATAAAACAAAATTAATGCGACATAACCCTTGAAGAATGTCACAATGCAACATAACCATTTAGGAACATAACAATTTGACATTTAAGTAAGCCAAGATGAATGTTGAAAGGTGTCTTAAGCATTGAGAAGCATAACAATTCAACATAAGTCAACCAAGATGAATGTCACAATGTGACATAACCATTGACAAACATTTCAATCCAACATAACCATTGGGGAATGACACAATGTGACATAACCATTGAGGAACATAACAGGTCGACATAACTCAATTGGGGAATGACACAATGTGACATAACCATTAAGGAACATAGCAGGCCCACATAACTCAATTTTGCAATGTAACATAACCAATAAGGAACATAGAAAGTCAAAATAACTTAATGTTGCAATGAAACATGATCATTTAGGTACATAAAAAGTTAAGATAACTCTACCAAGATGAACATCACATAGATATAACTATATTATAAACCTCTTACTATCCTAGTGTGACATGATATTTAGGTCAACCTCTCAATGTCACAATGCATCATTATTGTAAAACCCCTGTTTCCCCAACTCAAGTAAATATATTTATATTTTGCTAAGATACTATGGACATATCAATTGTGTGTGGATATGGGAAATGTTGAACCTTTGCTAAGAAGGCAGTGAAAATATTTATGCTACTAATGTAAAAAGGAAAATGATGAACAATTGTTGAAGGGGATTTCCTATATAGGATATGATGCCACGAGAGGGAATGGTGAGGGGAATCAGTAATGGTTGATATGACATCTGTCAGGCTAGTACTCTATTGAATTTAAATTGCTCAGATCTAGAACAATCCTCTATCCTAGATAATTTAATTACTAGTCAAGATGATAGTTGGGAAGTATTTCTCAAGAGTCAATGAGAGTATGGACATAGTAACCATCTAGAAGTTTCTGATCTAACCCATGAATTGGGGGATTTAACCCACATAATATTTCTATAGAAGGAAAGAAAAAGAGGAAAATTGTGGGCATAGGAAAGGGAAGACACATAGTTGAGTCTAGGAAGGAAATCTGAGTAGAGAGGAGTGTGAGAAACTCCTCTGGTTATGAGAAAATAGAGATAAGAGAAGGGAAAAAATTTATGAGGGTAGGAATCATTTGAAACTATCTTCAAATCAAGATGATAAATATGGCTACGAAAATTTAGTGATTGACTGAGAAATCACGAAGGAACTAAGAGAGAAGAGCGCTAAGGGACTGTTGGGCAGTAAAATGCCTCCCTTGAGTTGTGTATGACAATTGTTGAAGCTCTTTGTGGAAAGAGAATCCCCCTTTCCTGGTGGATTGAAGACTTTGTTTGTTGAGTTCATGTAGGTGAAGGATAGTGGCCTTCATCTTTCTCATATGTTCAATAAAAGAAATCTCCCTTCATGGAATAATACTTTGGATAGGGGGTGGCCATCTATGAAAACACTAGGAGAAGTTATGCCTATGGTTGGGTGGAAAGTGGCATACCCTTCAACAATTTCCAACAATTTTTGAAAATTCAGATAAGTGTTTTTATGTGTTTGGTATTGTCATGACTAGTTTATTTAATACTATGGATTTGTTGTGCTATATGATTGAAGAATTTATTATCCCTTTTAATGATGGAATTTTCACTTTGATTGTCTAGCTAACTGGGAAAGTTGAAATAAATTTGGAAATCATACTCTGTTGATTAGCTTCTACTTGTCTCTGTTTGGAAAGGTAAGCTATTAATATTGGGTTTCTACTCAAATTAGGAACAGAGTGATGGTTGATAACCTGTGGTAGAATATATGAACTAATCCTCAAATGTTAATAAAATTCAAGCCAATATATTCCTGACTAAACAACTTGCAAATTATGAAAATGTCATTTTTGTTAGAAACTTAAAGGATAGGCAACTAGTTTTGGTCTCTCTACTGGTTTGGAAAGTTTATTCGACTCAGAAATGGAAGGAAGTTCATACCTATGGCTGATACTAATGAAACAATCCCAATGTTAAATAGATGAAAAGTATTTTAAAAATAAATAAGAAAGAAAGAACGAGAAATACAAATTTGAGGTTTAAATTTGAAATAAATGAAATTTAGAATTTGTTAAAAAGAGGAAAATTTTACCATGAATTACACAATAAATTTGATGTCCAAAGGGGAAATATTTGGAGATAGTAATTAATCCCGAAAATAGAAAATAGATGCATATACTTAGGAGATTAGTGAATTATGGTAAAAATATAGTTTTACCATGGAGAAATTTATTTCCAAGAAATGTAATAATTCTGGAGAATAATTTTAACAAATAATTTGCATAAAATTATATATGTAAATGTGCAATTTTATGTTTTCTGGACAAAGTTGAATGAATGGAAAGGATTGGTAAATACTGGTAAACTTCCAAAATTGCCAGTTAAATGTCATATTTATTGGGGATAATAAGTTGAGAATATGAATGGGGAGTCCATTATTTCCTTTCCCTTCTATGTAAATATTAAACTGTGCCAAGTTTCATATATTTGAGACTTACACTTTGTGCAAGCCACACTATACTCTTTGAAAGATTCAGATAAATATGTTTTCTTTATTGATTAAAGTATTGGAAAATACACTTTCCTATATCCTCTCGTGTAAATATTTATATTAAAGCCTTCAAATTCTATCCATCGGAGAAACAAGATGCGCATATATGATCTCAGTGTGAAACATCTCAGAGTGTGATGGTTTGAGTTAATTTTAAGGTTAATTATTAAATATTTATACCAATCCCTTTCAGAGTCTAGTCATTGGACAAATGAGAGGATCATGAACATTTAGACTTTGAAGATTTGGAGTGCAATGGCCTGGATGTTGTAAGGTTATATATATATTTTATATTAATAATTTCTTTCCTTTTGGAGTTTGATTGTCAAAGGTTGGAGACAGGAGCACACAAATAAATTTAGAAGCTCTCAAAGTGATGATATAAAGGTTATAAAGTTTAAATATATTATGATATCAATAACTACTCTTTTGTGATTGGATATTGTACAAACGAGAGGAGCACACACATTCAGAGTCTGAAATCTTGGAGTGTGAAGGCTTGAAGATGATAAGGTTATAAAAATATTTTATAACATTAAATATTCCCCTTTTCTTAGTTTGTCCATCATACAAATGTGAAGGGAGCACACAATTTGACTCCGAAGAATTCAGAGTGAGATGACTTGAGTGATATAAGGTTACACTTATATTTTATAATATTTAAACTTTATCCTTTTCGGAGTTTAGTCGTTGGAGATATGAAAAGAGTGCATGCGATTGACGTGTCAAATATCAGGTCCGAAATACCCGAGGTATTTCTATGGGAAAAATCCCCCTAATCAGGGTCCACTGACTAGGCAGAGCAAGTGGCACTTTAAAAGACATAATTACTCATATTTCACCCAAATATAAAAAGACCTAATGATACTTAAGGAAAAGGGAAGGAAGATCAATATATGCACCTTAAATCCTTTCATCTATTGTAGATCCTTTCCTTTCACTGTCCGCTTTTGAATTACAGGCCTCCTTCCATGGCTGGCATGAAACAACCTCAAAGAACAATGTGGAACAACATATGCATAATCACCAAGATCATCTAAAGGTCTAGATATTCATGAAAACCATTTATGAAAATAAACAATAAGACACATAGATCTGGGCCAAGAAGATTTTCTTTTATTGATAACAAGATGGTAAGTTACAACCTTAGTGTTATTGGTGTCGCTCTGCAAACCTCGTTTGGGTTCCTCTAACTATACTGCAAGTGCACCAATCCTAGTGTGATATCCTCACAACCAACATGCCAATATAATGGAATGGATGGATTTTATAAGGAGGATCAATAATTGGGAATGATGAGGATGAAAACAAAGAGCAGGATGTAAAGGCTTGGAATGATAAAAGGAGAAATTTTGGTAGAGTTCTCTTACCTCTTCTTTCATATATCCAAATGGCCCCCTTAGGGCCCTTTTTATCTGGAGAAATGATGGTTATTCGGTTTTCAAAAGGGATACAACAGGTAAAATGGGTGTGCAACCCAAAATAGCCTATAAACTCTGCCATAAAGCACAAAATTTGTTATTTTTCACATATGTATCAGGGCACGTACACCATACAAAAAAGTGTTTTTTAAGAGGAACCTCAACAAAAGTGGTTGGAAGATGTGTAAATGAGTAGGCCAATATCATAAATGCATCGTAGTGGCATTTTTAGATATATCATATGCCCCCTAATATGTGAGGTCAGAAGAGCAACTGATGGTCGAAATACATTACAATATATTTAATGAAATGGGAAAGCACTGGAGTCGAGTGAGCCCAGAAGATTATTTGTGAGTGGATCATCTGCAATATAATAATAACAATAACTGAGGTGGGCATACCCATGCTCAGGAAAATCTAAGCATGGCTTCCAATCAAGTACACTGCAAATCCATGTCATATATAGAAATCATGGCTACATGACTAATGCATATGCCAATATAAATTGTAGTCGTGAATAATACACAACATATCTACATATGAACATCATCAGAATATATAAAAATATGATGTCATGTGAATATTCAAGAGGCATCAATTCTTGTATCTAGAGATGATAACTTCACAACTAGAGAAATATCTTCAAGATCTTCAAAAATCAGGTAGGAGTATAATAGGAGTGGAAGATTCACTACCTTGAGGTCTTCGACAAACTATCATGGAAAGACTGAAAGATATCGATCAACAGGCACCACACTTCATTGATTTTGAGTGTGAACTTGATAGGACTCTCATGATGATCGAATCATGAAGGTCAAGAGACTTATTGCAGAATGGATGACTCAGGTTTTAATAATTTCCCTTGGAAAAGAGCACGACATATGAAAAGACTCAGGAAGCATGTTATTTACATAAGTCTGTGGCATAGGAGGAACAAAAAACTCTCCATATGTTTGGAAGAGTAACCAAATGGAGGAGGAAACAAATCTATGTAATGAGAACATATTCCTAAGGTTGTAATAAATCCCAATTCTTGTAGAAAAAACTAAAGAATGTGCTTTGTCCAAGGGTGACTAGATTGCTGCCAGTAAAAGAAAACATTTCCCATCCCCTCTTTTTGGAATATTTGATTTTTTTTTTCACATATTTGATGATCTTGAAAAATAATAAAATAATGCTACGTTACAAAGGAGGAACAAGTGTTGCGGGAAAGAAAACTAGTTCCAAGTGCATGGAACATACTAATGCTCAGTGCAAGGAGACATGTGTAGGATAAGGATACTTAGGAAAATTACTCAATGGGTCAAGGTGTCAAATCATAAAGGAAATTTTTTTGCAAGGCTTGCACCTAAGGAATGCTCTAAAGGTTCAACCAAAATAGGATGGATCCGACATTAATCCAAAGACGCAAGAATGATACATGCAATGTGATTATAGAATGACACAGTGAGATTCCTTCAATGTAAAGTTTTATGATCCTAGAGAAGGTAAGATCGACGATTTTTCACGTTTAGAGAGTCTGAAAAAACACTAAAAGAAGACTCCAAAGTTTTATTTTTTATACAGTTAGATCCCCAAGCCTAAAAAAGGATAAAACAATACTTGATAATACTCTCTCGACGAGCTGAATCTCCTGAGTTGCACCTTTTTCATAAGTTGAGTCTTCGAGGTCCGAAAAAGGTTTAAACTTATACCAAGGAGAACTATAGTTCCTTTCGTAAGTTTAGCTCTCCAGTCCCGAAAAAGGGATAAACTAATACCTGAGAAAACTCATCCGCGGGACATATCCCCCAAGGTATTCCTTTTTCCTAATTAATCTATTAGCCAGCAAAAGGGTTAAACTTGGACCAAATAAATGTTCTTTCTGGCCCTATTAATGAGTGTGAAAGAACACAATCACTCGGATAGATTCTCCTATTTAGGGAGTATGAAAAGTGCATAAAGAAGACTCCAGGGGTGTCCTTTTTTGTAAATAATTTCCAAGGCCCAAGAAATAAATAAACCAAAACTAAGGAGAATGGCCCTTTTTCGTAAATTTACTCCCTCAGGCCCAAAAAAGAGGTAAACTTATGCCTGATAATACCCTACTAGTGAACCGTAGCTCCTAGGGAATACCTTTTTTGTTAATTATCCATCCGGATCAAAAAAGGGGTAAACTATCGTCGGATATATGTGCCTTCAAATTTCAGTTTGACGAGCGTGAAGGGAAACTAGATCGCTCAACAATATTTTCAATTTTAGGGAGTCTGAAAAGAAATTAAAGGAGACTCCAAGGGGGATATTTTTCATATGTAATCAAAGAAAAAATGAAAAGGATAAACAATCTCTTGCTAGATGTGACTTTCATGGCTTAAGTGATCTTGAAAGAAGACAAACCATGCTCTAAGGGAGTCCCATGGGTATAGGCAAGAAAAATGATGAAGAAAAAGGATGAGGATTCAACACAAAGTCATGGCGAGACAAAGTAGGACTCCCGTGCGTATGAAGTACTCTGGCATGGGAACCAAATGGAAAACAAGGCTCTAACCAAGATGCCCATTGTTGGAGTAGGCATTTTTTAGAGTAAGCGCAGTAAGAAAGGAAGCATGGACCAAAGGAAGAACAATGTGTGCCAAGAAAGAAGGAAGACCAATGCGACAAAGGGAAAAGGAAGCAACACGTGACATGATTTGCGGAAATATGATATATATGTGGAAAAACCTAGCCATCTTAGGGTTAGGGTTTTGGAATGTATTGTAAGGTTTTTAACTCGTTATGTAGTATAAATAGAAAAGGTTTAAGGTAGATTGAGGCATCTTTTTGTGTGTATGTCTTCGAAGAGATTTGTATGTGAATTTTTGTATGAAGAAAGTACTTGGAGCACCTTTTTGAGTTGAAGTCTATTTTTGAGAGCTATGGAGCTCAGATGGAGTCAATATGGAGATGTAGTTGAGGGGCAGGTCACAAGCTGTGGAGCTTGGTGTGACACTGGTCTACCTCACTACTCTCTTCTATTCTATGATGTAATATGCGAATAGTAATTTTGATGAAGAAGAATAAATAAGAAGAAGATATTTGTGGATGTAGCCCTAGGGGGGTGAACCACGGTAAAACCCTATGTTGCAATGTGTCTGAAAGATTTTATTATTTCTACAATTATGGTTGAATGGTTAGATGAATGAATGGTTTTAATTACAGTGTGCACTAGAATATGTATGCAAAATGAATCTTATGAATGAATCAATTAATGGATTTGATCAATATTGTAGTAGAATGCATATTTAAGTAGAAACAAAAGTACAAATAACATCCCTAACCCCTTCCATGTCTGCATACATCTACATCTTGCAGTCACCCATAATCCATCTCAAGTGAGACTACGTTGTGCACTCAATATGCGATGTAGCCTTCTGGGTTACCAGAAAGACCGATGGTGAAAAGGATTTTGTTGGAGAACTAAGGTAGAACCCAGTTCAACCCATACATCCAACAAATGGTTTTGTTGTTGGATGGAACTCAGAAGAACAACCACAAATGGTGAAGAAGATGCAATGGTAAAAAGGGATGTTTAGACCATAGAATCCTACGAAGCAAGAAATTTAAATATGGTTGGAAACAAATCAATTGGAGTTCGGGCAAAAAGATAATCGTTTGTTCCAGGTATACACTACACCAATACCTATAGAGGTATGTGTTTACTGATTTGCATGAAGCATTTTTCTATTACTTTCCAGATTTATTGCAAGAGTGGATATTAAGGTTGAAGGATACCCATCCCATGAATTAGATTAGACCAGTTGAGTGGACTACTCAGGATATTGTGCAGTTAGAAAAGGATAATAATAAATTCATGCGCGTAGTAGATTTCTGGTTATACAATATTATTGCAGGGTTTATTACTAAATTTGCGGTAGATAAAACAAAGTCATATACTCCTGCAGAGAAGGATTTATTGAAGGGACCCAGAGGGAGGTACATCAAGATATTATTACATGATAAAGGCGTCATGGCCATGGAATCAGACAACTAGATCACTCGGTGTGCACGGGGGAGCTAGGGGAAGCACTAAGGAATATCTAAGATATGGAGAAGGCTTTGAAGAGTAGCCAAAAGAAGGAAGAAATGGACCCCATCATGATGGATGATGAAAAAACCAAAAAGATCCAAGTAAAGAACATTGGGAGGTAGTAAAGTGGATTCTCATCAACTGCCATTCATGCATTATGTTTTGGAGGTTTAGACACTTTTATACATGGATATGTTGATTTAGATATGGCAGGTGATAAATATAGTAGGAGGAGAACCACATGGTATTATTTTACTATAGGTGGAACATCAACAAGTTTTATTTCAAAACTACACAATGTTGTTGCACTTTCAACAACAGAAGCAAAGTATTTTGCTTATACAGAGGCTAGTAAATAAATGATTTGGTTGCAGAGGTTTATGGAGGAATTGGGAAAGAAGAAAGATAATAGCAGGTTGTACTGTGACAATGAGAGTGTCATTCATCTTGTAAATAACTCAACATTCCATTCAAATACTAAGCATATACAACTCAAGTACCATTTCATACAATCTATGTTGGAAGATGGACATTTGAAGTTGGAAAAGATACATACTAGCCAAAATCTCGTAGACATGTTAACAAAGGGAGTAACCAGGGAGAAACTGAGTTCATGCTTAGTTTCATTTGGCCTTCAAGAATAAAGGTGAATATGATAAATTTGTCAGGTCCAAGGTTGAGAATAGTCCAGCAGGTACAACAATAATGGAGTTATTGTGATCAGTATCCAAGTGGGAGATTGTTGGTTATGGAGCCCAATTATCTTCCTGATTCATAGGTTTGTTTAAGTCTTTCTTGGACCTCATTCCCTAACGGGTGAGTGTGGAGGGTATTTCTCCCACAACTATTTTTAGGGGGGTCCAGGGGGGGAGGCAATAATATTTTTATCCTCCCCCCTTGACAAAGGGATTCAGGGGCAATGCCCCTGAAGAAAAATTTTGGGAAAATTTTTCTTGTAAAATATTGTAATTTCATAGTCAATCTGGACCATTCATTATAAGGTTGTAGATCTAACGGTAGAAGTATTTTTAGGGTTTTTTCCCCTATAAGGAAACCATATTTTATGAGGGAATTGTATTGTGGCTATGTATTATCGCGAATATTGTATTATGAGAGAGGAGACTGTGAGAGAAACAAGAGGAAATTACATCAGGTGTGTTGTAGGTTGTATCCCTTCATTGTGTTGGATAATAATAAGGAAGGACCTCATAATTTCTCTATTGAACGTATCCCACACTGGGTGAACCACATATATCTGTGTCTCTATTGTATTGTGTATCATCTAATTTTTATTTCCGTATTTATTTTATTTTATTGCTTCGCGATCCTGTTTTTCTAACATATGTTTTTTTCTATATCTTAGTAGAGTCAATGTTGCCAAGTCATTTTTCGTACCTCACAATGTTCAAGGGAAGTTTCACCTCAAACCAACTATTCTACATTATTACCAACTTTCATCCTCATTTCATTCCATACTCATTTAATCCAACATCTTACATCACTTTCTGGTGTCAGTTTCATGTCGATGATGGGGGATACATCATGGCCCTCCTTCGATGAGTCTATTCCTATTGACTTCAACACACTATATAGGAATTAGAATTAGAAACCAGTTAGTACCTCAGGACCTACAATCCCCAATGGCATGCCTCCTCGCTTTCAAAAATAGGTTTACATTGTTGACCTCTGATCGAATGATTCCAAAAGTGTTCAAATTGAACTCATTAGTTCACATTTTTTGGAATGTACTAGGGTACCTTGGGAGTCATTGTCATCATTGATGATTTCCCTCACACTTATTAATGGTATACATTAATGACCAGTACTCAAGTGGTTTCTATAATGTTCAACACAAAGACATATATTCACATGGATAGAATCATACTATTTAGAGATTGGGATAAAGACCCTTGGTTGGGCGCTCACTCTATTATGTGTTTTACCCAAGGTGTGATGGAGATCATTGGAATATGTAGAAGATTTCAGTATAACCACCATATTGGCAATCTTAGTGATATATATATTGTCACATATATCCACTTTATATTGGTCTATGTTTTTTTCATATCATAGCTCCACTATGTGTTCTTTCGTGGCTATGATCAAACCATGTCATGGAGGTATGGATCCACATTGCATCTCTGGTGGCCATATCCTTAGTAAATACTTTCATAGATCACAATGTATTGGTCGAAGACCATGATTTGAGTTAGTTTATTCCAAGCATAGGTATGTCTTCCTCAGATATGATACATATACATTGTTTGGTGTTTGTTTGTAGCTTATGCAAGGCTCTCCTATTCCAACACCCTCACATACATGTTTTTGTAAATTGTTTTGGCCATTAGTTTCTCTTCTGACCTCACACTTTAGGGGGCATATTTTACACACCTATTTGTCGCACTTAAGTGAGGGAGTGTTTGTCATAATCCATAGACATGTTGAGCAAGAAATTTATCATATGAAGGTCAAAATACTATGTGCACATGTATTATTCATTTTTATTGAAAAAAGGAAATTAATTTAGTGTGAGAATCCACCTCACATTTAGTTTCCTAATCTCAAGGATAAGTTGAGAGTCTCATGGATGGTTGAGATATTTTCTCAACTTAATATCCTAATTTGATGGATCTTGTGAGATATTTTCTCCCTAAAATGCTTGAGAGATAGTTTCTCCCTAAAAATATTGGATATCCAATTTTAATGGATCTAGTGAATGATCTTCTCCATGGTGGTTAAGCCTCCAACTCCTATATAATGAGAGAATTATAAGGTTATAATGGGAGGACGGATTTCAGAGTGTCAAACCTTTGAGATTGTAAGGAGAATTCATTAGTGCTTCATAATTCTGATCTTGAGACATTCAGGAGAGGGATGGATAGGAGAGCTTGGAGAAGTTGTTGCAACGTCAACATTGGATTGTAAGTGCTTCACCATGTCTTTCTATTAATGGATAACTTGACCTATTCCCTTCATGTTTTGGGATGGATAAGAGAGCTTGGAGGAGATGTTGCAACGTCAATATTGGATTGTAAGTGCTTCACCATGTTTTTCTATTAATGCATAAGTTGACCTATTCCCTTCATGTTGTGTATAACTTGTTACATGCATGTCTGTTGTTTTAAAATCATCATAGATAGATCTATTGTCACCTAACAATATGATGTAGAAGAAGAGTATTTTTCTTGTTCCTTTTAGATACGTTCTTGCACCTAGGAGCTTGGACAACAAGGTCAAATGTTGGAACAACAAGGACAACCGTCGTAAAAAATTACATCACCCATCTCTTTCCTCTTATTTGGATTGTTAAAATAGGTTTGAAGGGAAATTAGTTGCCATTTTTTTCCTTTTGTCTTGGATTTCACCTATATGCAGGGGGAATTCACCACAACAATCACCAACAAATATTTTCGTAGTGTTACATTCATTAAGAGCATAAAATATGGCTCCATCCTTATCCATATGAAAATATGCTACATAATCAATAAGACACTCATCAAAAGAAGAACTAGAAGTTGTATTGAAGGAGAAACTAGAAGCAGAATGTGCATGTCCCGAAGAAGAAGAAGAAGAAGGATGTCGGTACTCAATGATGGTACTCCATGATACATTTAGACACCACATGACCATATTTCCCACAAAAGTTGAAATTCTTTTCAGTCTTCTTACTTTCAGATTCTTCTACTTTGTCACCATTAGGAGTAGAAGTTAGTGAAGAGGGTTTGGGACCCCTGTTTTTTTGTTATTGTGGAAAGGATGTTGCTTCTTGGGATTCTTGGATTTATCTTTCTATTGGGACACTAAGGGTTTGTTGGATGTATCTTTAGTGCTAATCAATCCAAGTTGCAAAAGATTATCTTTCTCTCAAATCAGAGCATCAAAAATGGACTCAAGAGAGGGTTTTTTATAAGCATCCCCTAGAGATTTTATGATTTCATAAAAGGTAGATTCAAAAATAGAATATGCACTACTAATCTTAGCAAGAATAGAATATACGCATCGATATTCCTTCATATCTATTTGGAATTCTATACGCAAAATTATAAGTGTTTTGAACTTAGATAAGTAATATTCAATGCAAGGAAAAACATTTGGAATTAAAGTCATTAACTAGTTGACTCGAATAATATTGTGTTTACCAAACACAACTTCAATATTTTCCCAAGCTTCATCGGGGGAATTAATTCCTTGAACATGAAACCTTTAATAAGGAGAGATGGAAATTTTGATTATTCCACATGCTTCATCATTTATGTTCTCCCATTTGACTTTGCTTTCAGCATCAATGTGTTCTTTTTATTTTCCCAAGGTAATCTGGTACAATCATTTACTTCTTAATAAATCGTCCATATCGGATTTCCCCGATAAGTAGTTGGTACTGGTAAGAAAAAGTTCACTAGGATAACTTACATATTAAAATATGCAAAAAAAACTATGAAACTAATTGTTTGGATGGAAAGGTCTCAAAAAAATAGGTTGTTTAAAAAAATGATAGTGAAAATGGATTTCAAATGTGAAATTTATTCACTTTTGAAAAAAAGGCATAAATGGTAACCAAAGAGCCACATGAAAAGTAGAAGTTGCTCCACGTGGCGATACCCCTCCTTATAATAACCTCACTTTTACAAATAAGTTGCTTATAGAGTGACCCACTTTTATAGAATAAGTGAGAATCACTTTTACAATGAAGTTATTTAATAGTAATTCACTTTTATAATTAAGTGAAATGTACTTTACAATGAATGCATGAACTTTTTCAAAAAAAGTAACAAAAAATAAACTTGAACTCAAGATCTCTTACTTAATAAAACAAAATGATCTAGATAAAAACACATTATAGTCTTAAGAAGGAGGATTGTTGTTGTTGTTGTTGATGATGATGACGATGATGATGATGAAGACGACCTTAGAGTGCAGGCTAAATAAAAACTTAGTTTCATACATTCACACACAAAACAATATTTCACATCTTGACACAAAAAAGAGTTAGATATCGGTTACCTTACCAGAAAATGCAAGTTTCCCCTGTGTTTCTAATTACCGAGATCAGACAAACCACATAATAAAGAGCATATCCAGACAAAAAAACCCTTTCTGCCATGTTTCTGATTTTTCGAGATCACAAGGAAAAGAGCATATGCATATCAAAAAGAGTAGCAACCCAAAAATAAAAAGCACTAAACAAAAATAAAACTAAAATGTTATCTCTGCATAAATTTAAAAGGGTATATTTTGGCTTTATACCTCCGGATCTGACTAAAATGGTCATATCTTGGGAAAAAAGAAACATTTTTCGAGTGAAATGAAAAATCATTCATACCTGAAATGAGCACTCTAGATGCAATGGAATAATCCTATTAGCCCAAAAATGTACATAAATGGAAAAAACCAAAGATGTGAAAGCACTACTTCAAGATCTCAATCTACGATGGGAGCGAGTCTTCAAATTTACTTCGATACCATGTTCAAAAACACATGTATTCTGACATAGGACAAATGCCTTCAACAACCACTAACACAACCAGATCAAATATCAACACACTGATGTTTTTACATGGTAAAAATCCTATGGGGAAACATCCACGACACTAGCCAACATGGCCACTTAGATCAATTTATTAATGCAAAATAAAAATATTACAAATATATTTACAAGAGAGTTTCTCACAATCAATCCTTGGAAAATGACCCTCCATGACCTTTAAATAGAGATCACACACCAATTGGGTGCTAAGCCATACATCATTGTAGTCATTAAGATAGATGAGAATATAATCCGTCAGATCACTCTATGTCGAGAACATATCATGACCATCAGATTACCTAACTAAAAATTCATACTAATGTATACTAAATAAACACACTTTTACCTAACACCACATTAGACCAAATTGATCTTAACTAACTCCTAAGTGTCTAAATATCCTAACATTGAATTTGTGTCACTCCATGCTTCTTGAGGAGCTTTATGTTTCATAATTTTTTTTGGCTATCTATTTAGTATGCAGATTGAACAAGTAATAGCTTCGGACCAAAAAGCATTAGAAAATTTTCTAACTTCGATCATGTACCTTTCCATGTTCATGCTGGTATGATTCTTTCTTTCACCCACTCCATTATGTTGTGGAGTATATATGGTGGTGAACTTCCTTTCAATCCCCTAATATCTCCAAAAATTTACAAACTACTTTGATTCATACTCTCCTCCTCCATCTGAGCTGAGCACTTTGACATATTTTCCACTGCATTTTTCCAACACGACTTTAAATTATTTGAACTTTGTGAATGTATTAGATTTGTTTTTTAGGAAACATATGCAAAAAATCCTGCTAAAATCATCAATGAGTGGTAGAAAATAAAATCTTCCACTAATGGACTGAGTTTGCATGGGTCCACAAATATATGTGTGAACTAGTTTTAGATGCTCTTTGATTCTATAGGAGACTGTTGGAAAACTGTATCTTTGATGTTTTCAAAGAATGCATCTTTCACAAGGGTTGGTTTGTTCATTTGATATAGGAATTGCCTTAAGCATTGATTGTTTTTTCAAGAGACTAAGACTCCTAAAAGGTAGGTGACCATACCTTAGATGCCACAACCAAGTCTCATCTATACTTCATACATTTTCTGCATATGATTGTGATATATTTACACTTCTCATATTCAATGGGGACATTTTATTCTTGGTCATTTGAACCTTTGCAACAAGTATTTTACTAGGTGTCTTATCTAAGATAGTGCATGTGGAGTCCTTGAATCTGACATCAGAACAATTTTGACTCAACTGCCATATACATATTAGATTATGTCTAAGATTGGGTACATAGAAGACATCAAGATTGTCTTTCTTCTCATTTTGCTTGGTTAAGATTGAAACAATACCTTTGACTAAGGCCTTGACATGATAATCATCTCTTGAAGTAATTTTAGATTGAATAGATCTATCAATGATAGAAAACAATTATTTGTTACCTATCAAGTGATTGATGCAGCCACCGTCCAACAACCAAACATCCTTGTTGTGATCTTCTTTAGTGATTTTACATGAAATAAAAATTGTCTCAGATGTCCCTTCTTCGGTGTTAGAGATATTAACTCTGCCCTTATTTAGATATGACTATTTATTTCTACATTCACTTTCATAATCACCATATTTTTTGTAGTAGTAAAATTGGGCTTTGGACTTTCCTATCCATTTTTTGCCTTTCCCCCTTTGGTTCTAAGAATATTTAGGTTGATCTGATTGTTCTGACTATTCTGGTGTTGTTCTTCCTTCTGTTTGATGACTACCTCTTTGACCTCTTCCTTTGTTTCCTTTGCCTCTTCCTCTACCAAGGAATTCCTGAGTCTTGAAGGAATGTTCTAAGGATTCCTCTTGCATGTTGATTCTTGATTCATGAGGAAAAAGAGAACCCATCAGTTTTTTTTATTTTCAGTTTAGACAGGTATTTGAAATCTTCTATGGCAATGACAACCATTTCAAATTTATTAGGCAATATTCTCAGAACATTTCAACAATTTTTTGATCTTCAATATTCTCTCCATGAATTATGAGTTGATTCACAACTCTTGCCACTCTATATGTGAACTAATCAATGTTATTTTAAACCTTCATATTCAAGGTTTCAAACTCTCCTTAGGGTTTGAAGCTTCACAATATTCACTTTGTCATTACCCTAATATGATAATTCCAAGATATCTTAGACTTTCTTTACACTAGATGCTCCTAATATCTTGGGAAAAATCGAGTCATCCACTAAACTATGGATCCAAAACTTGGCCTTGTTCTCCTTTTACCTCAATTCTACAAGTTAACTTATTTGGGCATTAGTCATGGCCTGGAAAATTGCTTGATCAAGATCTGAGAAGCCATTCTCCACTGGTTCCCAACATTCCTAGACTTTGAGGAAGGTTTTCATTTGTAGAGACCATAACTCGTAGTTGCCAACAAGAATTGCTCCCTTTGTTTTCCGTAGATTACTTGTGGAAAGCATTAAAAATTGACTCTTTACTAAAAGAAATCAAGGAAAATAAAAGGAAATGCATGAAGGTTATTTCCTTATTTCTCTAATGTTTTTACCTTTTCCCCTTTTATTTTAATCCCCAATCACCCTTTTTTTTATGTCCTTTAACTTTCATCCATACCCTAACTTTATGCTTTTAATATAGAAAAATTTGATCACTTGAAAATATTTTTGTTTATCACTATTTAAATGTATAAATAGAAAATTCACCCAATTAAAAATAAAACTCCAATTCACCTCCTTATGGTATCATCTAGTATGATGCAAGAGCATCCTTCCACATCAGCAGATGTGCCAACAAACCAACACATAGGCGCGCATTGGAGAAAGGGAGAGGCGTCTAACCTCCCATTTTTAAATTTGAAATATGATCTTATGGAGATTAATGTTGTAAGGTTGAGTGAAAACCAAACCATGCCTTTGTACATGCATGAGATAAGGTCGCCTTTAATGGATGACACATTGATGGCTCTAGATTCAATTCATACTAGATGGACATTAAAGAAACTTCAATGTAATAGATGAGGTTAGGTGAAGGGAGGAGAAGCTCGTAGAGCCCCTCTTTTGTAAGGAGATCTTTGTATCATATTTTCATTATGAAGTTAGGAGGATAATTATGAGATTTAGGAAAGTTAGGAGGAAGATTCTGAGAGAAGATACTGAGAAGCTCGAAAGCTCAGAAATAGGAGGTAGAATAGTTCTTTGAGAGAGCTTGAGAGAATTGAGACTCTATTGGAGTCCAGCCTGCACATATTGTAATCAGATTTCATATTAATGAAAAAGACAACAGTTTTTACTGCATATGATTGTTTATGTGTTTATGTGTTTCATGAATGTATGTTGTATATGTGTGATAGGTTTCATCTGCAGTAGGAAGATATATTTCCCTATCTTTTTTGAGTTAAAATATCATTCTGGATTCTTTAGGTTATGGAAGGAGTGCACAAGAGAAAATTGGAGGTTATGTAGCTAGCGCAAGGAGTGCACATCTGAACTCTGAGGAGTTAGAAAAGAACGTGCCAGGAGGGCACACCAGAGTGATAATAACTCAAGGGAAAACTCAAGGTTACTGATTATCTTTGAGGAGGAACTATGCAGAGAAGTCACAGAGAGACATATTTACTAAACACTCTGTAAGAAAGAGCTCCTGTAAGGTGTGCATTGAGCAATAGGTTGCCAGGAGGGCACAAAGTTTTCCTTTAAAAGGAAGTGGAAGGCCCGAGACCCTTTTGGAGTTTTGAGTCAGTTTGAAGCTCAGAAGAGATAACGCAAGGAGTGCACAGGAGACAAAATTATTCCAAGTCCTAAAGCTCAGAAGAGATAGTGCTTTCATAAGCGAAGATGAGACCCAATATAGTCAGGTTCGTAAGAGAAATTTCAAGGCTCGAAGCCTTCAAACATTTAACTCTTCCAAGTCAGAAGAAATCCAAAGGTCAGGAGGAGGAGCGAAAAAAACAGTTAGATCAGCTATGAGAAGGAATCTGGACCATTGAATCCACATCCAGAAACCCAAGGAAACACGCAGAGGAAGAAACAAATCCCAACCGTTGGCTCTGAGCACATAGGATCGATAGTCATCCAATCTAGGTAAAGTGCATCCGCCTTAACCTTTTATGTGCATAGGAGAGTGAAGTCGCCAAAGTTTCGAAGTCCCAAAGTGTTTAGGGACCGTCCATCATCCAGAGCGACAGGTGGTGCAAGATCTACAACTTTGGAAGTTTGTAGACAAGGAGAGAGATAAATCACCGAATAGCCGAAATAGATCCAGGCCGTTGGTCGCGAGGAGACACGCGTCAACAAATTTGATTCTTCAGGTGAAAATACTCTGAGATGAATGAGTGTGTAGGAGTTGAGACTCTTGAAACCCAAAGAGATGAAGTGGAAAGAGGTCATCATATCAAGGGGGAGACACGTGTCAAGAGATCATTTGTTTCGAGTGAAAGCACTCCTGGAGGAACGAGTGCGTAGGAGTTGAAACTACTGAAGCTTGAAGAGCCGAAGAGAATCTGGACCGTCAGATCTAGAAGGAAACGTGTCGATGGATTGTGAGGTCTGGGAGAAGAGAAGGAAGAGACTTTGAAATCTTCGAAGCCCAAATATCCAAAGTGGTTGGGAGTCGTCGGTCTGTGAGAGGACACACGTCGTTAGATTGTGGATTCAAGGTGAAACGCTCCAGGAAAAAGTGAGCTTGGAGAAGTTGAGAGTTGAGATCTTCGAAACTCGAAGATCCGAAGTGAATAATAGCCATCTGATTCAGAAGGAAACATGGTAGGAATATGTGGATTCTGGGTGAGGACCCGAAGTGAATCGTAGCAGTCGATCTGTGGGAGACATGCATCAATAGATTGCGAGCTTTAGATAAAATCATTTTGGAAAAAGTTGAGAGTTGAGATTTTCAGAGTCCGATGTCCCGAAGAGGCTAGGGTCGTCAATTTGAGGAGGACATGTGTCAACAGATCTTCCATTTCAGAGAAATTCATTCTGGAAGGAAGCAAGAGTTGAGAGTTGAAACTCCCGATGCTCTCCTTTCAATCATAGTCGTTGATTGAAAGGAGGGCACACATCGATAGATTGAGGAGATCTGGTAGTCCGCGAGGAAGGAAGATAGAGGACATATTGTATCCTATGATCAAGGGGCATCACTCGAGATTGAAGATAAATGGTCACGCTTGATTGCGGGCCCAGAAAATGCTCGGACATTAAAAATATGAGAGCGGGCCACAACTAAAACCACGTTATTGGCAAAGGGATACGTGGCAGTTGGAGGTGAATTGCAGGGAGAAAATCGATGTGGTCTCAAACCAATTTTGTCCGCCCTGAAATTGCATGTTTATGTGAGGTCACAACCCAATGTCACATGTAGGAAGGGGTCTATCAAAAGGAGCTAACGCCTGCAAATTGAATAGTGCCAGTAGCGCTAGAGAAAGAGCCCGCGGGTTTCACAGGATCTACACCTTAGGAGAAAAGGGGGCATGCACAAGTTGATTTGGTTTCAAGAAGGAGCCTGAAGAGTCGATATGACTTAGTAGAGCTGAAATATCCTAGACCGGGAGGTCATAGAATCCCCAGGAGGGGGGGGGGGTGCGGCTCCATCAAGTGGTATCAGAGCATATTTTTCATTTGTAGATTTTAGGCGAAGGAGATGAAGGAGATAGTCTAACTACGTCAAGTAGTATCATAGGTTTAATTTTTCCTGTAGATAGTAGGTGAAGGAGGAGGTAGAATACTGATGCTTTATGTGAAGGATTGTTGCAAGTTCAGAGTAGTCAACAGACAACCAGGTGAGCTGTAGGAAAAGTTAGAGATGCTCTTGGACGTAGAGTAATCCATAGACTTTCCAGGAGGGAAAGAAGAGGGTGAACATGGCTACTGAAGACCATAAGTGTGGTCAAGGAGAGGACCACCAACAGAAAACCAAAGCTGAGATGGACAAGGAGCTCATTCAGATAAGAGAAAGGATGGAACAAATGACATTGAAGATGCAACAGGAGGCAGAGGTACACTGGAGGTATGAATGGCCTCTGAGCAGGAAGGAAAAATGGCCTGCTCAAAATTTGTTGGGAAGAAAGAAGAAACGGGGAGAAAGGAGGTGGCTAAGGCATGTTGAAAACCGCAGTGACACAGAACATGAGATGGTTTACATCTGTGAACTAGAAGTTGGGAGAACAACAACGATGAAGAAAGATCAGATAAAAGTCTCATGAAATTCTAGGAGGGCAGAGATGAATTTTTAAATTTCCATATGGGCAATGAGATGGGATCAATGGAGGATATCATAGACTGCTAGGAGAGCAGGCGAGAAATCCTAGATTTCCAGGGGGGCAAGGGAATTAGAATGAGACTATCTGAAAGTCTCAGGAGCTCAAAAATGAGTTCAGGTAAGTAAGGAGTGTTGATAGATGAAGATTCATGTGGATTTGTTATCCATGTGAATGAATATGATGACAAGTTAAATACTTCCATCACAGAGAAGGAGGATCGGAAGAGTGTTCTAATAGTTGGAGGAATCAAAATGTTTCTACCAAGAAACCAAGCAGAGGCTAGAATAAGTGTTGCAAGTGCAGCAATAAAAGGACAACCAACAGAGGCTTTCAAAGAGGAGGAGGAGAAGGAGAAGACACTGATTTTTTCCCCAGCAGAAGGAGAAGAGCATTCAATAGAATTGCTCAAAATTTTCAGCTAGGAAATTGAACAGGAGATGACTGCAGCACCGAAGCTTACAACAGAAGGAGAAGCAGACATCATGGATTTTGATGAGCTATATGAATAATTGGAAGCCCTAGAGAGAAGGGTGATAATGCAAAGCCAACACATCCAACATATCAGGTTGGAGACAGATGGAGGAGCATACCAGCTTGGGGAGAAACGGGAGGAACCTGAAGATTTACCAGCAGAGGAGCTGACAGAAGATAATATGTTAGAGGAGGAAGTTGAGAAGTAAGAGACTATAGAATTGGAGTCTGCAGCGGAGTGGAAAACTAATTCCACATGAGATGAAGACATTATTGGATATCAAGTAGATCTACCCATTGATAAGTATGGAGAGGAGGAAAATGAGCAGCAACTCAATGATGAGACTGGAGAACTGGAGTCTATAGCAAGGTGGCAAAATAAGGCCACATGAGATGAAAACAACAAGGGGGATCAAGATGATCTACCCATCTATAAGGAGAAAGTGCAGCAGATAAGACTTCATAAGGAGAACCACCCATTAGACTAGATGGACAGGGTGATAGAGGAGATAAGAGAGATTATGGTGAGATCAACAGAAGAAGCAGTCAACAAGAAGAAGTTGAACAGAGGAGAGCCTGCCATAGCAGTAGGGAAGAAGAAGAAGCAACAACAATAGAAGCAACAAAGCAGAGGAGCAAGAGGAAAACTCCAAGGAGAAGTTTGGGATCCAGGAGGATTTCAACAGAGTTGGAGAGCTCATGAATTTTTCACAGCAGTGGAGTATCATGTAGGAGCATCCTTCCACATCAGCAAATGCACCAGCAAGACAACACATAGCCGCACATTAAAGAAAAGGAGAGGCACCGACCCTCCCATTTTTAAATTTGAAATATGATCCTATAGGGATTAATGTTGTAAGGTTGAGTGAAAACCAAGCCATGCCTTTGTACAGGTAGGAGATAAGGTCGCCTTTAATGGCTGACAAGTTAATGGCTCTAGACTCAATTCAAACTATATGGACATTAAATAAGGTTCAATGTAATAGATGGGTTTAGGTGAAGGGAGGATAAGCTCATAGAGCCCCTCTTTTGTAAGGAGATCTTTGTATCAGATTTTCATTATGAAGTTAGGAGGAGAATTATGAGAGTTAGGAAAGTTAGGAGGAGGATTCCGAGAGAAGAGCCTGAGAAGCTCGGAAGCTTAGAAATAGGAGGTAGAATAGTTATTTGAGAGAGCTTGAGAGAGTTGAGACTCTATTGGAGTCCAGCCTGCAAATATTAATCAGATTTCATATTAATGAAAAAGACAACAATTTTTCCTGCATATGATTGTTTATGTGTTTATGTGTTTCATGAATGTATGTTGTAGATGTGTGATAGGTTTCATCTGCAGTAGGAAGATAGATTTCCCTATCTTTATTGAGTTAAAATATCATTATGGGTTCTTTAGGCTATGCAATGAGTGCACAACAGAACATTGGAGATTCTATAGCCAACGCAAGGAGTGCGCATATGAACTCTGATGAGTCAGAAAAGAACGTTCCAGGAGGGCGCACCAGAGTGATAATAACTTAGGGGAAAACTCAAGGTTACTGAATACCTTTGAGGAGGAACTATGCAGAGAAGGCACATAGAGATAGAGTTACTAAACACTCTGTAAGAAAGATCTCTGCAAGGTGTGCATTGAGAAAGAGGTTGCCAGGAGGGCATGAAGTTTTCCTTTAAAAGGAAGTGGAAGGGAAGAGACCCTTTTGGAGTTTTGAGTTAGTTTGAAGATCAAAAGAGATAACGCAAGTAGTTCATGGGAGACAGACTTATTCCAAGTCCTAAAGCTCATAAGAGATATTGCTTTCAGAAGCGAAGGCGACACCCAAGATAGTCGGGTTCGCAAGAGAAAGTTCAAGGCCCAAAGCCTTCGAACATTTAACTCTTCCAAGTTGGAAGAAATCCAAAGCTCAGGACGAGGAGTGAAAACAGTCGTTAGATCAACTGTGAGAAGGAATCTGGACCATTGAATCCATGTTCAGACACCCAAGGGAACGTACAGAGGAAGAAATAGATCCCAACCGTTGGATATGAGCGTAGATGATCGATAGTCGTCTGATCTAGGTAAAGTGTACTGGCCTTAACCTTTTATGTGAAAAGGAGAGTGAAATTGCCAAAGTTCTGAAGTCCCGAAGTGTTTAGGGACCGTCCATCATTCAGAGGGACAGGTGGGGCAAGATCTACAACTTCATAAGTTTGTAGACAAGGAGAGAGTGAAATTGTCGAATAAACGAAATAGATCCAGGTCGTTGGTCGCGAGGAGACATGCGTCAACAGATCTGAGTCTTCAGGTGAAAGCACTCCGGAAGGAAAGAGTGTGCAGGAGTTTAGACTCCTTAAGCCCTAAGAGTCGAAGTGGATAGAGGTCGTCAGATCAAGGGGGAGACACGCATCAAGAGATTGTTTTTTTTGAGTGAAAGCACTCCAGGAGGAATGAGTGCGTAGGAGTTGAAACTCTCGAAGCACAAAGAGTCGAAGAGAATCTAGACAGTCATATCCAGAAGGACATGCATCGACGGATCGTGATCTCTGGGAGAAGTGAAGGAAGAGAGTTTGAAATCGCAGAAGCCCGAATAGTTGAACTGGCTAGGATCCATCGGTCTGTGAGAGGACACGCGTCGTTAGATCGTGGATTCTGGGTGAAATGCTCCAGGAAAAATTGAGCGTGGAGAAGTTGAGAGTTGAGATATCTGAAACCCGAAGACCTGAAGCGAATCATAGTCGTCTGATTCAGAAGGACACGCGACAAGAATCCGTGGACTCCGGGTGAAGACCCAAAGTGAATCGTAGTCATCAATCTGTGAGAGACACACGTCAATAGATCGTGAGATTCGGATAAAAGCATTAGGAAAAAGTTGAGAGTTGAGATTTCTGAAGTCCGAAGTCCCGAAGCGGCTAGGGCCATCGATTTGAGGAGGACATGTGTCAGCAGATCTTCCATTTCAGAGAAATTTATTTCGGAAGGAAGCAAGAGTTGAGAGTTGAAACTCCCGAAGCCCGAAAGGCGAAATCAATCATAGTCGTTGATTGAAGGGAGGGCACGCGTCGATAGATCGAGGAGATATGGGAGTGCGCGAGGAAGGAAGATAGAGGACAAATTGTAGCTATTGATCAAGAGGCATCGCCCGAGATTGAAGATCAACAATCACGCTTGATTGCGGGGCCAGAAAATGCTTAGACGTTAAAAATATGAGAGCAGGCTAGAATTGAAACTACTGTATTGACAAAGGGATACATGGCAGCTAGAGGTGAATTGTGAGGAGAAAAGCAATGTGGTCTCAAACCACTTTTAGCCACCCCACAATCATGTGTTTACGTGAGGTCACAACCCGAGGTCTCATGCAGGAAGGGTCCTATCAAAAGGAGCTAATGCCCGCGAATTGAAAAGTTCTAGGAGTGCTAGAGAAAGAACCTGCGGGTTTCATAGGACATGTGCCTTAGGAGAAAAGGGGGCCTGTACAAGTTGATTTGGGTTCAAGAAGGAGCCCGAAGAGTCGATCTGACTCAACAGAATTGAAAGATCCTAGACCAGGTGGTCGTAGAACCCCAAAAGAGGAGAAAGGTTGCATCATAATATTTGTTCCTTTGAAACCCTTGACTTAATGAAACTTGGATTTAACAATAATGTTAGAAAAAACACTTTCACTCTCAACTCATTTTATGATAAATAAATTTATCTTAATTTTTCATTTTCAATATCTTTTTAATCTTATAAATATATCATTTTTGTTTTGTTTGTTAATTTGTGCAGGACCTGCGATTAACCTGTGGCTTGAGAAACCGGGACTCAGGGGCATCTAAGCCGTCAAAATCACCCGGGGATCGCACCCGGCCTGAGCCACACCAACCCTTAACATGGTTGGATTTTTTGTCCCCGCAGGTTTCGAACCGGTGACTTTAACATCACGGAATGGCTTAACAACACACTCCGTCACCCACTGTCCTACACCTCGGGGACTATAAATATATCATTTTATTTAAACTATCTATATTATTTTATATAAAAATATATATTATAATGAATTATTTTATTATTATTATTCACGGATTACCTTTTTCAATTTGAATGTTTTTGCTCATGGTTGATCTCCTAGTTGGAATGTTTTTAAAACCGTGTAGAAATAACATTTCATTTTAACCCAACCATACCGTTTTTTCGGAAAACGTATATTCCAACTAACTAATCCGTTATTCTTTCATATTAGGAGGCATGTAAGTTTCATTTCGAGTGTAGGCTTTTTAATGGGTTTTAATTGTTATGCCATTTTATTTTACTTACGTCATGCAATTAGAATTAGGTTTGTAATAGTGTTAAAATTTAACATTTAGGTGACATTGACTTCATACAATTAGATAGGAAATTTAATATTATTTTATTTTGTATGTAAAGAAGTTTTTTATAACGTTTTAATTTTTAGTTTTTTTTTTTTAATATTTTATATAAAAATAATTATTTTAATATTATATATTAAAATATTTATTTAAAAATAATTATTATTAAAAATTATTGTATTTTTTAATATGATGATGATTAATATCCATTAAGACCTAATTGGTCTATAAGACCTTAAAAGGGTAAGTGATTACGTGTGACTCTTTATAATTTTGTTTCTGTACTCGAAAATCATTAATAGAAGCTTTCCAAGATCACCATAGTTTTATTGAGTTAAGAGGTTAGGAAGGTTGGTAGTTTGACAAATATTTTGAAAATGAGATCCAGTCTAGGTATAGGCTGGACAATCTAAGAGAACATGATTTTCATCTTCAACCTTCTAAGTGTCACAAAGGTGACACTATTTCATCCCATGACGTTTTAGGAATCGACCAATGCCCAGTTTCACTATGGAGCTCGTGAAAATTTGTTCTTATCTTAGCAATGCTTATTTTTTTCTTTACACTTGGAAAAACAAATAGATAATTTTGATCTTCTAGATTAGGGTTGATTACATCCTTATAATACCTTAATTTTATTTTTCCTCTAACTCTTTATCACACCACATTTTCTCCTTAAATTTTGATTTGACGATTTTTTTAATAGTATCTTTATTCTGGAAAAACATCTTCCATGTTTCCCCAATAGTTTAGGCAAGACCGAGCATCTTTATGCCATCCTCACTTGAGTCAATGGTGGTTACGACTCGATTTTGAAGCAATTTTAGGAAGCCTCTTATCTTCCATGTTGTTTAATTTGTTCTTATACATTAGGTATATAGTCATAGTCGTGCTCTTAATGGGGGAGAGGCTTGTTTCTAAGAAGAGGATGGGATAGGGTGTATTTCGTTTAATTTTGAGATTATAAGTTATAGAATTGTTTTGTATTTTCTCTATCTTTCTCCAGGATTCACAAGAGATACTACAACCCCATACTTCACATCCATAAAGAATAACAAGTGTAACAAGAGTTTCAAAGAGGAGTTTCGTATTATCCCAACTCCAAAGATCAACTGATTTACAATTGTTTTCAAGCCCATAATAAGCTTTCCATCCCCCAATAATCCTTTTCTCAAAGCTATAATTCCAGTTGAGCTTGTGGTGAATATCAATTCCAAAATATTTGTATGAAGTCACTTTCTCCAAGTTTTTGTTTTCATATACGGAGGTATCATAAGTGATATTATTGGATTTAATAATAGTGACCTTAGTCTTATCAGTATTAATAGTCATACCCATATTGGAGAAAAAATCCTTGAGGATTCTTAGTTGGTTTTCAAGATCATGGGGTCTCCTTGCCATAAGAATTATATCATCGACATAAATAAGAAGATTGATTACTATACCAGTGAGAGTAGGGCCAACACAACCTGTTTTTTCCAAGCAATCTTCTAACTTGTCAATGTATATGCCAAAAAGGGTAGGGGACAAGGGACAAGCTTGTTTGACTCCAATATTCCAGTTAATCTCTTTTGACCAGCCCTAAATGTTTTTAAACTTAGAAATAGCATTCTCATACATCCTTATTGCAACAACCCTCAACTCGAGAGGTACTTTTATCTCTTCCAACCTATGCCAAAGGTTTTTCCTAGGAACCATGTCAAAATATTTTCTAAAGTCAACAAAACAACAAAAAAGATTGGTTTTGGTATTTTGGAACTCCTCTGCAATGATCCTAAAGGTAACAAGATGATCCACAGTTGAATTATATTTCCTAAACCCGGCTTGGCCTTTAGCTCTTTTACCGTGACTTTCTAGCCAAATGATAATATTGTTTTCCAAAATAATTCCATGAAGTTTGGCTAAAATCGGGCTAATCATAATGGTCCTATAATTAGAGGGAATGTTTCTGTCCCCATTTTTAAAAATAGGAACAATGAGGCTTTGCATCCAGGGTTTACGGAAGCCCTTCTTGATTGCTAAATTGAAGAGCTTGTGTATGTGAGGGATAAGGACGGGCCCTCCGATTTTAAAAATTTCAGCTTGGTAGCCTTCAATGTCCTTAAGTTTCCCATTTGCAAGTCTCTTAACCCTGAACTCTATGTCATATAAAGAAAAAACTTATTCCTTTTGTGCGTACAATAGGAATGGTGTCCATGGCATTAGGGAACTTGTTTGGGCTTCAAAACGTCATACAAATATCACTCATTACCATACATTTTTCACCTATGCTTCCATTATATCACTCATTATTCACCACCATGTCACTTCATTTTCCCTATTGTTCACCATTAATGGTTCTCATTTATATTTTCCAAATATTATTTATTTTTAAGCATTTTTAAGAGAAATTCTTGATTAAATATTAGAAAATAATATATTTTACTTCATATATGGAAAGTGGATTGTTTTTGTGACATGTGTAGGTTCTAAGGAAGCTTCCAAGACACCTTTATGTGGCACTCTATGTTCAAATTCGAATTTGAGGAGATCATGGAGAGATTATTGAGAAGATCATGGAGGATATCATGGAGGAGATCATGGACCTCATGGAGAATATCATGGAGGATAGGGTTACGTGTCTAGATGGTTGAGAGATGTATGGAACTAAAGAGAGATTAGTGGATCACATTTATGAGTTTGTTATCATAGCTCTTGTATAAATAGGAGTGTTACCTCCTTCATTTGAAATCCTGAAGTTTGTAATCTTAGAATTAGAGAGAGTTGTAATCTTAGAGTTGGTTTGTAATGGATATTTTGAAATAAAGTATCATACTTCGATTTTGCTTCCTACATCTGAGTCTCCTTTGAAGAGGGGTGCTTGTGGAGTTATGGAGGGCCCCATGGCCTCACTTGCATGCCGATTTGCCTTATTACAGGTATGATTTTAATTTATCATTTTTTGTTTTTGTTTCCAGTATGATTAATGATTTGAGCGAGACTTTTGCTGAGTGGAGTCCTTGTAAGGGGATTGGAGTTTCTAATGAATCTTAGGAATTAGATAATGGATTTTAGTGTGTGTGTTTGGAAGAGTTTTTGTGAGTTGAGTCTTTGTAAGGGGATTAGAATCTCAGCCAAACATAAGCACTCTATTTTAGTAGGTAGGTTGTTTATAGTGCGGAGGTGTTTTAAGTGAGAAGGAACCAAAGTATAATATCTTGTAAAAGAGTATTGGATCTTGTTACATCAAACCCTCGTGAGAGGAACCAAAGTACAATCTCTTGTAAAAGAGTATTGACTCTTGCTATATCAAACCCTCATTAGAAGGATCCAAAGTACAATCTCTTGTAAAGAGTATTGTCTCCTACTACATCAAACCCTCCTTTGGGTAGTTGAATCTTTCTAGATCTATATTTTAGGTAGCACTTCTAAGTTTTACCTTCCCGGGTTGACATCAAATGAACTCTGATTGACATCACCAATTAGAACTAAACATTTTGGCCAGGATTGCCAGGGAAGTGCGACTAGAAGGATTGAGTAATTATTTTCCGCATTTGATTTTATGGACTAACTTGTGAACCCCGGTGACAACAGGATCTTCATAAAGGAGTTCAAGTTTGGAATGTTTTATTTTCGCAATTAACTTAGTTAGTTTCAAATTCAGTTTTTAAAACCCCCATTTCTCACTAATCCATCTGCGGATGAGGAATTTGTGATGATAAACATGCTTACTTCTTGGAGGCAAGAACAATAATGAAAGGCTGGTTTCAAAGAACCTTGCGTAGCTCCAAGAATAAGGTGGTTTACTCCATCCTTGCAAACAATCAATTAAAGTTTTAAATCTTGATATGTGAGCATTTTTGAATTTTAATCCGTAGATGGCTTCACTGGAAACATTCTTTTACTGAGAAAATAAAACATCTTTCAAGTTGATGTAGAGATAGATTAAAAATAAAAATAAAAGCGAGATCTCTGTGAAATTTCCTTGTAGAATTTTCTTTTAGTCTTGTTTTTAAATATCATCATGAATAAAAAGAGTTGCTTCATCTTTGCATTTCTATGTCTTGTTTCTGTATCATGGGTGAGTCAGGAGCTTGATTATTGGAAAGATTTGTCTTCTGAGAGTCTAAATGCCCTCGTGACATTGCAGAAAAAGCGTAGATAATGCAAGGTTTTATTGCAGATCTTAATTGTGTTTTATCCATCCGCTAACCACCATAAATAAATAAAAGTCAAAGAGATTAGTATGCTCTCTTCCAATGCTTAGTGAGATCGAAGGGAGAAGATTAGAAAATCAATCCGATTTATTTCCAAAATAATAAAAATAGCTTCATTTGAAAATTGATCTAGCATTTTCAGATTATAAGACAAGGTACAATTAGTTTTGGCCAAAGAAAGTTAACATTGTTTGATATCACCACTTGATGCTTTATCCAGGAAAATTGGTGTGTTAACCTTAACATCCTTTCTAGCTAGATGATAACCAATCATTGAATTAAAAACCCCTCAAGCATATTGTATTGGTTCGGTTTAGGTTTTGTATGTAGCCATCATTGTCTGTACAAGTTAGGAGAAAAAAAAATTATTTAGTAGGCGAAGATATAGGCGAAATTTGAAGGATATGACATTCTTGTTGCACACGGTGATCCTCCAAATTTTTCCAAACAATTCTACATGCAAACTTTCATAGCCATTCTTCTGAGAAGAATGGAATCTTAGATGCAAATCCTGTAGATATCTGTTGTTGCACACGGTGATCCTCTCCAAATTTTCCAAACAATTCTACATGCAAGCTTTCATAGCCATTCTTCTGAGAAGAATGGAATCTTAGATGCAAATCCTGTAGATATCTGTGTCAAAATAAAGTTAACGGAGAACAACTGCACTGCGTCAAATGTTCAATAACACTCAAATGCCATGCAAAGAAGTGAAGAAGCATTTAAAGCTAGTTTGCAACCAGCCGAACACCATTAAATGAGCTTGCAGGTTGATGATTTCCATGGTTCCGCACAGATCTCGGCTTCGAACTTGGAATGTACCAGACCGCCTTTTTAGGATCGAACACCCCGCCCGTGCTGGTTAGCTTCGATTTTCCATTATAGAGGTTTGGTTTTTAGTGCATCTTTCGAGTGTCATCGTGTGATAAGTTAGGGATGTAAACCTGCAGCCGGTCAACAACATCAACAGAAGCTTCAATTCTGATTTGATAAACTCAATCACTCCTCTCCTATATTGTTATGGATGCAATGGTTGTTGACTATAAATGCGTTGACCAACGACATCAGGCAGCACTCCATCGACATATCGGCCTTCAACAGACTCCCATAATGTATGCTGGAAGTTCTCCTGCTGAGTCCAACAGAGATTTAGTACCGCTGCTCTACGGGAAATTCTTTCTATCGTCGAAATGATTACTAGTAATTCTTTCTACACATCCGAAAGTCGGGTCTATTCTGCAGATTCCAAGGGGAGACGTCCAACAATATGCTATCGTCAAATAAAGAACAAACCCTACCTGAAATCTCAATATTGTGGTAGTGTTCCAGATTCCAAAATCCGTATATACGATGTCGGTGCGAAGAAGAGACTGGCCGATGAGTTCACTTTCTGCGTCCACCTAGTGAGTTGGGAGAAGGAAAATGTCATGAGCGAAGCACTGGAAATGGCTCGTATTTCCTGCAACAAGTACATGGCTAAGTTCGCTGGAAAGGATGCCTTTCACCAAGATATTCTCACGATATGCATTTAATTCTCATTCTCAAGATTCAACGCTATTCCTTGTCATTCTCAGATCGGTTTTATGCTCTCTCGAGCTCTGTCATTGAAGGAATCCATGAATCAATGATAGGTCGAAGATGCATGTCAACAGCTGTTCTGTTATGATTTCTGGGACTTTGCCCCAGATCTGGCCACCAACAAACTATTACCCAAGATTCTCGCGATCTTGAACACCGCTGGCAAATTGGACCAATTCTCCATCTTGAATCTCGTTCAATCCATAGACACGTGCAATACCATCTCCAACTGATATCACTCGACCGATATCATCAACTGATATCACTCGACTGATCTCATCACATACTCCTTAATAGATTCAAGAAGGAATTGGTGAGCCTGCTGATCATTAATCTGGTTATCTGTTGGCTAGTCGAACGAAAGGCGATAATTATGTCATCTGCATACCGGGCATAATGAACTAGCGGATAAGTGCCGCACAAGCGGGACATAGACAGATCAAAGGAATGCAGATAGATGTTCAACAACACCGGGGAGAGAGAACATCCTTGTGCAATCCATTTCGATTTGATCGAATAATTATAGTTTATCCCTTTCCTATCACGAATATCCGTGATGATAAATGATGTTTTCCACGATGTTGTCAAATTTAAAAGCCAACTATTGAAGATAGATGGCTTTGTGCCAGTTCGGTCAAGTAAACAAGAACAAATTCTATGGGTATTGATGCTGGAAGAGTCATTAAGATTAACCCCGACTTTGCAAGAAGAACATCAATTGGCAGAGATCGATTGCGGGTAGAAATGTTGGCATCGAATTTTTTCCTTTTGTTAAACTAATGTTTATTTAACTTCAACTACTTTTATTAGTGGTACAAGTGGGACTACTGTGAGCTAAGAAGCGATATCATCGCCATACTCAGCACCAAATTCAAGAGATGGAAATGTTTTTTTTTATGCCCGCATCCAGATGACAACCAGAGAAAGGAGCTCAGTAGAGAATTTGGCAACGAACAACAGCTACGGATGGAAAATGCAAGGCTCGGAGAAGGAAGGCTCTTACTCCTCCAAAAGCTTTGGCACCTACATATCCGCCAGTTCCCCAGGTAAGTTCAGGTAAGACTCCAGTTCATTTTGGCAAGGATTTGGATATTGATTTTGTCAGTCATTTTCAAAATTGAAATATTACTATTCCGTTGCAAAAGCTAATGCCTCTGTCACGTGTCAGAAATAAGGTTCTCAAGTTTGCAGGAATGAACAATGTTGCTCAACCCATATGCACAATCGAAGAGGGAGAAGATGAGCCGATCAACTTAAAATAAAAAAAATATATATTGTTGACTCCCTAAAACCCTGATTCTCAGCCATTCTTTATTATTTTTAATTGGTGATTAACATTGCCATGCACATGCTATTTATCATGCACATTCAAGTAAACATCTGACACAGGAATTAGACTAAATTTATGCTATTTTCATGATTATTACTGGACTGTTATCAACATCAGGAATTAGACTAAAATTATGTTGTTGAGTCTCCTAAAGCTGTTTCATTTGGCATCTATTTTTGCGTAAGAATCACTAAGAAATTGGCCATTTCTTTTTTAACATACTTATGTTCTTTATGCCAAGTTTTTTTGCATATTTCGGATGATCAACTAATCATTAAGGAAACTAATTGAGCGCTCAATTCGTCTCCAAAATACTAATTTCATGAGAAATTCTAAAGAACAAGTCCATGAACATAAACGACATTTCCAGAAAATTACGAATTTTTGCAACTTCCTGTAATAGTTTAATCGTTTGACATGTTGCATGACAGATTAGAAAAATTGGAAGAGATGAGTTTGTTCTTAAATGTAAAAGCATGGTGAAATACCTATTCGACATCTCCAAGTGGCTGGTCAAAGACTAGTCAAACTCAACTATTTTTAGCAGAATTCCGGAGCAGATTTGCTATGTTTGAAAGTTTGCATTCCATTGAGAGTTTCCATTCCATTGCTATATTTGAAAGTTTGCATGCCATAATTCCAGCAAGAGTCATTATCCATTTCCCATTACACTTCACTTCATACACTTCATTACATT
>SNQJ01S0002156.1:0-10630 GCA_010110895.2 Picea sitchensis | reverse complement strand
TCTGAGTCTCCTTTGAAGAGGTGTGCTTGTGGAGTTATGGAGGGCCCCCATGGCCTCACTTGCATGTTGATTTGCTTATTTTAGGTATAGCTTAATTTATGTTTTTGTTTGATTTCAAGTATGATTGATTTGAATGAGACTTTCTGAGTTGAGTCCTTGTAAGGGGACTGGAGTTTCCAACGAATCTTAGGAATTAGATAGCAGATTTTAGTGTGTGTAAGAGATTCTGTGAGTTGAGTCCTTGTAAGGGGATTAAAATCTCAGGAAAACATAAGCACTCTGTTTTTAGTAGGTAGATTTGTTTAAATTGCAGAGGTGTTTAAGTGAGAAGGAACCAAAGTACAATCTCTTGTAAAAGAGTATTGGCTCTTGTTACATCAAACCCTCGTGAGAAGGAACCAAAGTACAATCTCTTGTAAAAGAGTATTGGCTCCTGCTACATCAAACCCTCCTGAGAAGGAACCAAAGTACAATCTCTTGTAAAAGAGTATTGGCTCCTGCTACATCAAACCCTCCTTTAGGTAGTTGAATCTTTCTAGATCTATATATTTTAGGTAGCGCTTCTAAGTTTACCTTCCCGGGTTGACATTAAATGAACTCTGATTGACATCATCAATTAGAACTAAACAAAACTCATAAAGACATTTAAGGTAGGAATTCCAGTCCCTTAAGGGAATCCTATTATTTTCTTTAGTATTGCGGTTTATAATTTGGCTCCATAACTTCTTAGGATCCAACTTCTATAGTTGTGAAAGTTGTTCTTTCCTTTTATTTTTATTTTTAAGTAAAAAAGGGTGGAGCCTATTATATTACCATAAACAAAATACATAGTTGTTAGTGATGCCAGCTGTCTCGCCTGAGCAGGAAACCGGGACAGCTGGGCATCCTTGTCCATGTGTCACCCAGTTTGCAGAATTATCAAAATTAACAAAATTGACGATGCTACGTCCTGCCCGAAGGAAACCAGGACTAACAGTCGCGAGCATGAAGCTGGTTCTCCTAACTAGTGCTAAGAAATACTGGTAGCTAGCTATCTTAACATTATAACAACAAAAACAAAAACAAAGTCTAGTTCTGAACATTAGGTAACCTCTGAGCCGGGATGCTTGTCCTCATCCTCGGAATGCCTCGATCTTGCTGGGAACGAATAAGCTTGCGCGCAAGTCGGACATTGTTTCTTTGGCTGAGTTCTGGAATGTGCCGCAAAGAACATGTCAAGCCGCTGATCCATTCGCGCGAGGCGGAAGATTTGGTCTTCCAACATATTCCTCATCTCAAAAATGAGATTGTGGTATCCCCAGTCAACTGAAGGTGGCTGCTCCGGGCGGTGGCTGTCCATTAACTCCTTGCTGGTGGCCGCTTCTGCTTCCTGCGTCTTGTGCCGTTGTCGTGCTTGCGCTTGCCCCTCTGCTTCCTTGGTGGGTTCGGGAGGAACCTACTCTTCCACGTAGCAGGGGGAGTAATGCTTCTCTGCGCTGGTTGCATGAGGGTCGAGCGTGCTGCTTGCAGGCGGTGGTTTGCTATCCGAGCCAAAGTTCGAGCTTGGATTCCAATTTTTCGGTACCATAAATAGGGTGTGCTCAGGAGGTCTTTCCAGGCCTCCTTCCGGGATGACTTCCTCCACGTACGCCATTGGAGGCGTGCGTGGTCTATTCCTTCATCTCCTGGTTGCCATTGCCATGGCTTTCTCAAAGTTCTTCTTTCTCTTGCGCCGTGACTCCGCCGTGTACCAGGCTGCTCCCCTTCGCGGTTTCCCTCTGGCTCGGGGCATGGTGGGGTTCCAGTGAATTATCTGGATTCTATCAACTGCAGTCGAGTTGCTCTTGAGTATTGGCGAGGTTTCCGAGTGCGGTCACTGTTCCAGTGAAACGGGAGAGAGGCTGCTGCAGTTCTGGTTCGCCTGTGGAGCGGAGGCCTCCGGGAGCGACTTGCTGCTTGGTCTTACGACTTGGACAATGAGCGCGATTGCAAAAACAATCGCCATAACCAAAACAATCACCATAGCCATTAAAGTCTGTTGGATAGTGCGCTGGTGGCGGGTACCCTTCCCTTGCGCGAGGGGCCTTGTCGTTTGAATGCTCCTGTGCGTATTCATGCTGAGTTATTGTCCGAGGTGATGTGAGCCGGTGGATGCATTAAAGATGCGTCCCGGCTCGCTCCCGCGTGGCACCATTGCGCTCCGTGTCACCCCATCCGGGGTGTTCTTTCCTTTTATTGATATAGGATCTTTTTTTCCTTTTAATTAGGGATTGTATGTATTGATCTTATGAGTTTTAAGAACTTATTAGAAGCATCCCTAATGGATTTCCTAGCAATTTTGCATTCTTTATCATACTAAGTGTTGGTAGTTCTATTATTCTTTTTATAGGACACCTCTAAAGACAACTTGTTAATAGAGATGGAAATGGTACTTGTAAAATTATGAGAGAGTTCTTCACTGTTGTCCTTATAAGTTAGGAGATTTAATTTACTATTTAAATCCTTTAAGAAAATGTCAACTTTACTTTTGTCAAAGAGAAGATTCCTTTGATTATCATAATTCTATTCACACCTAATTAATTGCATAACTTTATATGCTAATAAATATAGAGGATAATTTAGATCATAAAATTTCAAAAAATAAATATATGATGAGATGGAAATAAATCTATTTAATAATAAGAAAAAAATAAAATAAAATCATTTCAATTAATTAGACTTATATCAATTACAATCAAAACTAGTGTAATGAATTGACAACTTGTGAAATCTATTGGCATGTTTTAAATTTTAATTTCAATAATATGGTGTACTTATAAGTTAGGAGATTTAATTTACTATTTAAATCCTTTAAGAAAATGTCAATTTTACTTTTGTCAAAGAAAAGATTCCTTTGATTATTATAATTCTCTTCACACCTAATTAATTCCTAATTAATTGCATAACTTTATATACTAATAAATATAAAAGATAATTTAAATCATAAAAATTCAAAAAATAAATTATAAAAAACATATGATGAGACGATGAAAATAAATGTATTTAATAAAAAGAATAAAATAAAATAAAATCATTTCAATTAGACTTAGATCAATTACAATTAAAAAAAATAGTGTAATCAATTGACAACTTGTGAAATCTATTGGCATGTTTTAAATTTTAATTTCAATTATTTGCAAATATGCTAAGGATGTAGGAATGTTTTAATTTTTCATTATTATTATTATATTCACCTTTTTATGGTTAAGTAGAAATAATAATTTTATAAATTTGTCGTTAAGTATAAATAATAATTTTATAAAGTTGTGGAATGAAAATGTTTACAAGTTATGAAAGTTTAAAAATAAAAATAAAATAAAAGGTGTTTTTTAATATTTTATTATAAAATATCTATAATTTTGATAATTACGGTGATTCATATTCATTGAAACCTAATTTGATTTACTTAATTTATAAAAAAATACTAAAAAACATATATAAGTGGAGAATCGAATTTGGGTGAAAAGTAATTTTATTAAAAAAAAATCAATAACATTTAATATTATAATAATAATAATAATAATAATTTAATATAATTTATTTAATTTATAAAAAAATATTAATAAAAATTACATAAATTTTAAAAAGATATATGAGTAGAGAATCGAATTTGGGTAAAAAGTAATAAGATAATTTTTTTATATATATTTAATATTATAAAAAAATTAATAATAATAATTTAAAAAGTTTTAAAGTATATAGATTTTCACATTTATAAATTATAATGTTGTTTGTAATTTTGAAAATAAATTGTTTATAAAATTTTTGAAAAATTACATACACTTTATTTCCAAAATTACAAATAACTTTAATTTTTTATAAAATATGTAAAATAAAAAATATATAAATAAATTTGGAATTTAGATAATAAATCATAATATTAAAATAGCAGAATGAAGAACAAAGTGCATTAGTCATCGGGTGTGTTCCCTGGAGCAGGAAGAAACGAGAATCCTTGCTCGATCGGATCGTGAGAAGGAATTGAATAAAGGTTGAAACGCACCCTACCGAATGAAAAGCGGGCCAAAGAAAAGCAAAATGGTCGAGTCTAAGGGAGAGAAAAGAAAGCCTTTAAATAGTGCCATGATTTTTCATAGTTGCATTTACAGCTCTTGACAGAGCGGGTTGAGCCTACTGTCTTTTATTAAAATTTTGATCAAAAGTAAGATTAGTTTGCAAATGAATTGAAGCATATAATAAAAGCTTTTTTTATCTTAATAAGGAAAATAATTATTTAAAAAAATTAAACATATTTGTAAGAAAAGGAGATATAGATAAGCTCTTCACAGAGCGGGTTGAGCATACTGTCTTTTATTAAAATTTTGAATTTTAATAAAAAGTAAAACAAGATTAGTTTGTAAATGAATTGAAGCATATAATAAAAGTTTTTGTTATCTTGATAAGGAAAATAATTATTTAAAAAAAATAAACATATTTGCAAGAAAAGGAGATATAGATCCATGTAATTTGAAACTTCAATTAATTAAAAAAAAAATTGATCTAAAATTTAGTTTTAATATAGTTATTATTTGGGTACATGTTTAATAGTGATTCAAATAAATTTAATTTCAACTTCTCCAAATTAAATTTGAAGAAAATTGAAGTAGGCCAACCAAAATTACTTACCATAATTTACAATAAATAGAAGTTGAAAAAAGATTACTAGGAACTTTACAATCCAAGTAATGCAATCAATATAATTGACAAATGCAATTAAAGTGACTCTATATTGTCAAAATGAGAAACCACAAAGTTCTCAAGGCAGATTGTGTGTTAGGTAGGTCCGTAGGCCACCCCCAAGGATCATGATGACCTACTTTAGACATGATTCCCTTAAAAACATATATTTTACTCTTGCTTTCTTAACTATTATGAATGTACATGACAACTAGCTACACTTAATGATTTTAACAACTATCAATTTTTATGTTATATTATTAAGCATGGATGAAAATTTTATACTATAATTTAGGGAAATTTCAATCTTTAGTCTCAAGGCCACTTATTAAGGTGGTAGACGTCCTTTTGTCTAAAATATATTATATGCAAGCATTTTGATTATCTTAATAGTTATCAAAAAAACTTCATTTTCCCTATTCACAATTGAGTTGTAAGTCTATGAGAGCATGCATATATACAATATGAGCTTGCAAGAACCAATTGAGTTTAAGTAATTGAGAGGAATGATTGTTATCCTTCTCACTTAACTTCAATTCATACATTTAACATGTAACAATCTTGTAAGTAATTAATAATTAACAAAAAAAACTATATTAACATAACACCCAATATTCAATTCAAATTGAAATTATATATTTTTTAATTAATTTTATATTTATGATAAATACCTTTCAAATCATATAAAACTATTTTAATCAACCATACCTTTCAAATGAAAAAAAAGCAAACTTACAAAATTTGAAAAACAATTTTTAATATGTCTAAAAAATAATAATTTAATAGTATATGTATAACATCATTAAAAAACTATATTAAAAAAAAAAACCTGCTAAAAGTGAATCTAACTGGTATCCTATCCTATCGGTAGGTATAAAAGTAAGACTTCATCATTAACATTTAATACAATAAAAATTAATATTAAAAATTAAAGATATCTAACTGGTATCCTATCCTATCGGTAGGTATAAAAGTAAGACTTCATCATTAACATTTAATACAATAAAAATTAATATTAAAAATTAAAGATGGTTTAATATTATAGATGACGTTTAATGTCATCAAGCAAGCATGGTTCTGCGTCAACATCATTCCAACGGTAATTCAGCAGACTTTACAAACTTGATAGTTTTCCGTCATTATCATTCACAACCATTCAAACGTAATTGGGCGGACTTCAAAAACCCTCCAAATTCTTTCTAAATTTGATTTTAAATGAATACATATGGAACCATATGCAACGAGAACACCTCCAGTGTCTGCCATTCTGTTATTCCTTTCTATCGTTAACCTTTCGCTCTTGGCTCTTCTGCAAGAAATCCAGGAAGAAGAAGGAGAAACAAAGAAGTTGCTCCGCACATTCATTTCTCTTCACAGAAGACGTCAATGTCGATGGAATTCCTCCAGCGGTTTAAGCTTGATGTGATATCATTTCTGCTGTTCCTGCTACTTGCGTTCTTTCCAATGAGGGCGCTGGGTGATGACCATATACTTCCAGAGAAAGACGAGCTTCAGTCGGTTATCAGAGACCTGAGAGGGTCCGGGTACCGTTGTTTCGCCAACGCTCTTCAGATGGTCGAAATTCAATCCCTCTTCTCCTCTCGACGCTCATACACATTCTTCGCTCCGCCTGACGAAGCTCTCTACGCCTTGGTTTTGGCTTCAACATCGCCGCAAGAATACATGGACGCCATCAAGTACCACATTGTTAACGTAAAGTTGTCCTATTACAGTCTCGGCCATCTCCCCAACGTCACACTCCTCGACACGCTTCTCCGGAATCGGAGCCTCAAGCTTACCACGTTTGCCCCCGGCGAGGAGGACGAGAACGACGCGCTCCTCATGGTTGACAATGTGAGCGTCTCCTTCCCTGATCTCTATTACGTCAACCGCTTTGCCGCTCATGGACTCACCGCTGTCCTCAACCCTACGGCCGTCGACGTATTGTCCCTTCGCGAGATTTGGAAAGCCGCGGCCACGGCGGCCTCTCCATCTTGGAAACCAGTCCAGGAGGTCTTTGGCGATATTTTTGGCCAATCGGAGTCGTTCCCGGCCTGCTCTTATCCATTCCAGGAGACATGTGCTACGCCTCCTGAGGATATTGAGAAAATATGTAGGGAAACTAGTATGCATGAGAACTCCCCGACCGCGCCAGTGCTGCCTGCCCCTGGCCCGTCTCCGTGTGATGAAGTAGGTGCAAATGGCTCCATGAATGTAGACGAAGCAATTAGCTCCAAGAAAGTAGACGAAGTCATACGCAGCGCTACCTCTATCTCTACCGGCCATCTGTCCATCTCAATTGGCGAGCATTATAGCAGCGCTGGATATTCTGGAGACCAGAAGTACCATCCCCACGACGACGATCGCCACCATTCTCACCCGCGGCATTCCGATTCCTCACCCATCATCATTACCATCACGACAACCAATAAAAACATTCACGCTTTCACTTTCAGTCTCACTCTCATTCTCATTCTCATTCTCATTCTCATTCTCATTCTCGCCGCCATTTTGATAAGTGTTCTGTGCATGCCAAAAATTCTTCGGTTGATATTCTTGACGCTTCGGTTAATATGCTTGACGACGCTTACATGCTTGACGACGCATCCGGCAGAAGACTTTCAGTTTGCTCATTGAGGGCACCAGAGATCTCAGAGTTCCGCTGATGTGACGTCAAGCTCGTTGGTAATTGGTGAAATAATTCTGTTTATGGTCCAGAGAGCAATTGTACATGCACCGAATAATATTTTCAATATATCGATGACTTTCATATTAAATAAAATTATACAATCTTGTTTTCTTGGAGACTTACATGGCTGATGGATTGATTGATAAAATATTTCGATTCGTTTCATTTATTAAATTAAAACACAGAATTGTTCTGTGCGGTTCAAAATGGGCATTTACGCATCAATTATTGAATGAGGTACCATAGATTCATCTCAATCATCTTTTTTAAATACAAACAGTCCTTCGAAGACATTTTTTTTAATTCTCTAAAGGTCGGATATATCTTTTAAATTTATTAAAATTAGTTTTTAAAATATAAACTGTTTTTATAATTCAAATATATTTTTGATGAAAATCTGATATATCTTTATAAACAAACTAATTTATTAAAATATAAACTGTTTTTATAATTCAAATATATTTTGATGAAGAGAAAAATAAAGGCGTACACCTATTGACAATGGGCACAATTAATGATCTTTTAACCTTATTTAACCTTAAACCCTAATCTGATGGCTATGCATTGAAGATGGCATATTCTTAGTCATCCTCCAAAATCAATGGATCAGATTTATTGTTCATAACTTTCTTGCATTTAACAAGGCATCCGTTAACATGTTTACTTTTTAACATTTACCTAATCACATTAAAAAATTATTGTAGAATATGTGATTACCACGTTTAGGCGTTCACCAGCCGCCAACCACTTTGCGGCTGTGCTAGTACCTAAACCAGTTAACAAGAAAAATAGTTAATTAATTGAACAACATTTTTAGAGTAAGAAGCTTTCAAAGTCGGAAAGGAAGGCTGCCCATCATGAAAATTCTTTAAATTTGAATCTTCACTAAAAAGCGTTCAATGGTGAAGATTCTTTATGTTTATGCGTCAACATGTTCGGTTGACGCATCAATGAATCACAAAATCACTGTATTTTAAAATCCCATTTTCCTTTGAATTTAATTAGCACAGCCATTAAATCGCTGTTGGTGAATGTAGAAATTAGTAAGATGAAATAAAGAATATGAAACAATGGATTGTAATAAGTAGATCTGTTATAAATGTAAATCTAATATTATAAAATGATAAAAAGTTAATAGTGGAGTAAATTTGTAATTTTAATTAAGTTTGTTAATCATTTGAATGTGGCAATTAGATGGTGGCAATTGATTTGGAAGGACCACTAAAAATATGCTAGCATCTTTAATAACCATACGATTGAAATTTATGGTTAAAAGATCATTAAATGTGCCCATTGTCAATAGGTGTAAGCCTTTGGGGTAAACATGTCTAGAAATAAATATATTACTAAATTTAAAGCAAATCTCGTTCTTATTTTAATTTATACAATGTTTACACATAAAATAAACACCAAAAAATATAATATGTAAAATTAATTAGTTCCACCAAGAATGCTATTATATTGATTAACATCACAATCCACTTAAATCAATGAAGATGAACATCACAAAGTAACATAATGTTAATTATGCTCAATTGTAGTCAATATGGTCACCATAGTAAATCATGGTCAACAACTTGATGTGACATCATCTTTGGAATTTGAATGCAACATAATCTTTCAAGAATGTAGCAATTTGACATAAGCCAGCTAAGATGAAAGTCGCAATGTGACATAACCATTGAGAAACATTGCAATTTAGCATAACGCTTTGGGAATGTCGCAATGTGACATTACCATTGAGGAACATATGAAGTTGACATAAATCAACCAAGACAAATATCACAACAAATATAACTATATTATAAACAAATTTCTATCACAGTGCAACATATTATTGCAGTCAACCTCATAATGTCATAATGCAACATAACCATTGATGAATGTGATAATGAAAAATATCCATTGAGGAATGAAGCAATTCAACATAAGTCAACAAATATGAATGTCACAATGTGACATGACATTAATCATGCTCAACCATAGTCAACATAGTCATCCATAGTAAACCATTTTCAACCATGTACATCATGGTCAAAAATAGTCAAACAAATTCAATGTGACATAACCTTTGAATAATGTCGCAATGCAACATCACCATTAAGGAATGTAGTAATTGGACATAAATTATCCAAGATGAGTATTGCAATGTGACATAAAGATTGAGGAGCACCACATGGCACTCACACAAAGTTGATGGTGGAAAAGTGGCAATGGACTGTGAAGGAATATGTGCATGTAGAACACATGTGTGTTCTTAGAAATTTGCATGTGTTCTTAATATTATAGCCTTGGTGCTCACCGAAACACCACACACACTTTCCAACTCATATTTTTTAGAAACATGTGTGCAGTCTTGAGCATGAGCACACACATGCTCAAGAACATGCATGTGTTCCTAAGTAATGCACATGCTTAGAAATGCATGTGTGGTCCTAAGAAACACATGCTCAGAAAACTGCACATGTTCATGAGTAGGAGTGTGTGTATGTTCCTGAGTACAAGCATGCTTGTTCTTTAGTACACACATTTGTCCCTATGTAGGAGTGCATGCACATTCTTATTCCTAGATCCTTTAATCATTTCTTTGTCTTTAGTTCAAAGGAAATGTCTAGGTTCATTCATACACACATATACTTTGAATAATTGACTCTATAAGATACCCTAGAGTTAGGGTAATCCCCACTGAGGGTAGACTACTAGAGTTCCCAAGCAGTGATAAAGAATCACTTGTTACATCCTTGTAAGTTTTAAACCTTTGAAGAGACAAAAGAGAAGACCTAAAAAAACCTAAAAGTTTTGGTCAAGTGCTCCCAACCCCCCTTGTGATCCCCTCGAAATAATGAGAAACACATGTGTATCATTTCCAAGACCCTAATAAAAATACCCACTTCTCAAAACCACCTAGTGGCACTAACATCCCAAGCCATAATATGAGCCAATGAACAACACCTTGAACTCATGCCTCTAAGGCCACAAACAACACCTTGAACATACATGAAATCTTGAACCATGAACAACAGGTCTTGAACCCACACACATGAAATCCCAAGTGTATCCTTTACCTTTTAATGGTTATATTGGCATAATTAGGAATTTTGAAGAAGTAGGTATCGGTCTTAAGATATAGAGGGGGATAGAGAGAGGTAAAGAGAGGGGGGAAGATTCAGAGAGAGAGACAAAGAGAGTAGAAGGGTAGAGAGAGAGAGAGAGAGAGATAAAGGTGGGAGGGAGATAGGGGGAGTG
>SNQJ01S0002155.1:187118-200417 GCA_010110895.2 Picea sitchensis | reverse complement strand
CAGGTACAAATGGGTCTACAAGACCAATAGCACGGTGGATGGACAGATTAGCATATACAAATTCAGGCTAGTTTCCAAAGGCTTTCAGCAGGTGCATGGCATTGACTATGATGAGACCTTCACTCCAGTAGCAAATATGGATTCCATACGTTTGGAACTTGCCATTGCGGCAACCAAGGTATGGGAAGTCCATCAAATGGATGTGAAGAATACATTTCTTCATGGTGATCTCTCTGACGAGATCTATGTGGAGCAACCCGAGGGATTTATGTAGGATTCAACTTTGGTTTTTCGACTGAAGAAATCTCTTCATGGCCTCAAGCAGGCTCCGAGGGCATGGTATGCCAAGATGGAATCCTACCTGCTGTCACAGAACTTCATAGTTTTAAATCCAACCTGAATGTTTACATGCTTAGGACGGTTGATTCACTTCTACTCCTAGTTTTGCATGTTGATAATTTTTTGATCATCGGTTGCTCGACTTCAGCGATTGCTGCAGTCAAGAGGATTCTACATGACAGGTTCTTGATGACGGACGTGGGTCCGCTACATTTCTTCCTTAGACTTGAGATCAGTCAGAATGCATCAAGCACCAAATTGTCTTAGGCCAAGTATGCATGAGTTCTCCTTGAGAGATTCCACATGACATACTGCAAGTCTGCCCTGACTCCTTTCCTATCAGGAGTCAGACTTGACGATGGCGAGGACTCTCCACTGGTTGACAACACACTGTATAGACAGCTAGTGGGAAGCTTGTTGTATCTCACACACTCCAGACTAGACCTCTCTTATGAAGTTGGAGCAGTCTCAAGGTTCATGTAGGAGCCTCATGAGCTACATTAGAAGGTTGCAAAGTGTATCCTTCGATACGTAAAGGGCACCTTCACCTTTGGGATTCACTATGCAACAAACTCTACATTGGACCTCATCGGGTTCAATGATTCTGACTGAGATGGTGATATCATTGATTGCAAGTCCACATCTGGTTACTCACTCAGTCTTGGTTTCGAGCCTATCTGTTGTTGGTCGAGAAAGAGGATGTTATTGCTCTATCTTTATCCGAGGGAGAGTACATAGGGACAGTTAACATAATCATTCAGGCTATGTGGTTCCAAATTTTCTCATTGAGTTGGGCATTCAGTTTCAATGGTCGATCGTCATCTGGTGTGACAACCAAAGCACTCTGAAGTTCTGCAGAGATCCAGTTCAGAGGCAGTGGATGAAGCACATTGAGATCCAAATGCACTACATCCATGACTTAGTACATGATGGGATCAACAACCTATAGTTTTGTCCTTCAATAGAACAAACTGCAGACATATTCACCAAGGCCTTCACTGAACAAAAGTTCCATTCTTTGTGAAGTCATCTTGGAGTGAAGGATACAATTTCCTAGAAACTGTCAGTTCTTCTTTTTAAATACATTGTACTTTGAGGGGGGGGTTTCCCATAAGTTTTTCCCTCTTTCCTTGTTTAGTTCAGTGTATCTTTTGTATTTGGGTACCTAACATGGCCTCGTTGCCGAGAACCATTCTTTGTTTTCACCATAGTGATGTTCAAGGGGGTGTTGGAGATACTTCACACACACCTAGGATTTATTTTTTCTAAGGTTTTCCCTATGTTTATTAGTCATTATCCAGTCTCCTATAGTTTAGGGAGAATATTCCTCTAGGAGAATATTCTCTTTAGTTTTCACTTCAGTTTGATCAGTTGAGTGGAGTCTAGATACTACATTGGGATTATCACCATGCAACATTGGGATCATCACGGGCTAATGCGCATTTTCCTTGGGATCATCACTAGACTAGCGCATTACTCATGATTCCCTGATCTCCTCCTTCACTTTGTTTCAGCCAGTTAACTGAAGATTGATAGACTAGTTAACTCATATTAGGTGGCAGTTCACTCCCGTAACTGCCTGAGAGACTAGACTAGGTGGTAGTTTACTCCCGTAACTATTGGTGTGTGTCCAGATCACTCTAGACCACCACTATGGAACATTGGCTTCTCCCTCAATGCGCATTAGTTGAGTTATACAGAGTATATCATGTGTAAATTATCATTCATTCATTTGGTTAATGAGAATTCTTCCATTCTTTCTCTTCTGCTTCTCTTTTCTTTTATTTTCTCTGCAATTGTGTATATCAATTCCCAGCTAGATCTATTTTGTGTAGGTTCAACACATTTACATGGTATCAGAGATGACGGACAACTAGGAAAAATACACACCATTTTTTTTTTTTTTGTAGTTACCGAAGATTGACGACAGCAGAAAAATGGAATTCCCAAAACAATTCATTCTTACACCTAACAACTTATTTGCATGGAAGGAGAAGATGATCATGCATCTTCAAAGCAAAGGATTGTACATCTTAACCATGAACACATAGACAAAACCAACATTATCCATAGAAAAATTCAAGTATCTAAATCGAATGGATGAAGCATTCAGAATAATTTGCAGTCTCATTTCTCCTGATCTCATCTTTCACATATGTTCATTTAAAACCCCCAATGAAACCTGGACCACCATGGAATGGATTTTTGGCAAACAGGATGAGATGAGAGGACACATGCTCGAGGTGGAATTCCTCACATTGGATCCAAAAATCTTCAACAATCTCCAAGATTTCTTTACCAAATATAAGGATTTACTGTCGCAACTCAAAGCTTATGGGTTTTATAAATCTAAGGAGGAGAAACAAATGGTTCTCACCATTCTCTCTAAACTTGGTCCTGAATTCTCATTGTTTGTATCCACATTCCATTCAGTCAAATTTGACTCTAGAGCCCCCAGGAAGATACCTTCTCTTGAGGAATTTATCGAATCTCTGACACAAGAGCACACCAAGTTCATCAACATGGGAAAAATCAAAGACCCAAAGGCACATGCACTTACTACGCAAGATGGAAGTGGTAATCAATATAAAAAATCTAAAGATAAATACAAAAGGAAATCTCATGCAAATCCGAAGAAGGAAGGGTACTCAAAACCATTCAACAATGCCTCCAAATCCAAAGGTGGAAAGGGAAGAAAAGGGGAGAAATGAACATACTGCCATAAATGATTTCATCCAGAATTCGCATGTATTCATCAAAAAATAGATATAATGACTCAAATATTTCATCAAAACAACCTTGGAGATCGCATTCCTGAGGGTTCCAAGAAGAAGAAGCCAGAAGATCATAATCCCAAGAAAGACAATTCTAGCCATGCTTTGATTGCCATAAACTCCCCTCCCAGTGCTTGGATTGTAGATTCAAGAGAATCACACCACATGGATGCCACAAAATAAGTATATTCTTAATTGGATGCACGCAAAGGTCCTCATATTCTGATGGGGGACAACTCTCCAGTCGAGGTCATCGACAAAGGAAGGATTGAACTCACAAATGAAAGCTTCGAGAATGTGTTGCACATTCCCAAACTTTCCATCAATATTTTCTCCATGTATTAGATGACAAACTTCAGCACCAGAAAGAGAGTCATATTCATACGTGATGCAATGGATAACTATGACATGCAAACTTATTCCAGGGTTTCTACCAGTGAGGTAAATCATCAATCTAGACTCTACACATTTTCTGAATTTATAGAACTAGATTCTGCATTACTGCTTAGCCATGCTGATGAAAGCAGTAGAATATGGCGTGAAAGGTTCGGGCATTTAAATTTCAGATATATGAAACAACTTAGCAAGCTTGGAATGGTTGATGGTCTACATGAAATCCATTTCTCCAAAGGAATTTGTGAGGGATGCGTTCTTGGAAAACACCCTCAAGAGAAATTCGACAAAGGAAAGACACATAAGGTTTCCTCTCATTTAGATATGATCCATATTGACCTCATGGGCCCTTTTCCACATCTATCAATAAGTAAAGCAAGGTATGTGCTCAGTTTTTATGATGATTTCTCACGCTTCACATGGATTTACTTTCTCAGGCAAAAAACAGAGGTCTTTCAACACCTCAAATATTTCAAAGCCCTTGTTGACACACAGTCAGGAAAGAAAATCAAAGTCCTCTGAACTGATAACGAGGGAGAGTATGTAAACCATGATATACATAATATTTATCATGAGGCAGGATTCAGTTGCAACACACAGTTCTCTATACTCCACAACAAACGAAGTTGTTGAGCGGAAAAATAGATCTCTAAAAGAGATGGCATCTTGCATGCTACATGCAAAGTCACTTCCACGGAGATTATGGGCTAAAGCACTTAATTGTGCAACCTACATCCAAAACATATCTCCCCACGGATTGGTCAAGGATAAGACCCCCTACGAGGCTTAGAGCAGCCTCAAACCAGAAGTGACCCACTTTCGTATTTTCAGTTCACATGCATGGGCCCAAATTCTCTCTGTAAAGAGGAAGGCACTTGATCCATAGAGCACATAGTGCATATTTGTTGGGTACCCTGATGGTGTGAAGGGATATAAACTTATTGATCTTTCCTCGGACCGAATCATCATTGAGCAAAGTGTCCAATTTGAGGAAAGTGTCTCGAATGTACCTCAACAGTTGCATGCAAAGATTTTTGTTCTTCCACCTATCGGAGATGATGAACATGCACATGCCAACTCTTCTTTAGATGAGAGTTCTGATTTAGAGGATTCAAATGATCTATATATAGAGTCAGTGCATATATATGTAGATGTAGATGTAGAGTAGAGGCCCAAGTGGGCCCAGACTACTCTTCATGATGCATGGGATCTTGCTGGTGATCCAGCTAATACTAGGAGGGATCGATCTGATTTCGAGGAGCCTCCTGTTGCACTCACTACCATTGAACCATTGCCACCCATACATCTTTTCTTGGTTTAGTATTCAGATCCACAATCTTATGGTGAGGTTGTCAGAAATCCCTTTTGGGAATCCTCCATGTAGGAGGAGTACAACTCCCTCCTCGAGAACTAGACTTGGGATCCGGTTCCCCTTCCTTCTATAAGGAAACTTGTCAGGTGCAGATGGGTGTACAAGACCAAGAGTGCAGCAGATGGACAGATTAGCAGATACAAAGCCATGCTAGTTTCCAAAGGCTTTCAGCAGGTGCATGGTATTGACTATGATGAGACCTTCACTCCAGTAGTGAATATGGATTCCATACATTTGGCACTTGCCATTGCAACGACCAAGGGATAGGAAGTCCATCAAATGGACGTGAAGAATTTATTTCTTCACAGTGATCTTTCTAAGGAGATCTATATGGAGCAACCTGAGGGATTTATGTAGGATTCATATTTGGTTTTTCAACTGAAGAAATCTCTTTATGGCCTCAAGCAGGCTCCGATGGCATTGTATGCCAAGATGGACTCCTACTTGCTGTCACAGAAATTCGTACGTTGTAAATCAGACCCAAATATTTACATGCTCAGGAGGGTTGATTCACTTCTACTCCTAGTTCTGTATGTTGATAATTTTTTCAACACCGGTTGCTCGACTTTAGTGATTATTGTAGTCAAGAGGATTCTACATGACAGGTTCTTGATGACGGACATGGGTCCGCTACATTTCTTCCTTGGACTCGATATCATTCAGGATGCATCAGGCATCAAATTGTCTCAAGCCAAGTATGCACGATATCTCCTTGAGAGATTTCACATGACAGAATGCAAGTCTGCCTCGACTCCTTTCCTATCAGGAGTGAGACTTGAGGATGGAGAGGAATTTCCACGTGGGGAGCTTGTTTTATCTCACACACTCCGGACCAGACCTCTCCTATGCAGTTGGAGAGGTCTCAAGGTTCATGCAAGATCCGCATGAGCTCCATTGGAAGGATGCAAAGCGTATCCTTCGATACATATAGGGCACCATCACCTTTGTGATTCACTATGCAACAGACTCGACATTGGACCTCATTGAGTTCACTGATTCTGACTGGGCTTGCGATAGCATTGATCACAAGTCAACATCTTGTTACTCACTCAGTCTTGGTTCTGGGCATATATGTTGGTCAAAAAAGAAGCAAGTTGCTATTGCTCTATCTTCAGCCGAGGCAGAGTACAAAGGTGTAGTTAACATAGCCATTCAGGCTATGTGGCTACAAAATTTTCTCATTGAGTTGGGCATTCAATTTCATCGGTCGATCGTCAAATGGTGTGAGAACTAGAGCACTCTGAAGTTCTACAGAGATCCATTTTAGAGGCAGTGGACGAAGCACATTGAGATCCACATGCACTACATCCAGGACTTAGTACACGAGGGGATCATCGACTTGTAGTTTATTCCTTCAGCTGAATGAGCTACAAACATCTTCACCAAGACCTTCATTGAGCAAAAGTTCCATTCTCTGTGAAGTCATCTTGGAGTGAAGCACATAGTTTCCTAGCAACTACCAGTTCTTCTTTTTAAATACATTATACTTTGCGCGGGGGGTTCCCACAAGGTACCTAACATGGCCTCATTGTCGGGACCCATTCTTTATTTTCACCATAGTGATGTTCAGGGGGGGTGTTGGGGATACTTCACACACACCTAGGATTTCTTTTTCCTAAGGTTTTCCCTATGTTTATTTGTCATTATCTAGTCGTATAGTTTAGGGAGAATATTCTTCTAGGAGAATATTCTCTTCAGTTTTCACTTCAGTTTGATCGGTTGAGTGGAGTCTAGATGCTACATTGGGATTATCACCATGCAACATTGGGATCATCACCAACTAATGCACATTGTCCTTGGGATCATCACCAGACTAACACATTACTCATGATTCTCTGATCTCCTCCTCACTTCACTTTGTTTTAGTCAGTTAACTGAAGACTGATAGACTAGTTAACTCATAATAGGTGGCAGTTCACTCCCGTAACTATCTGAGAGACTAGACTAGGTGGTAGTTTACTCCCGTAACTATTGGTGTATATCGAGATCACTCTAGACCACCACTATGGCGCATTGGCTTCTCCCTCAGTGAACATTAGTTGAGTTATACATAATATATCATGTGTAAATTATCTGTAATTTACCTAAAAAATCATGATATATATTTTTTTTATTTGTACATTTATCCTTGCATAGTTTCGAGATTCAAGCAATTAAGTCTTCTGTTATAAAGCTTGAGTCTGAAAGTTTATTAGAGACCTTACTGTCGTTGATTGGTTTTTACTATGCGACTTACAACTTCCTACATGATGATTCAATAGGTGTATACTCCTCCCTTAAATGTTGTTTAAAGTCTTGTGAAAAAAAATACCAATATATTCTTATCTGATGATGCCTATAACACCAGCACAGACTTAGCTATACAAGCGTCTTGTGAACAGGTTTGTTACTTCCATACCTCTATCTGGGATGAATATTCTCTCATGTTCTTTTACCAGTCCCTTCATTACACTAATCGAGTTGTTCCCATAACCATGAGTTTCTTCTAGGTTCCCACAGTTTTGTGAAGAAAACAGAGGTCAATTGGGTTTCGGTGATCACAAGTGCCAAACGAAAACAAAGGATCCTGCTGTTGCCGAAATCCGAAATTACGGAACGACTGTGGCCATCATTTAGGGGTTTCGAGATTCAGGATTTCACGAGTGCAAGTGCCCAAGTAACCACACATACAGACCTCCGAAAAGAGAAAAAGGAAGGGTAGGTCCCGCACTTTGGGATTTTGGGATTCAGAACTTCGTGAGTTCCCGTGTCCAAACATCGACATACACAAATTTCCGAAAGGCGAAAAGGAAAAGGTGAGACCCGCATTTCGGGATTTCAGGGTTCGGAACTTCGTGAGTTCCGATACCCAACTTCAACATGAACAAACTTCAGAAATGTGATCGAGCACAAACAATTCCCGAAATTGCGAAAAGGAACGGGGAACTAACATTTCGGGATTTAGGAATTTGGGCTTTTCGGGTTTTCAAATACCAAACAACAATACACAACAACTCTCGAATTTCGAAAGGTGAAAGGATGTGGGACCACCACTTCGGGATTTCGGGCTTCAGGGTTTCAAAAGTCAACATCTAATCATACAACAACTTCCGAAAATGCGAAAGATGATCAGTACATCGGGAATTCGGAGTTCAGGATTTCACGAATACAAAAGTCAATCATCAACACACATCAACTCCTGAAATCGTGAAAGGTAACCAGCATTAGCACACAACAACCCCCGAAATCGAAAAAGAAGAAGACTAGCACTTCGGGATCTCGGGGTTCGGGTTTTCGCGAGTACAAGAGCCAAGCATCAACAAATAAAAACCTCCGAAATGCAAAAAAAAAGGAAGGAGAGACCTGTATTTCGGGGTTTCAGGGTTCGAAACTTCGCGAGTTCCAGAGTCCAAATATCAACATAAATACTCTTTCAAAAAGGCGAAAAGGAAAAGTGGGTCCCGCATTTCGGGATTTTGGGAATCGAAATCCCGCGACTTAAAAAAATCCAAACATCAAACACAAACAAATCCCGAAATTGTGAAAAGAAAAGAACGTAGCACTAACATTTCGGGATTTCGGGTTTCGGGGTTTCAAAAATCAAACCACAACACACATTAATCCCCGAAATTACGAAAAGTGAAAGGGTGTAGAGTCAACACTTCGGGATTTCGGGTTTTGGGGTTTCAAATATCAAACCATAGCACACAACAATCCCCAAAATTGCAAAAAGTGAAAGGGTGTTAGACCAATACTTCAGGATTTCGGGGTTTCAAATATCAAACCACAGCACACCACAATCCCCGAAATTGCGAAAAGTGAAAGGGTGTCAAACCAATACTTCAGGATTTTGGGATTCGGGGTTTCAAATGACAGACCACAACACACAATAACCCCCGAATTCCGAAAGTGTAAAGACTTAAGAATTTTACACGCACAGAGGGATGCAAAAGGCTAAAATTTTCTGTATAAGGTAAATTCTATAATATTCACTTAGAACCTCTTTTGATAAATGTATTAAACGTCAACCGTATTAAATCTATGCATCTATGTAAATACATGATTAAGAATATCATTCCATCAATGATTCCTCAGTATAAAGGATGACCCGAGGGATCTGAGTTTAGTTTGTGGGGTTTCCAAAGTTCATTAACTCCCGTATTTGGTCATTCTGACGCATCTAGCATATGGTTGCATATCGTTAGAGCATATTGTTAGTTTCATAGCATTGGATAAAACATTCGAACATGAAGTGGGAAGAAATCGTTACAGATCTGATTTAATCAGATAAAATACACTAGATGCAAAAAGGTCAAATAGACAGAGAATGTAGCTTATTCCAGTTCATATTCAAAAGATACATAACATCAAAAGACGTAGCCATTCGTAATAGAGAGGGATAGATCAACATATCTGAATCCAAACCACAAAAAGACAAAGGGAACAACCACGTTCCTCCCAACCGTAGAATAGGGCAGCTAAATCTAGTTGCCCGATTCACCCCTAGCCTGACCATGAATCCATGAGGGTGAACTTGGAGACTCCTCGACAATATTCCAGATTTTTCAACAGTTATCCCCCTTGCCTCACACTTATTCAACAATTATCATAACAACAAGGAAATTTTGTTTTCAGCATACTCCCCTTGCCTCACACTCAATCCACAGTGTTCATAACAGCAAGAGGGCTCACAAATCTTTCCCAGCATACTTGACAGCGTCCTGCCTCCTCTCATATGCTATTTATCCAATTTTTGCCCAGGTCTTTTCCCTCCTTTGGGGATTTTCGCAAATTTCTTAATCCTTGATTTTCAGGGGCTTCCAGTGGCCAAATCTCTGATTTGCCACTTCTCATAATCAACCTAGAGGCAGTTCCAACATGTTCCCCACTCATGGAGTCATGGTCAGTTGATTTTAACATGGTTGTTCCATTTGTCCTCCTGCAATTAATATAAATATTCTATTGTGATACAAGTGTCATAGTCAAATAGTTAGTTGAGTCCAAACAAATCTTTGCCTAACAGTCACAATAATTAAATACAATTATTAAATTCGAAATTCGAAATTGCCATAAATGGAAAAAAAATTTCAGATTCGAATTTGCCAAAAATGGAAATAAATTTCCAGCTTATTTCAAAAATAAAAACATTTTATTTTTGGGGATGTCACATTATCATTCATTCATTTGGTTAATGAGAATTCTTCCATTCTTTCTCTCCTACTTCTCTTCAATTTTCTCTGCAACTATGTATGTCAATCCCCAACTAGATCTATTATGTGCAGGTTCAACACATTTACATGTTTATCTTTAAAGAGGGAGCCTTGTAGATGATAGACATATAGAGAGATAGAATTAAGCATTGTTATGCTGTAAGATTGATTCTTGAAGACTGTTGATTGTACCTCTGTTTAATGAAGTAATGATATAAATTGTAGTTCATGGATTATATGTGTGTATTCAAATCTTCTCTTCTATAAGTTTCTTTTAAGAGCTGCATTGTTGGTACAACAAGGGCACACCGACCCAATCAAGGTAAGCTTCTTTGTATTTAGTTGTGAATATAATTATGATTTTCTTTGTGTGGATAGAATAATTTTATGTTTGAGGATAGCATCTAACTTTAGTCCTGTTATGTTCCAATGGTACACTTGATAGCTTGCAATATAGATGTGTGGTAATCCTAAGTGAGTGAGATCTTTGTGTGCAATGTAAGATTTATGAATGCAACTATTTCTGAGTAATTACTTGTTATCTTTGTGTGTGTTTATGAAAACAATCATTTGTTATACTATATGCTTGAGTGTTCATTTCTATTTTGCAAATCTAGGGACAATTTAGATCTCCATCTTTCACCCTACATGAGCCTATAATCTAGTATACCACTACACTTAGGTTACATCTTGAAAACACATGCACAATAAGGCCCTCCATCTCTGACCCTACATGCACATATAATGAAGTGTCTTACTTTACCTGATATTTCTTCTAGGATTGATTGAGCTTTGTTTTAAATAGGCAGAGTGTTAATTGTTGTTAGTTTATTTATTCCCGGAGATAGAGTCAAAGTTCATATTTCCCTTTCATGAGCCTACAATGAACATATTCATCACATGAGCAAGAACTTTAGATCCTATGCTTGTTTATGAGTTTTGCTTTCTAATTTTTTTGAACTGTGTGGAGAGTGTTATTTGAAAAGTGTGAAAACAAAGTATTTGGTTTTAGAGTGTTTTCTTATATAGGCTATACTCATCAGACATGGGAATTTATCTGTTATCTGCACATATAGTGCATCAAATCTATCGATTACGAAACCAGATTGACATATTAAATTATTGCAATATATTGAACATATAATTGCACCAACACAGACCCAAATTGTCGCGTCTTTTGTTTAAGATTCTGCTCAATTTTGACGACATATCGATAGGTCGCGCCCAAGGATGAGATGTATAAAAACTCCATTTCTATCTGGATGTATCTATGCACACCACTGTGGTACTTGAGCACCAGTTGTCCCTCTTAATATTTGATACCCATCTTGGTGCACAAGGTATGGAAGACATTGGTGAACTCTGGCACTGTTTGGTCTCTTTCCTGTCGCAGTGTGGCCCATCTTGTATATAAGTCGTCAAAACTTCCAACAAGGTAGTATTGTTCCTTAATAAAATCCTTGAAGGAACTCCAAGTGGGTGCAAATGCAAATAATGTGGATCCCTCTATTTCCTTTTTCTTACAGAAAGTCTCGCACCAACCTTTGACATGGGGGATGACCTTGAGGAGTGCAAATGTAATCTTTTCTCTATCGAAAACGTTGTGGACATAAAAATACCCTTCTAGAAGATTTAACCATTTATCTACGACATCCGCATCTATTTGAGCTTCAAATATAGGAATATCAAAATTGATTTGTACCTTGAAGGGGCCAACGCCTCCTCTTGAGGTGGATGCGTTGCTTCTCGACAAACGTCGAAGGATTTGTGCAAAGTTGTCCATAGTCTCGTTCCTTTGTCGCTCAAGGGATTCCTCGAGCAACATTTTGAAAGGATATCCTGTCCCGTCATCTTTATTTTCACCTGCCAGGGACGGTTTCTTGGGCGTGTGAGAACAATTGTCCTCAAGAGAAACAAGCTCGAGACCCAACTCTCTATACCCTGACCGCGTCAGGGACACACACTAAAAAACGACAACGAGAAAACCGCTCTGATAACATTGATCTACATTTATGAGCGGAATGAAATGAAAACATAGATTTATAATATTAACAAAGAGACACAGTGAACAATAACAAAGATACAATAAAACTTGACTTCTATTAAATAAGAAATATGTTGAAAACTGTAAAATGTAGACTGAAAACAAGTTTGCTAGAATGGTGGTAGCTTATCTCTGAGAAGAGTTGTGACGACTACGCTCATTTGCAAGAATATGAGTACAATGAGACTTTGAAGGCCTTTTTACAATAAACATGAATTCCAAAAACCTAGACATCCAAAAACCTAACCCTAGGAGATGAAGTGTCAAAAGTCATGTGGGCCCCGTTGGGGTAAGTTAGTACATCAACTTCCCGGGGTCGTAACTTTTGCATACGATATCCGTTTAGGGTGAAATATAACTTGTTGGAAAGGTATTTACGAGGATATTCATGTAGGGTGATTAATCAGAGCCATTAGCGATCATTAAGGTTCCCGACCGTGAAATTTTTTCATTTAGGCCCTCAAAATGGCCCCGAAAGTTTGGGACCCAAAAAACTGCTAGAAATAGTAAGTTGCCAAAAAACTGTTTTGAGCCAGTTGGAATAGGTGGGTGTGTTAGAATATACAATATGGTGTGCTCGTTTTACCATTGATGATACCTTCGTCACCCAACCATAGGCCGAAGCCTCCCTCCGAGCACCTTAACCTTGAATGAGAATTCCTTTGGAAGCAAACCCTAGGCTAGATAGCCAAACAAAGGGTAGCGCACCTCTCCCCAAGGATAGCACAACACAAAAGACTGATCAAATAGTCCCAAACCCTAGACAAGAGATAGTCCAAGCCACCACTGAAACTGCTAGCTGCAGCAGCTGCACCTGCAGCTCTCCTCCACATGTGTGCACCAACTGGGAACTGCAGTGCGCACCAATTGGGGACTGCAGTGCGCACCAACTGGGAACTGCTAGTCTGAGATATGACAAATGAGAACTGGCACCCTGTATTTATACTTGTTTTGCCAGATTTATTGCGGCCCACTTCTCCTTCTGGATATGTGTCTATTCAGTATATTATTATTATTTCTGGCCAACTTCTTCTCTTGGAGGCTAATAACCTAATATAAAATATCTTCTTGAGCCGACAAGGCTTCTAGGGTTATTAGCCAACTCATTAGGGTTTCTCTTGCTTCCCAGAGTCTTCTATTCTCATCAGGTTCACACGTGGAGGTAAATACCTCCCACAACTACCATAA
>SNQJ01S0002155.1:165787-187068 GCA_010110895.2 Picea sitchensis | reverse complement strand
TACCTAGTAGCATCAATATAGTCATCTAGACTATTTCATGACTAGATCATGAGCATCACCATCATCATCAGCTACATCAAATCTCGAAACCATACTTCATCTGAGTGATTAGATATGATGTTGGATAAGTCACTCTCACCATAGAGTGATACAAGAGGAGTAAAAACTCTGAACCGTTTTCCATCTGGAAAATCTCTGTTCATCATTCATCTGAATGATCATTATCTCCAATAAACTGCTGATAGTCTTCAAGGCAATTAGAACAAGGATAGAACACACATGTGTCTATAGTAGTACATAACTACAATCCAGTGGTACACTACCACACCAAGTAACACACAAGTACTTGATCAACAACGTATGGTTGTGAACAATGAAACATACTCACCACAATAGTTCTCATCTACTGCCATACAGTCTTCATAACAAACATCTGATAGCAACCTGCATAGAAATAATGTTATGATATAATCTGGTTTGTCTGGGCCAATCCTTCACTCACATCTATGAGTTCTAAAGGAATATCTGCCACCACAGTAGTCTTCATCTACTGTCATATGATCTTCATAACAAACATCTAATAGCAATCTGCATAGAAACAATGTTATGATATAGACTAAATTATCTGGGCCAATCTTTCACTCACATCTGTGAGTTCTGAAAGAATATTTGCCTCACGAATAGTGGAACATATCCACCACAGTAGTATATCTCTACTGTCTATAACAATCGTCTGATGCCATCCTGCACAAAAAATATTGTTAACAATAAACTGAATCATCTGGGCCAATATTTCACTCACGTCTGTGAGATATGAAAGAATATATGCCCTCATCAGCAATGGGCTATCTGCCCTATTCTTCTCAAACAAGGAAGAAAGATTGTTTCTGATTTCTGAGCATGGACCATTCCTCACCCTGGGCCATTCTCCCTACACTTATCAAAGTGCACCCTGGACAGAATGTATAAACCCTAAGGAATGTGTGTATCTGGACCACTCCTCACCCTGGGCCATTCCTCCTACACTAATCAAAGTGCGTCCTGGAGAGAATGCATAACCCTAAGGAGTGTCTATCCTGGACCATCCCCCACCCTGTGCCATTCCTTCTACACTAATCAAAGTGCATCCTGGAGAGAATGTATAACCCTAAGGGATGTCTGTCCCTGATTGTTGAGCCTGGACCATTCCCCACCCTGGGCCATTCTTCCTACACCAATCAAGGTGCACCCTGGAAAGAATGTGTAACCCTAAGGAATGACTGTCTGGACCATTCCCCACCTTGGGCCATTCCTCCTACACTAGACATAGTGCACCTTGGAGAGAATGTGTAACCCTAAGGAATGTCAGTCCTGCATCAACCTCCAAAACAGACCATTCCTCATGTTAACTACAATGAAATCGATGTCCGGCGAGGCAGGCCAGTCTTCTTGAGTAACCCTCAAGAAGAGAGACAGCCCTAGACCACTCCCCATGTTAACCACAATGGGAAGTCGCTGTCTATGATACATCAACAATCAGTCACTGTCCGTCAGAAATCTCAATCCACTTTCCGAACAAGAAAGCATCTGTCCAATCTGGACTATTTTTCAATTACAAAGATAAATAATATTTTCAGTGCTCCCTCCTAACTGGAGAGTTATTTAAATCACAAAAGTAAATGTTTTTCAAGAATATTTTTCCGTACCTTCTCCTAGCTTGGAGAGTCTTCCCTTTCAGCTAAGGGCGTGTTTCCGTACCTCTATCCTAGGTGTTGGAAAGAAACATTATCTCTTTGTGTTTTTTGAAGTACCCATCATTGTTTAAATTAAGCCTCTCTGCAAAAAAGAATTAGTGGCATCTGTGTGTGTGTGGATTGGTTGGCTCGAATTGCTTTATTCTCCACTCGAGCCTTTACTTATGATTTTGTCAAGAGCTTGGAGTCATAAGTCGAAGGACTGTGTTTTTTTTTCAAAGGAGCATGATTCACTGCTTTTTCTTTTTCAAGATTATATTGTGGCATGTGGTTGTTAATCAATGTTAAATAGATATGAGGATATGAAAGACCATTATCTCTCTGTGTTTTGTAAAAGAAAAGCATGCTTTCATTACCTCTCTACATTTAATTTTTAAAGAGCCCGACTTGGAATCTAACTTGCCTCTACCTTCTTCGGGCATCTTCCGGGGTTTGTCAAGTTTGGATTATCAATTTAATGATTGTGAAAGTTTAAAGGCATGGGATCCTTCCTCTTGGTCGAATATTTGTGTGTCTTCTTTGTGATGAATTCATTCGAACAGAAAGAGAAGTAGGTTTACATACAGCCGAGAGTTGTCCTTCTATTTGTTTATGGTCTCTATTACTGTGTTTTATCCCAGCATGAACGTGATTTCATTTAAAGACAAGAATATGCATGTGTGAATGATTGTTTCACCAATCACGATCATGGTTTTTTCAAAGTTTAACAGATATCCATGTGTATCGTTTATTTTTTTTGTCTTCATACGTCGTATGGGAATCATCGTGTAGAATATCATTTGTTTAAAAACTCTCTCTCTCTCTCTCTCTCTCTCTCTCTCTCTCTATATATATATATATATATATATATATATATATTGATTCACACAAAGATCAAGCTTGGGGTTATGTTTTGGGGTTGATTGTTGTTGTCGATTCAAGATTGTGTCAGTTATATGATAGAGACCTATGTATATAATTGGTTCCTCGCGCATGCTCTTAAGTCTGTCCATGATTTAAAAGGAACCTGTGGGTAAATAAATCGGGCCTCGTTGTTGTTAAAGTACAGTAACTGTTGATTGTTATCCTGGGTCTATTATTGATTACCAAGGATAAATGTTGGGCATATATAACAGATATTGTTGTGAAGGTTTTGTTTGTTTTAAAAAGAAAAGAGATCAGCAGAAGAGCATGCAGTACTATTGAATTGGAAATGTTTGCATAAGTTATAATACACAGACTGTTATAAATTGAAGATGTCTGGGAAATTAAATTGTTATTGAGACAACAAGTAGTTTGTATGTAATCGGGGAACAGAGAATGTTTTGGTCTTGGAAGTAGATGTTTTTTGGATTTAAATTGAAATATATTTATGATAGTTGATTGATTTAATTTATTTTTTGAACAATATCCATTAATTCCCTCTCATTTTCTCACTTTTTTGCTCATTATAAATCCCCTCATGATCCCAAATTCATTTTGCACACCCTATTCACTAAATTTAAATCAAAACTCTATATGACAACGATTAAAAATAAAACGAAGATAGATGACAGCTGATATGTTTTGATATTGTTGTGCAATCATTTTTTTAATGAATTGTCAAGCAATAATCGTGTTCTTACTCTCGATCATGATATCACTTTTTCACTCAATACAATCCCCTCAAATACCCTTGAACCCTATTTCACCCCCTACTCATTTGACAATTATTAAATGAATTTTATGGAATGGATTGCATGGGTATGATGTGATTGATGAGACAAACTTTGTTTCATATTAAGAGAATGTCATGTATGGTTCGTTTTAAGAACTATTTGCTAATAATTGTTGCATGCAGGGTGAGCGTTTTCAGCAGAGGAAGTCATGGCTGAAATAATATGGGTAGAGGAAACTAGAACAGAGGGCGTAGAAGACCCAGATTCTCAATGCATTTCGATGTCGATCCTCAAGAGTTAAACCAGCTCTTTCAAGCTAGATTTTTCAATTGGATTGGACAAGGGATAGTCCAGCCTAGGCCAGAGAGCCCTCCCTTCCAACCCCATCATGTCCCTGGTATCCCTATTCCCCCTCATGTTTCTTTGCAACTTGAAGTTCCCAAGAATGACAGATGGATGATATTGTTCACCCAATAGTCTCCCACCATCGTGGCTGGCCAAATTTTCCTTTACCTCCTCCTCCCCCACCTGTTAACCCAAATGTTCAAATTTTCCCTGCACACTCACCTGTACAGTCCTCTCACGCAAGCAAAAGACTCAAAATTGAATCCCACCATATGCATGACAAAGGAAAAGATGTTGTTTCCCCCTCCTCTCCTTCAAGTAACTCATCCAAATCAGTATCATCATGTATGCACTTGAGAGATGATTGTTCCCATGTCATTAGTGAGACCAAGCCTCAAGGTTCTACACAACCTAAGGCTAATTCAGGGAAGTCAAAAGGGGATAGCAACAACAAAGGAAAAAATTCCTCTCAAAGTGGAAAATACAGTTTTTTATTATGTTTTATTAATGATTTATTGAGGACAGTGGACTACTGAAAGTTTTTGACAACAAACTATTTTTGGATTTGTGGATATTTACATGTTTTGATATAATTTGAAATATCACTGATATTTAAATTTCAAATTGTGGAAATGATTATGGGAGCCACAAGGAGGGATATGTTTGATTGATTGTATATTATGTTTATTTTTGTTACTAAATTATTGGGAGTCACAAGGGGTCCCACCTACTAGTTATTATTTAATAAAAGACCCTTTATTATTATTATTAATTCTTCCACTAAACTAAAAGTTAGTCGAGTTTTAGTTAACTTGACTAAATGAGGTAGTTGAACTACTTCAACTAATTTGGAATGCATAAAAGCCAAATGAGAAGGAAGAATAAGGGAGAATAGAAGGAGAAAGCATACTAAGGTTTGCTCTTGAGTTTTGTTGAGATAGTTTAGTTTTCATTCATTCTTCAATTCATTAAAAGCCTAATTCTCTTTTAGGACAACAGGGTCATGTTGTAGACAACAAGGTTCAAAGCTGAACCATATCATTCAGATGCTTGTTCAAAGGTGTTTATCTATATTTGATAGTCTGTGTAGACTTGTATGTTTATGAATTAAATTTCATGACTGATAAAGATGTTGTGCAGAGTCAAGTGGGTAGCAGTCTGTGGCAAGATGATCTAGATTTTAAAGTTCAGTTTTTACTTCTTGTCAGAGTCTATTTGTATGGTTTTCATCAAGGATATCTAAGTTTGACCTTGGTCCATGCCCCCACAGGTATTTTGTAAAGAGAACGATTCTTTTGATTTCTTGGAATGAAATAAAGAGATTGCTATTTTGTCTCATTTGTGTTAATATGTGACTTGGTATTTTTTCTTTTGATCTCCACATTTACTTTTGCAATCTGATATATTTAGAAAATTTTATAAAAATGTTATATTTTGCAACAATATTTTTTTTTTTTAAATAAGCCTAAGCCCTTGTAATTAATACTCGTGGATTAGGAAACACTTTTGAGGCTATAAACATAGGGTAACATTTCCGGCTATCTTTCCTTAGCCAAGCAAGATTCAAAAATGCTTGAGTAAGATAATTTCATATCTTTTACTCAACATTTATTTGGCGACCATACTGGGGAGATCTTCAATATCTCTCTGGTTGATTATAAGCTTGATTTTCATTGAATATATTTATATTTCTGATATTATTTCTTTGACTGTTTTTTTTCTTCATGACTGTACCTATTGCAAGGTAGCCCAATATTAAGCCCGGTCTTAAAGATCAGACTAGCATTGCTTTAACCTTGTTTAATACCATCTTAGAGACCGCTAATACCCAGGTTGAGCTTGAAGGCTCATGGACAGCAATTGAACAAGACATAAGTGTCCAAGAACGTTGGGAAGCTAGGCAAAGAAAACCTATGAATCAACTTTAGCATTATTTTTCCTACAGTTTTGATCTTCTTTTCATGTCCTTCAACCCTCGTATCTCTAAAAGAAGAAGAGATTTATCACCTGAGATTAATCCTATTGCTGATATAGGAAGAAGAAACATTGTTTTTTCAGTCCAACAAAGTACTCTAAGGAGGACCTTGTCTGATTTGGTCAGTTCGTCTCTCTCTCCCTTTCCTATCATTCACAAGATGGCATCTAGTGGTGGCTTTGGTGGCACTGGAGGTGCTTTTCATCTCAACCTTCAGCCTCGTCAGTGATTGGTAGCTTGTATAGTCATCAAGCCCCTGTCCAATCTACCACAAACCCCGCTAATGTCATAAAAAAGTATGGGATTTTTCAATTTGAAGAAGATGCTACAACTACTCTGTCACATGTTTCCTCCCCTCTTAACCTAGCACCCGCTACTCATCCACTTCCTAAATTCAAAGAGAATCTCCCTAGGTTTTCAGGGAATAATATGGTCACTATGAATGAACACTTGGTGGCATTTTCTAATGCATGTCACAACATAGGAGCCAATGAGAGTGAGACTTGTATGCGCTTATTTGTTAATCCCCTTGAACAGAACGTTGCAGGCGATTTCTTAGACCTTCCTCCTAAGACTCTTTCTACTGGGAGGAGTTAATATATTGGTTCAAGTCTACCTATGGGAAATCCAAAAGCCCAGCCGAGCAGTTACAGGAGTACAATAACATCACTTACAAGGATGGTGAAACTATCAAGTCTTTCAACTTGCATTTCACCAAATTATACAACCAAATCCTTGAACTCATTCACCCTCATAACCAAGATGCTTTCATGCATTTCTACAATGCTCTACCTTCCCCCTACCATCATAGGCTTGAGGAAAAGGTCATTAATAACCTTGGTTTCGCTTTGCATACTTGTTTAGAGTATGAATAACAACTCAAAAGAATAGGTCTTCCTAAGGGAGACTCAGTTAAACAGGCGGTTATGTTCGCTCTCTTACAGCTTGTACAAGACATGAATAATCAAATGATAGTGTATGAGTAGAAAGGAAATGTCCCCTCTCCTACCCCTGGGGCCTCATATTCTTCTTCACCACCTTTTAAGAATCTTAATGAAAATAACTTTCAACCTAAAGATATCATGCCTCATAGTTGGTGTAAATTTTGCGAGGAACACCATGAGGAAAGTACATGTGAAGTAAGGAAGAGTGTCAAAGATAAAATCTTTGGTAAAAGACCTAAAACTACTATTGGTGTCCTAGACTTTGCAGAGCCAGCGGATGTTATGATCATAAATACTAGGAATAAATCCTATGCTCCAAAAGGTAAATATGATCCTCCTCGCACTTCTTCAAGCCCAAGATCATCTTCAACAATTGCTACTGTTCAGGTCACTAAAGCTCTGGACAGTCAAGGAACTACCTCCCCTCTTCCCTCTCCCAAATACAACATTCTCAACCAATTGGCTAATATTAAAGTTGATGCTACCCTCCTGGACATGGTTATCGTCCCTGAGCAACAAAGGCATCTGAAATTTTTTATGGAAGGAAAAGCTTCCATTGTAGCCAACCTCTCTGAAGAGGTAGATGAAGAGCATTCAACTATAAATAAAGTAGGTATACATAACTTTAGGCACCCTCTAAAAAACCCCTCGTTTTTTATTTCTGTAAATATTATGGACAATATTTTCCATTGGTGTCTCATTGACGACGGTTTAGGCCCAAGTGTAATGTCGAAGATTATTATGGAAGAGCTAGGATTTTCTTTTACAAATGAAAAAGCTAGAAGCATGCTCTCTTATAATAGTTTACAAGAAACGACCATAGGGGAAATCAAGGACATGACCTTGGTTTTGTGTGTGCATCCTAAAATAAGGACAACCCTTAATATTCAGGTAATTGATATGCCAATGAGTAATTACTCGATCATCTTAGGAAGAGATTGGAAATATTTGACGGGTGCATACCTCTCACTCGATGGGACACACTTATCTGTTCCTTAGCATGGTAAAAACATCATATTCCTAAGGGAGGGGAGAATTTCACCTTACATAGAAAGCATCCCACAACCCAATGTGAATTATATCGAGGAGGACCTAGGATTGTACTCTATATTTGCAGATGATGACAACACTACCTTGGAACAAATCGACATAGAGGATGGGATGTGGCACATACACTTTGAAGGTTCATGCTCCAATGAAGGAAACAGAGTTGGTATTATCTTGTACTCTCTTGTGGGTAAAATTCATAAATTTTCCTATAGATTAGAGTTTTCTTTCACAAACAATGTCATTGAATTTGAAGTGTTACTACTAGGCATTGAAAATGCCTATAATCTAGGTTGTGGTCACCTTATAGTTTTTGGGGATTCTGAACTTGTTGTAAACCTTGTAAGTAAGATATATTCTCCTAGCAACAAGTTAATGAAACGTTACACCCAAAATGTTTGGGCACTTATCTCAAACTTGTTATCTTTCAACATCACTCATGTCAAAAGGTAATTGAATTCAATGGCTAACAGGTTAGTTGTTTTTGCAGCCTCTCCTCCTCGGCAGCTTCTACCACAAAGACATGATTTCACCTTTCAATATTTGTATCGTCTGCATATCCCTGAAAATCTAGAGTCATGGAAGGTCTTACCTAGTGATGAGACCATATGTGCTTTCATCCAAAATGAACCTTATAAGCCTAAGGAAATTATATCCATGGAAGATAACAAAATTCCTAAGGGCTTGACTCCTCTAGAAATTTCATTTTCATCAAGTGATGTAGGCAACAAAGAAAAACATAAAGAAGAGGAGTTGAAAAGGAAAGTGGGTGAAACCATTTCCTTGAACATTGGAACACACGAGTCTCCAAAGAATGTTAAAATAGGTGCCCAATGTTCTGATGAAGAGAAATTGAATTTCACTAATTTGCTTGGTGAATTTCAAGATGTTTTTGCTTGGTCTTATGAGGATCTTTGTGGTTTTGATCATACTATTATACATCGTTCCATTCTTATAGAGGAAGAAATAAAACTATTTAGGCAAAAACAAAGACCCATTAACCCTGCATTAGAAGCAACTATTCAAAAGGAGTTGGAAAAACACTTGAAGGTTGGGATAATTTCCCATGTTAAATATTCTGAGTGTGTTTCTAATTTGGTTCCCATTTGAAAAGCAACAGGTCAGATCAAATTATGTATTGATTTTTGTGCATTGAATAGGGCCAATGTTAAAGACCATTTTCCTCTCCCTAATATGGAAATGATTTTGCAACAAGTTGTACAGTCACAGATGATGTCCTTACTTGACGGTTTTTCTGGTTACAATCAAATCAAGGTGAAAAGGATAGATAAATATAAAACCACTTTTATTATTCATTGGGGCACTTTTGCTTATGAATGTATGCCTTTTGGATTATCTAATGCAGGTGCCACTTTTCAAATATATATGCAAATAGCTTTTGACGAATTGATCTGTAAAATTATTCAAATTTATCTTGATGACTTAACTGTGTATTCTAAAAACCTATCAAATCATTTTGGTCACCTTAGAAAGATTCTCATGGGATGCAAGAAATTTGGCATTTCTTTAAATCTTCTAAGTATATTTTCGATGTTACCAAGGGAAATCTCCTTGGACACATTGTCTCAGATTTAGGAATAAGAATAGATCATGAAAGGATTGTTGTTATCCTAAATCTTCCTACTCCTACTTCCAAGAGGGAGGTTCAATCATTTATGGGTGTTATTAACTTTGTCTGTACGTTTGTTCCTGATTTTGTTGTAATGGTGAAGCCAATTCATAATATTCTCAAGCAATATTTCTCCTTTTCTTGGACAGATGATGTCGAAAATGATTTTGTAGGGATCAAGAAGGCAATCAATTCTGCATTGTTTTTGGCGAAGCCAGATTTTGAGAAAGAATTTATGATAATTATTGATGCCGCAGAGGAAGCAGTTTATGCTATCCTCCTGCAATGTGATGACCAAGGCAATGAAAAACCAATGGCTTACATGAGCCAAAGCTTGTCAGATGATGAATTTAAATATTCTTTTATTGAAAAGAATGCTTTTGCTCTTGTTAAAGTTGTTGAAATTTTTTTCCACTTCATCTTAGGTAAGCATATGCTGGTAAAAGTCCCTTTACCTGCTATCAATTTTTTACTCTCACAAACATAACTTTCAGGAAAGCTTGCACATTAGCTTGCCAAGATTCAGGAGCATGATCTAACCATCATGACTTCTAAAAATATCAAGGGACATGACTTAGCCCTTCACTTATCTTAGCATGTTGAAATGAGTGAAGAAATTGGTGAACAAGATAGCTCTCTATCAACATTGTTTTGCATTGGCAATCAAATCCTTCCAGTTTCTGAACATACTTAGTATAAATATCTAGTATATTACGTGCAAAATCAAAGATGTCCAAACAACTTAGACACTCACCAAAGAAGAAGGTTTCGCTTCGAATCTACTAGATACGTCATTATAGGAGACTTCTTGTTTAGAAGATCTGTCGATGTTATGTTACTTCGTTGTGTGAACACCGAGGAAGCACAAAAATTGTTGCAAGAGACTCATGGTTCTTTGAACTCTGTTATTCATGTAGGAGGTCACTTTTTTGCTAAAACCATTGCTTTTAAGAAAGGGTACTATTGGCCTTCAATCTTTCGTGTTTCTTATAATTTTTCGAGATCTTGTGACAAGTGTTAGAAGTTCGTTGGAAAATAACGTCTTTCTGTTATGCCTTTGCAACCTATCGTCCATAAATTTTCTTTTTCAAAATGGGGTTTGGACTTTATTGTTCCTATTAATCCTCCATCTTCAGTAGGGTAAGTTTTTATCTTAACATCTACAAACTATTTTACGAAATGGACTGAATTTTTCCCGCTTAAGCATTCACAGGATGAGCAGGTGATTTCTTTTCTCGAAGCTATTTTTTTTTCCATATTTGGACTTCCTTTAGAAATTATTACCGACAACGGTCCCGCCTTTATTTCTACTAAGCTTACCCAATTTTTAGATAAATTGGGGGTTAAATTTTTTATCTCATCAGCTTATTATCCTCAAGGTAATGGGCAGGCCGAGTCTACAAACAAGAATCTGGTTAGAATTATCAAGAGGCTCATTGAATATAAGCCTCATCAATGGGACACTCTCCTCACTTAATCCCTTTGGGAAGATCATACTACCACCAAGGTGAGCACTGGTTGCACTCCTTTCCAGATTGTTTATGGTCAAGAAGCCATTCTGCCTACCGAGTTGGAACTTTCCTCCCTAAGGTTAATGCTACGTGTCGAAGAATTAAATTCTTCTGATGTTTCTCAAAGAATGAATGCACCTTTGGCTTTAGAGGAGCAAAGGACGTTTGCCTTGGATAATATAAAGAGAAGACATCAGATTGTTAAAAGATATTTCAACAAAAGTGTCAAGGATGTCAAATTTAAAGTTAATGAGAAGGTATTATTGTGGGATTCAACTCATGCTGATAGAGGAAGGCATTCAAAGTTCCAAAAATTATGGTTGGGTCCTCTTAAGATCGCTTTTGTCATGGGCGCAAATTCTTACATCCTAAAGGACTTACAAGAGCGATTGTTTTCCAACAACACTAACAATTCCCACTTAAAACACTATGTGGAACCAACTTAAAATTTTTAACGTTGTATGGAATGTTTTATGTATTATAGTTTGTTTTATTTGCTTCGATTTTATATTTTTTTTATTGCATTTCTGCTTATTTCAATTCTTCTGTCTCATTTCTACTATGTCATTTTCTTGTTATTTTTGTTTTTTTTTACTTCATTTCTTTTCAAAATAAATGTTGGATCAATTTTCCATAGGGACGTTATTCTGCAAAGTATTGTTAATCAATAACAATCAAGTTACATAGCTATCATGATGTTCCCTTTGAAAGCAGCATTGAAATTATTATCTGCTTCAACTGTTGTTTTGTAAGATAGTTGGTTTTATCCCTCTTCTACTTTTCTTTTCTTTCATCCACTTCAAGATTCAAAACAACATATCAGAGAATTTTTCTCCTTGAAGTCAAGAACACTTTACTATGATGAATTGAATGATTGTGTTTATAAGGATAAACCCCCTCGTACTTAACACTTTCCATGAGTTATTCCCAAATTCCCAGTCATTTTCCCCTTAAATCCACTCATTTCCCCTTGTTGCACAATCATTTTGATGTATATCTTCTTGATCTGATGCTACTAGTCTGTGAAACTAGACATTTTGAGTTCTTAATCTATTGGAAACATATTTCCCTGTGGAGTCGTCAGTTTGTTGACGATTAAAATTGCAACGATGAATTCCGCCAACAAAGGATTGCTAAAGTGTCATTATTTAATTATTATAATAATATAATACTAGTAGGTGGGACCCCCTTGTAGACTAGAGATGCAAGGATAGACATATTACATTTATATGTTGATGTTGTTATGATGTTTCCTACACAACCCTATGCAGTTGATGATGCAGTCTTGGTTTCATTTGATAAATGGGTGGTTGATGCATTATTGTTAAATGCTATTGGTATTTACCTATGACACAGAACAATTCCATGGGTATGAGAATCATATTGTTCGCAGGTGCTATGTTATGTTATGTTATAACCTTGATTACTAATTCATACATTGATTACTTTTCCATATATATTTATGCAAAAAATCAATAAAATGGGAACTTGATCAAAACAAAAGGAAAAAACTATGGAAAAGTTCTAAAGTTATGGCAAAAGGATTATGTATAGACCTTTGTGACAAGGGTATACCTAGCTATTATACTATGTGTTTGGTTAAATAACTATGCAATTTTTTTAATGGAGGCACATATGGTAACGTTGATATATTATTATTGTTGGATTTAAGGAATAAGGTTAACGTATATGTCTCGGATGGCACACTATGCAATTGACATGGTATCAAATCTTTACGATGGATATTGCATTGAATTATGCATTGGATATGGTTTAATTTTAATGGTGGGTGGTATGTTAGTGGGTTGGCTCATACATGGAATTGAATAAGGTCATGTAAGGAAACGACGTGCATTTACTGCACGTCACTCGAAACCTCCCTTGATCCCGTCACCCTAGAATTGTTGCATTTTTTATTTGTTGGTTGTGAAAGCTCCGCGTTTTCAGGATTGGAAAGGGAAAACTTGACCAGTTCATCATTGAAGTGATTTTCTCACAGGTGTGGTTCTTAGCTTTCCATCCATGATGGACTCTCTGTATTATGAATCAAATGGTGGCTCAAGAATGCATGGGTTCTGTGTTTTCTTACGTTTTTGACTGTGTGTAAATATTGTGTTATGGGTTTTCTATGATTACTGTGAAATATTGGCATTTGCAAGTGAAGTAATGGGTGCGCATTGGTTATCTATTGGTCAGCTTGGTTTTTTATGATGGTTCTATGTGAAATAATGGTGACAGTGGTGCAATGAGATATGTGTTTTATGGTTGAAGGGTTTTAACCACCAGGTTGTATTTTAGTGACTCTCAACCTGTTTCCCTCTTGGTAGTTGTTGTAATATTTATCCAGTTGCAGACCAAATGTCGACAGTTGGTCTGTTTCTTTTGTTTAAACCTTGAGCTATTGTTGATGGCTCGTTCCTTACTGTCTTTCTGTTGAAAGATTGCCAAAAGTCCAATCTTGGTTGGACCTGAATGTTAATGCAGGTATGTGTATATATTGAATGGATACGAGTTGCGAAAAGTTTCCACACACCACTCCTCTCATCCCTACTATAATGATGATTGTTATTTGGCCGCACTGTCAATTGTTTTCGAAATTTGTTTGACCTCCTAGGTGTTGGAAAGAAACATTATCTCTCTGTGTTTTTCGAAGTACCCATCATTGTTTAAATTAACCCTATTTGCAAAAAAGTATTAGTGACATATGTGTGTGTTTGGATTGGTTAGCTCGAATTTCTTTATTCTCCACTCGGTCATTTACTTATGATTATGTCAAGATCTTGGAGTCATAAATTGAAGGACTGTGTTTTTTTTTTTTTGTTAAAGGAGCATGACTCACTGCTTTTTCTTTTTCAAGATTATGTTGTGGCCTATGGTTGTTAATCGATGGTAAATGGATATGAGGATATGGAAGACCATTATCTCTCTATGTTTTCTAAAAGACAAGCATGAATTCATTGCCTCTCTGCATTTAATTTTTAAAGATCCCGACTTGGACTCTAACTTGCCTCTACCTTCTTTGGGCACCTTCTGGGGTTTGTCAAGTTTGGGTTATTAGTTTAATGATTGTGGAAGTTTAAAGTCATGGGCTCCTTCCTCTTGGTCAAATATCTGTGTGTCTTCTCTGTGATGAATTTGTTCGAATAGAAAGAGAAGTAGGTTTACATACATCCGATAGCTGTCCTTCTATTCGTTTATGGTCTCGATTACTATTTTTTATCCCAGCATGACCGTGATTGCATTTAAATACAAGAAGATGTATGTGTGAATTATTGTTTCACCAATATAAATCATGGTTCTATCAAAGTTTAACAGAGATCCTTGTGTATCATTTAATTATTTTCTCTTCATACGGCGTATGGGAATCATCGTGCAAAATATCATTTGTTTTAAAAATAATTCTATATGTATTGATGTACACAGATATCAAGCTCGAGGTTATGTTTTTTGGTTGACTGTTGTTGTCGATTCAAGATTGTGTCAATTATATGATAGAGACCTATGTATATAATTGGTTCCTCATGCATGCTCTTAAGCCTATCCATGATTTAAAAGGAACCTGTTGGTAAATAAATCAGGCCTCATTTTTGTTAAAGGGTAGTGACTGTTGATTGTTATCATGGGTCTATTATTGATTACCAAGGATAAATGTTAGGCATAGATAATAGAGATTGTTGTGCATGTTTTGATTGTTTTAAAAAGGAAAGAAATTAGCATAAGAGAATGCAGTATTGTTGAATTGGAAATGTTTGCATAAGTTATAATACATAGACTTTTATAAATTGAAGATGTCCAGGAAATTAAATTGTTATTGAGACAACAAGCAGTTTGTATGTAATTGAGGAACAAAGAATGTTTTGGTCTTGGAAGTGGATGCTTTTTGGATTTAAATTAAAACAGAGTTATGATAGTTGATTGATTTAATTTATTTATTGAACAGTATCCATTTAATTCCCTCTCATTTTCTCACTTTTTTGCTCATTATAAATCCCCTCACGATCCCAATTTCATTTTGCACACCCCGTTCACTAAATTTAAATTAAAACTATGTATGAAAATGATTAAAAATAACACTGAGATAGATGACAGTTGATATGTTTTGATATTGTTGCGCAGTCAATTTTTTAATGAATTGTCAAGCAATAGTCGTGTTCTTACTCTCGGTCATGATATCACTTTTGTGCTCAATACAATCCTCTCAGATACCCCTGAACCCTATTTCACCCCCTGCTCATTTCACAATTATTAAATGAATTTTATGGATTGGATTGCATGGGTCTATGGTAATTGTTGAGCCAAAATTTCTTTCATATTAAGAGAATGTCATATATGGCATGTTTTAATAACAAGTTGCTAATAATTGTTGCTACAGGATGATATTTTTTAGCAGAGGAAGTCATGGCCGAAATAATAGGGGCAGAGGAAACTGGAATAGATGGCCTAGAAGGCCCAGATTCTCAATACATTTCGATGTCGATCCTCAAGAGTTAAACCATCTCTTTCAAGATGGATTTTTCAATTGGATTGGAGAAGGGATAGTCCATCCTAGGCCAGAGAGGCATCCCTTCTAGGCCCAACATGTCTCCGATATCCCTGTTCCCCCTCATGTTTCTTTGCAACCTCAAGTTCCCGAGAATGACAGATGGCGGGAGATTATTCACCCAAAAGTCTCCCACCATCGTGGCTGGCCAAATTTGTCTTTACTTCCTCCTCCCCCACCCGTTAACCTAAATGTTCATATTTCCCTTGCACACTCACCTGTACAGTCCTCCCACGCAAGCAAAATACTCAAAACTAAAGCCCACCATATGCATGACAAAGGAAAATTTGTTGATGCCCCCTCCTCTCACTCAAGTAACTCAGCCAAATTAGTATCATTATGTATGCACTTGAGAGATGATTGTTCCCATGTCATCAATGAGATCAAGCCTCAAGGTTCTACACAACCTAAGGCTAATTCAGGAAATTCAAAAGGGGACAACAACAACAAAGGAAAAACTTCCTCTCAAAGTGGAAAATACGGTTTTTTATTATGTTTTATTATTGATTTATTGAGGACAATGGACTGCTGAAAGTTTTGCACAACAAACTATTTTTGGATACTGTGGATATTTACATGTTTTGATATAATTTGAAATAGATCATTGATATTTAAATTTCAAATTGTGGAAATGATTATGGGAGCCACAAGGAGGGATGTGTTTGATTGATTGTCTATTATGTTTATTTTTGTTAAGAAATTAAAGGGAGTCACAAGGGGTCCCACCTACTAGTTATTATTTAATAAAAGACCCTTTATTATTATTATTATTAATTCTTCCCCTAAACTAAAAGTTAGTTGAGTTTTAGTTAACTTGACTAAATGAGGTAGTTGAACTACTTCAACTAATTTGGAATGCATAAAATCCAAATGAGAAGGAAGAACAAGGGAGAATAGAAGGAGAAAGCATACTAAGGTTTGCTCTTGAGTTTTATTGAGATAGTTCAATTTTCATTCATTCTTCAATTCATTAAAATCCTAATTCCCTTTTAGGACAGTAGGGTCCTATTGTAGACAACAAGGTTCAAAGTTGAACCATATCATTCAGATGCTTGTTTAAGAGGTGTTGATCTTTGATAGTCTGTGTAGGCTTGTCTTTTTATGAATTAAATTTCATGACTAATAAAGGATATTGTGCAAAGTCAAGTGGGAAATACTATGTGGCAAGCTAATCCATATTTTAATTTCAGTTTTTACTTCTTATCGGAGTCCTTTTGTATGGTTTTCATCGGGGATATATAAGTTTGACCTTGGTCCATTCCCCCACAAGGATTTTATAAAGAGAACAATTCTTTTGATTTATTGGAATGAAATAAAACAATTTCTATTATGTCTCGTCTGTGTTAATATGTGACTTGGTATTTTTTCTTTTAATCTCCACATTTACTTTTGCAATCTAATATATTTAGAAAATTGTATAAAAATGTTATATTTTGCAACAATCTTTTATTTTAAAAAATAAGCATAAGCCCTTGTAATTAATACTTGTGGATTAGGAAACACTTTTGAGGCTATAAACATAGGGTAACATTCCCAACTATCTTTCCTTAGCCAAGCAAGATTCAAAAATTCTTGAGTAAGATAATTTCATATCTTATCCTCAACAATGACCAAGTAACACAAATAGGAATGGAGGTAAAGAACTCTCCATGTTCAATTTCTTCCCTTATTAATGATGGTGCCTCTTTTGGAGTTTTTAAAAGGAACACAAAGGGCATTGGCTCTAAGTTGTTGAGGAAGATGGGGTATAAAGGAGGAGGTATTGGTATTAATGACCAAGGAATAATTCAACTACTAGAGGTTGAAGGAAGACCCTGATATGTAGGATTGGGGTATGGTGAAAGAGAATGATCAAAGGTAGAAAAAGCAGAGGATTCTTCAAGCAAAGAGATGAGATCGTCACCAACACCATCTAAGAAAAACGATGGCACATCACTTTTTGAAAGTGATAGATCTAGCACAAGATTCTGGAGGAAATCAAAGTCTCCTCGAAAATCTTGGGACAATAAGAGTGCTGCAAAGTACTGGAAGAGGAAAGCTCCTTACAGTGAAGGCGAGAAGGACATGAAGTCACACAACTATTTCATTCGCTTTCAAATGAGTAGTCATTGGATTAGGAAATGTTGGAAGCTTCACTTCGAGCTTCATGGCACACCAAGCAAGAATCTTGTATCAGAGCTTATGTAGTTGGAGGTTGGATCCTCCTCAGTTGAAAAAAATAGCCAAAAATCATAGTGCCTAGAATTCGACGAAAACAACACCTCGTCAAATATCTCGATGAGAGATTTCCAACATCACAAATGGCACCTCAAATGGACTATGGATGCAAAAGTAATGGCCATATGAAATTTTCAGCGAAAAGAAAAATCTAGCGAAGTCCGTACAGTGTTGATGTCGGCATGACATCATCATGCAAATGTGGTAGCACCATAGGCTACCACATGTCATGCAATTTTGGCATTTTTGAGGTACTGTTAGATGAGTAGAAAAGTTTCATTGTCATTATAAGGATGATGTGGCAGTACAACGTTGATGTCGTGCTGACATGACAAATAATGTGGTAGTAAGAAAGATGATGTGGCATGTTGACTAGGTGCTAACATATTTATGCGGATGTTGACGTGACAACACCATAGGTTACCACGTGTCACCCGGAAATGGCATTTTTGACCTCCACTTGGGACAATAGAAAAATGCCACATGGAACCCCTAGGAGGTGTCACATGGGACCACCTAGAGGTCACCATGTGGCCCACTTGCAGCACGACAAGTGGCACCATTAAGAGGTAGAACACGATAGTCTACATGGCAATCGACGTCAGTGGATGACTAGGCAGACTAGTGGCATTGAAATTGTGGATATAAGGCAGTTGGCAGGGACTTTGACTGGGCACCATGTGGGTCAATCAAAGGCTACCATGTGGCAACCCAGGAAAATCCCAATTAGGGCTAGGTCCGAAAAAAAAATAAAAATAAATTACTAGCCACTAGACCAACCGGCAGCTAACAAACGACGAGAAAGTTTGGAGGGATTTTTCAAATGGTAAAAGGGTTGGACCATCCAAAACCCCAACTACGATGAGGAATATTCAATTTGGCGCGGGATTTATAACCAACAATCCAAATTGGGAGGCCCATGGGTTTGACCCCGAGACCTCCCCCAATATTAGCCAAATGCCTAACCACTACGCCAACGATGCTTGTTGTACTGTTCACCCACAAACATTTTATTTAAACCCATATTTTTCCATTCGTCGAGGAACTACATGTGTGGGCCCTTAAGGGAATTGTTTTTGAGACAGAGTAGTCATTTAATGTAGTTGTATGCTTCTGTGTGGAATGTGTTTCAAGGAAAAGAGTCCAGGAGGGGCCTGGTAGTGACAATGAAATTTTTTGATAAAAGTATAGTAATTTTTGCACAATTTCTCACCAAAAATCCACTAGTGCAATCATAATTTGGAATCGAGCAGCGAAAATTGAAGGATATGGCCAAGCCCATGTCTACTTGGCACATTTTTTGAGGCCAAGTTGCACCTTTCAAAACAGGTCGAGTTTACATTCAAAAGTTGCAGAATGATGAGATGGACCTGTTGGTGTTGTGTATGCCAAGATTTGAGCAGCTAGTTGAGCACCTTGACACGAAAACCAATGTAAGTTTCATGCATTTGTGTTTTTTTCCTCTTTTTGAAAATTGCAAGAGGATGAATGTGTTGTAGATTATGGTGATCTTGAGTGCTACAACAAGGCATCAAGATCTAAATTATTGCAGGAAATTCATTGTTTGAGCCTTACCTGCAAACCGAAACGGTACAATAAGAGGCCATTTTGACACTTCGATAGAAAGTAGTCATGTTTACAGCTAAAAGTATTAGAATTGTGAGACAATTATGATAATGATGGAATTTTCCTTATTGATTATGTTGCACATGTTTGTAATGGAGGGTTTAAAAAAACCATAGAGTTACCACTAGTGCACACTTGGGGGTATTTTCCTTAATGTTAATGATGTAAAAGGTTGTAATTAGCCACTCTTAAAAGTGATGATGAGAATGAGAGGAATTTTTTTCTCTGCCTAAACCTTGTAATCCTTGTTGGAAACATTGTAATGGGTCTTGTAGCCATTGTTGAGTGAGAATAATTGTTTTTCCTAGGCCTATTTTGGCAACATTGCAATGGGTCTTGTAGCCACTGTTGAGTGAGAGGCATTGTTTTGTCTAGGCCTATTTTGACAACATTGTAATGGGTCTTATAACCATTGTTGAGTGAGAGGCATTGTTTTTCCTAGGTCTGTTTTGGAAACATTGTAATAGGTCTTGTAGCCACTATTGAGTGAGAGAAATTATTTTGCCTAAGGCCTGTCTTGACAATCATTGTAAAATTGTCCATGAGTGTTTTATAAACTCTTAGCAAGTATGGTATTGCTTTAAAAAAATCTGTGAAAGTTGTGATCCATGTATTATCATCTATAGATTTGCATTGATGCAAGCTTCGACATTGACATCCTCATTATGAAGTACAAAGGTGAAGGAGAAGAAGGGTGCATCCTTTCTGAAACATTTGTTATGCAGATGAAAGAATCAACTACATATTTTCATTGATGCAAATGTTGGCATCGACATCCTCATTCCAAAGCACAAAGGTGAAGAAGAAGAAGGATGTGGCTTTTCAGAGACAATTTTTATGCATATCGAGCCATGGGGAATTGAATCGTGGAGTGTAAGACTCTTCCTAGACGTTGGTTTTGGATATTCAAGTTTCTCTCTATACTTTTGGAGGACCAAAAGTTCTTTTTGTGGGGAGGTATGATTCAGGAGGATCTCCACACAAGGATTCATTACTTTGCACACCATGGAGAATATCATTAAAATGATAATTGTTGATAGGTGACAAAGTTTAAAAGGAATATTTAATGCTTCATATTGTAAAAATGATTAATATTTTTTTAGCATACTGTACTCATATATTTTTCATTTAATTTGTAAAAAGGAAATTAAAATTAAGTGAGAGAATCCAACTCACAAATTAGTTTCCTAGTTTTAAGGGGAAATTAGTTTTGTGTGAGAATCCACCTCACAAATTAGTTTCTTAATTTTAAGAGGAAGTTGGGAGTCTCATGAGTTGGTTTGGGATTCTTCCCCATTTTATCAGAAGTGGTTTCCTAGTCTCAAGGGGAATTTAAGGTTGGTTGCGATGCTTTCTCATTTTTTTCCTTCAGTTTTTATTAGATCCTAAATTTGTGGATCTTTTCTCCTTGAATTATGGAGAGAGGGAAACTATATAAATTCCTTATGTAAGAATTGTGGGGGAGGACACCTTGAGGCCCTTTAGGCCCCTTGAGAGAGAACTTACACTGAGAGGAATGTAGTCCTTCTGGTGTCTGAAGAAATGTCACTTATGCGAGAGCCTTAAGTTCTTTGTGTAAGAGAAAGTTGCTCTAGGTTTTCATCCCTGTAACGAGCATGTGCCATATTTTGTGAGAATATTCCATCCCTTGCTAAAGGAAGGACAATAACGCGATTCATATTCCAAGTGGATCCGTAGATGTACCTAGAAGGTTTTGGTGAACTCCATTAACACATGGGTGTCAAATTATATGTGCAAGTTTTTGTTTTCATTATTCCTTGACTAAGTAGAGATTTAATTGCACATATGCACATCATGATGACAATTTGCTCATGTTTATATGCAATTATTAATGATTATTTTCTCATGTTCACATGCGATTAAACATCAGTAAAAGGTCGTCAATGGAGGATTTTTGTAGAGAAGGATCTCACATAAATTCCCATATCACCTCCTCTCTCTCTCTTGTGATCTCCCTATCTTCCCCCCCTCTCTCTCTCCCTCTTGTTCACTCAATCTCTCCCCTCTCTTTCCTCCCTCCCTCCCTCTCTACCCTCTCCACCCATCTATCTCTCT
>SNQJ01S0002155.1:62227-112176 GCA_010110895.2 Picea sitchensis | reverse complement strand
TTCGTGACTATACATTGTTGATCAAGTACTTGTTCGTGACTATACGTTTTGGCTTGGAATATCTCTTGGCTAGGGTTTGGACTATCTGATCAGCTCTTGTTGGTGCGCTTCCTTGGGGAAAGGTGTGCTACCCTTTGTTTGGCTATCTAGCCTAGAGTTTGCTTATGGAGTGATTCTCTGTCAAGGTTAAGGTGCTCGGAGGGTGGCTTCGGGCTATGGTTGGGTGACAATAGTGATATTGTCGATGGTAAAATGAGCACATCCATTATATTCTAACACTATTAACATGATACTTCAAGTCTTATAGACCATACGACAAGGTTAGATTATCAATACATATATCTATTCTCCAACAATTTATATTAACCTATGCATATGTTTTTTTTTGTCATATTCAAATTGTTATTAAATGAGCCATGCCCATAAACTATTAATTACTACCTAATTTATCACTAATTGAATACAATATGACTAATATTCTACTTATACTACCAAGTGAGAGTAGATAATATTTTTCCAGAACGAGATTCAAAACCTCAAGAATACTATCTTAGGAAATAGTATCACTTTGGATAGATAATATTTTTCTAGAATGAGATTCAAAACCTCAAGAATACTATCTTAGGAAATAGTATCGCTTTGGATCCCATAAAGATTAAAGTCATTACAAAATGGAATGCACTTAGGAACGGTATTAGTAGGATATTGTAGAGAGTTTGAGGAAGGATTATCCCATATATCTAACCCCATCATGAAATTCAAGAAGAAAGATAATAAATTCAAATGGACAAATATGCTTAGTTGAATTTATTGACTACAACTTTAGTTTTGAAATTTCTTGATATGGATCAAGATTTTATAGTTGGTACCAATGCTCGCAATGCCTCCTAGGTGGATTTGGTGGTGTGCTTATCCAAGATAGAAGGCTGATTTTCTGATTTTATATCCTTCTAGGAAGCTTAGACTTTACAATGAAAACTACGTGACTCATGATTTAGAGCTAACAATTGTTGTGCATGCCTTGAAATTTTGGAGGCATTATTTGATTTCTTGCAAGTTTAAACTTAAGCCATATCATATACTTAAGTGTAAATTTACCTAAAGTGACTTGAATACTAGGAAATTGTAATATCCCTAGTAGAATGGGCTGCGATATTATGTCCTTATGTGCAATAAATGTTCTTGATGCTCTAATATTTTTGACAAATTTTCACAAACAGTTTGCATGTATTCTACTAATAGACATTTTGTCAAACATATTTCATGTAATAAAAATACACCAAAAATAGAAAAGACGATATGTGGTATTTTATTATGAATGAAGATTTGAATACAACAATCCAATGGTTGTTATAGTAGTTGCAATACCTCAACGGAAAACACACAATACAAGCCAAAAATATGGAATCATGTTGTGGCCTCCTCAACAGATGAGATCAAACCCTCCAAGTGCCACAACATCTCCAAGAAAATCAAAACTGAAATAAAAACCCAAGATGAAGCTCCAATGAAGATCTTGGATGGATCCTCCTCTTTGTCTAGCTAGGGTGAATATTGCACCACCGAAACAAGACCAACAATAGAAGGGTTTTGCTAAAACCTAACGAAACAATGGCTCCAAGAGCACCATACAAGAGATCAATTAAATCATAATTCCAAAGTGAGGCTCTACCCCTCCTTTTATCCTTTTTCCATGCCTTCTAGAAGTTTTCCCTTTTTGACCAAATCAAATGTAACTTCTAGAATTTCCCTTTTTTTACTAAATCAAACATAAACCTTATTTTCCCTCCAAATTTCAATTTAAGATTAAAAGTCACTTTAAACATGGTTAAGTAAATTATTAATCTAAACTTATTTTACTTCCCTAATGTCACTTTAAAAAACATAACATATCCTAACTAAGTGACGTTAAATGACTCCCCCTTTTTATATTTTTTTTCTCGACTGACAAGCCACGAAAATCCCTTCTACTACAAAATAAGGGAACCCAAAAATGGGGACATGACAAATCCTCCCTTCCCAAAGATTTCTTGTCCTCAAGAAATTCCATCATGACCCGATGCTCCATCGACTGTTCCACACTGAAACTGAAAATGATACCAGGATCCCAAACCATCATGTATGATGTGAAGCATCGTCCACTCAAGGCATGGCCCGTTAATGTACTGATATAAGAGGCCTTCTGAAAACCACCAACAAGCAATGTCACTCGGTGCTATAATAACTTGATCAAACCATCAATGTATTACTCTACTAGGGAACCGATCTCATGAGAGAAAAAACTGGCTCTTGCCTCCATGCCAACTGGTGCAATATCTCCTACTAAAATCCCAGGGTCCTAAGCTACTCTGATCATAGTCTTCCGACCATCATGGCTACTTTGCATCTCCCTCTCCTGTAGCTCCATGTTGATACACCTGTAAGGGCTAAGCCTACTATCATGAATAGTAGTTGGCATAAGCATCCATGTGAAATTACGACCTATAAATCCACTGTCATACCCAATCCTGGATGTCGAAAAAGGGAGTCTATCTTAGTCACCAAAAATGAATTTGGGCTGCTCATGCACTCTAGAGATTCTCTCCCTAGATAAATTTGTCATCTGCGCTGCCCCATACTCAGAAGATACCGCTGGAAAGTGTGTGAACTGGTCAATCATTGAAGACACACTATCAGTCCACTGTATCCGCGATAAATATTTGGTGCCATCTATCCACATATGCTTTCCCACTCTCTCCCAGAAATAGCCAAAGACTATATCCATCCTGTGGAATGAGTATGCCCCAACCTGTTCTGTTGACAAGTCATATACTCCCCTACACCATTTGTGAAGCATCTACATGCGAACCTCTCATGGTTATGCCCAAATATCTGCAAGGTGTTGATATAAGAACCCATCTTCCTATCCCTAATAAGCCAGGCTATCATAAGATGTATAAACTTAGTCAACTCCTTGGAAGACCACTCCTTCATACAACCACTCCTAATCCTCCCAAAGGTCCAAAGAGTCAAAATCGATGCTCACATCTCTAATAGTAGTTGAACTGTCGAGCAATGTAATTCCAGGCTCCCAAACTAATCCCGAAAAGGTACCACCATGCCGACGTTGCATCGCTCTGAACATCACCGTCAGACCATCACATCCTTTCTGTGTCCTCCTCTCCTAGAACCCCAAGTTGAACTCCCAGAAGGGACTGAAATCACTATCTTGGATCCTCTCTTGCGAAGGTGTCTCAATGAATTCCATGCCTGCAAATCCATGACCGACCTTGAGTCTTCCCTGCCATATAGAGAAAGTCTTGACCTCCCCTCTCCTGAAGTCCCAAAAATAATGCAGTCCCATCAGTGTCATAGCTATGTCGCTCATCATCATCTGAATCAATCTATCACACATATGAATTCCTGGATCCCACCACCAAATATGCAAAGCATGTGGTGGGGGTGGGGGGAGTTAATATGCAAAATGTGGTCCCTCATGTATGAGTGGGGGTGGGGAGAGTTGATATGCAAAACATGTGGTGGGGGTGGGGGGAGCTGTAAAATCCCCCCCTAAACCATGTTTTAACAAAAAAAATTAGGACTTGGGATTTTTTTTTGAAGGAGTTGAACCTTCCCAAGGCTTAAAACATGTTTTGCATATCAACTCCCCCCATCCCCACCACATGTTTTTCATATCAACTCTCCCCATGCGCACCCTCACCCCATCCCGACCACATGTTTTGCATATCAACTCCCCCCATGCCCACCCTCAAATATTAGGGACCACATTTTACATATTAACTTCCCCAACCCCCACCCTCATCTATAAATGAGGGTGGAGGTGGGGGGATTTAATATGCAAAACATGTCACCCTTATCTTTTTTAATTTGAGAAGAAAACAAATCTAAATGCAAATCTTCTTCAAAACCCTCAAAATATGTATAGTTAAAATCAAAATTGGGAACAAAATCATAATTTTAAAGAAAAACATAGCTTACCCAAACTACTTCTTCATGAAATGATGAAGTGGATGATGTCATGAGGGTATCTCTCATATAAAGTTTCAAAACACAAATTTACAAACACAAACTTAAGTTATTAAATTATGAGGAGGCATTTAAAAAGACAAGTCAAATATTATTCAAAATGATGGCAAAAAAGGAAGTGACGGTTCACTCTATGGTCGAGTCCCCCTTTTCAAATTAGAAAACATACTATAGAGTGTCTGAGCCAATATTGAAGTCATCTATTTGAGCCACCAACAAAAATACATTATACCATGGGGCACACTTATAGAAAGGGTATTGAATCCATGGGTCATTACACAAATACTTCTTGTATGTTGACCACTATACGATCCAAATGGGCTATTGTCTAAACTTCTAAGTAAATGGAGCCACCATGCTAATTAAGGGGGTTGTGATTCAAATTAAATTATTTCCATGTGAGCGACTATCCAAGGTCACACTCATTTCCATGGAGGTGACATCATTTAAACTTATCCATTAAAGTTTGGACGTCCACCATTTTATATCATTCAAGCTGTATGGATCAATCATTTATTTAATAGAGACCATATTTCCCCCCACCCCCAGCCTCATATTTGAGGGCGGGGGTGGGGGGAAATGTAGAGTAAAACACAGTATGGATCAACCATTTATTTAATAGAGACCATGGTCATAGAGGAACCTGGGAAAATCATGGAGAGGTCATTGTATAAGTTGAGGAGTTGTCGATATTTTATTATTTATTGGACGAGAAAATTGGTCTACAACCACTTTTGGTTATTTTTGGAAAATTAGTTAAGGAGGTTGTTACCACTTCTTACTATTTTGGGAGATTGTTACAACTAATTCCATTATTTATTCATTGTTGACTTAGTTGGTGGAGTTGGTTAGTTGTTTCCTATATTACAACACATTGAGAGTGAAACACTACATTTTCCACTATGTCTTCCTTTAAATTGAGTGAGTATTTCACTTAAATGTGATTACTCCTTGGATGATGGGAATAGTTCTTTAGATTACAACACAGGGAGTGAAACACTACATTTTGCATTATGTCTTCCTTTAAATTGAGTGAGCATTTCAATTGATAAAATGTGATTGTACATAATCCATGGATGATGGGAGTAGTTCTTTTGATTACGACACATTAAGAGGGAAACACTACATTTTCCATTATGTCTTCCTTTAAATTGAGTGAAATGCAAAATGTGATTTTCCATAATCAATAGATGATGGGGGTAGTTCTATGAAGGAGTCTTGCTACTCTGGGGATCTACCTTGATTTAATTCGTAGACAATGAGCTGACTAATGATAGCGGCTTCTTTATTTTTTCGATTATTGAGTTGTTTTAGGCCTTGGCAAGGTTCAAGAGCCTTCACCTCATTGTGTATAGTGTTCCCCTATCTCTAAGAAAAGGTTGCCTTATTTTTCCCTTTGAGGTCCATAATAATCCCCATCATACATTCCACCATAGGATTCCCCTATCTCTAAGAAAAAGTTGCCTTATTTTTCCCTTCGAGGGCCATAATAATCCCCATCGTACATTGCACCTTTGTGCATGCATATTAATTCCAAAATTAATTAATCTAACATATTTATTGGATGACGAGAGTATTTCTTTAGATTACAACTCATTGAGAGTGAAACCCATTTTCCATTATGTCTTCCTTTAAATTGAATTAAATGAAAAATGTGATTTTCTATAATCCATGGATGATGGGGGTCATTCTATGAATGAGTCTTGCTACTCTGGGTAAAACGGGGGCTCTACATTTGATTCGTAGATGATGAGATCACCAATTATAGAGGCTTCTTTATTTGTTCAATCATTGAGTTGTTTTAGGCCAAGGTTCAAGAGCCTTCACCTCATTGTGTATAGTGTTCCCCTATCTCTAAGAAAAAGTTTCCTTCTTTTGTGCTTTGAGGGCCATAATAATCCGCATGTGCGTGCATATTAATTCCAAAAATAATTAATCTAATGTATTTACTAATCAATCAATAATATATTATGATTTTATAATTTAGTGAAATATAGACTATAAGTTATAATATAGTTATTAAGATTATTAATATAAAATGTAAAATATTGATGGGTAGTTGAGTATTTTGTTTTTATACATGCATACATCATTCTTTGTGCAAAAAAAACCATCCAAAATGTTATTTTATATATGTAGCTTATCTGTTTTCACCATTTCTATTGAGTTGATATAGGTTTGAGATGTGTTGACAATACACAATTGCTTGTAATTTGCTTTGTGTGGTCGAATTTTAACATTGGTGTTGAGTTTGACAAACTATCAAATCAACAATGAAGTTTTCTTAAGCCAATGCCTATCAAACATTTTCATTTAATAAATATACGTAAGAAAGATCTGTTACAAATGAAAAATAACACTGTATTGTTGATTACATAAGGAATATTGTGTGTGAGAGACATGATTCTAAACTATTCATCAATATTTTATATTTTATATTATTAGTTTCAATAAATAGATTATAATTTATATATTATTGTATTGTTTATTATATATTTTATATTATTAGTTTTAATAATACATTCTAATTTTAAGAGTTTTTTTAAAGATCCAAATTATCTATTTTGCATGTCATTGTTTCGAATCCAGAATTGGATCTATCATCAGAACAACAAGTTGTCCTAATGATGGATCTCGATCTAGATTAACCATGTCAACAATGCACTGGCCATCTATGTTTGTGTGAGCTTTGTGGACATTCTTTACTTCGTGATATGGCCATCGATGTTTGTGTGAGATTTGTGGACATTGTTTACTTTGTGATGTGTGTGTGTGAGATTTATGAGAACCATTGAATGTTGTGTTTCTTATTATGTAAATATATGCTAATGAGAAGTGAAAGGTGTTGCATAACCTTAGTGAAACAAACATTTTTCTTGAGCTAATTGAGTTGCTTGACATTGTAGAAGACATGGCTAACAATGTTGAAATGAACATAGTGGATTTTTTTCTTTTAAATTTATTTTTATGCATTGAAATACTATTGTGACATTAGTAATAAAAAGATAACCTATTTGAGAGGTCACGTGTATGGCGTAAAGGAAGAGTGGATTTTGTAGTGTGTGGGTTGCCATATAATTGAGACAAATGTGTCTACGAATGGAAGCCATGTTGGAACTTTCAATGAGTACAATGAGATCTCTTATCCTTCTTATGTAGGCATATGGATGCACCATAGGGGCTTCAAAATTGAACAAAAGTTTTACTTGGATTTGCTCACCCTACAACATATAAGATAACACATGTATACATAAATTGATTGGCATGACAAAGGGGATACCTTGAAAATAATTAAACATGAATTTCTAATTGTTATGGACAAACATTAATGTGATTAAAAAAGTGTGCCATGCTGTTTAATAGCTAGCTACGGATTAGGATTATTGCAACAATTACAAATAACAATTGTTTGACCTTGCAAACTACATCAATAATCTCGGTTTCATAAAAACAGTGGCCACTCTGGGTCCCACTAATATGTTTTCGAATGACACTGGACTTTGGAAAGCTCGAGTTCAATAAGCACAATAGAAGTGCTAGACAAAATTTGGAAAGCTCAAATTCAATAAGCACAATAGAAGTGCTAGACTCTTATTCTAGGTAATGTCTTAATAGCTTGAAAAATGGCCAAAGTACAAGGGATTTTTTGAAAAGCACATTTTAGCAAGCATAAGTGGATCAAACTTTTAGAAATGGTCCCTATTGATTTAGTGTAGATGGGGTAGTTTCAAATTTAATTATATTAAACAATTATTTTCTACTCATTTGTGTCCTAACATTGCATTGACTTTTGTCATAAGAGGAATAACCTTTCTACTCATTTGTGTCCTAACACTGCATTGACTTTTGTCATAAGAGGAATAACCATGTCATTATCTATCAAGGGATAAAATTCATTCTTGATTTTGTAAGGAATATTCCGTGTAGGACTTTGTTGAGATCAATTGTAGCTAGAAATAAATATGCATTCCCCATTCCTAGTAAGTTTATATGTATACCTTATTTCCTAACTTTGCATTGAATTTTTTCATAAGAGGAATAACCATATCATTATCGGCGAAGGGATAAAATTCATTCTTGATTTGTAAGGAATATTCCATGTAGCACTTTGTTGAGATCAATTGTAGCTAGAAATAAATACACATGCCCCATTCCCAGTAAGTTTATATGTATACCTTATTGGTTACCGGGTGGCTTTGCAATTGCACAAACCATGCATTCTTTCATGTATTTCCACAAGTAGGTGTAGTAGCTATGTTTTCTCATGGTTGCAAGAGATGTAATGACTAGGGTCTTTTTCAGGTAGTTGCAACATTGGTTGTGCCTTTCCTATAGATAGGTGTATCAAGTAAGGAAGAAAGTTTGAAACTAGGATTGTAGCATGTCTTACCCTAACAATGTAAGGGTACTCTTATTGAGTGTTTGAACATGCTTGAGTACTCCTTGAACATGTTGATTCTTTGTTCATTCTATGATGGGTTGTTAATAGAGGTGAATTGAGCTAGAGCCACAATTTTCTTAGGATGTTAAGGATTTTTTTATCAACAACATGTATGTTTGTGCATAGTTGATCAAACTCCTTTATTGGTGTGTTGATGTTGGAGACATTATACCATTGAGGCCTTTCAGAATATAGAGGTCAAAATATATGTAGAAGGATGGAGATATTTGAGGAAGCAATCTTATATCTGCAATATACATGATGCAACAACAAATACCAATGCCCCAAAGAAGAGACAATGAAGGAGGGTCAAGATGATCAGTCTGCAACAACAAATACCAATGCCCTAGAGAAGAAACAACGAAGGATGGTCATTATGATCAGTCCCTTGCTTACCTTTTCATACATTTTCTTTATCCCCTTTAGCCTTCCTTGATGTAGACAAGCGACTTCGCACCTTCAGAAAAACAAAAATATTCAACTAGGCACTGATCTCTTTCTATATTTTTCACGATCCTTTAAAAATTATGGAGATCAAATTAGATACCTTCATGACAAGCAAAATGACCCTACACATAAGCTATTATATTGTATTCTATCTCTGTGAACAAAAAATGGGCAAGAACTAAAGGATTTTGTACCACTTATATTCTATCTCTATCAACAAAAAAGGGGAAAGAATTAAATGATTTTGTACCACTAATTGGATGTCCATGAGAATATTTTGTCGTCTCTCTTGGTAACTATTTTGTCGTCTCTCTTGGTAACTTCTAGATTGAAATCCTATAGCTATGGCTAACCAAATAATTTAATAAGGAGAATATTTTGTGGTCTCTCTTGGTAACTTCTAGATTGAAATCCCATAGCTATGTCTAACCAAATACTTTAATAAGGAGAATATGGTGTGGTCTCTCTTGGTAACTTCTAGATTGAAATCCTATAGCTATGGCTAGACAAATAATTTAATAAGGCATTAGATAAAGAAAATGGATCCATGTCACAAATATCTTCATCATTACATGTCTTGATGGCATATGGAAATTGGCATTACCTAGCTCTTTTGAGATATTTTCCTTCCTTCATTTAGATGATGGTGTAAGGTTATGGATAAGGAGTAGTAAGAAGGGCCAACTTCTTCATTATTACTTCAAAAACAATAGTTTGGTTTCCATTATTGATAATCATATGCAATGGGTTTTCCTTTTAACATATCTTAGTATGGAAGAGCCTTTCTCTTTCTTCTTCTGATGGTACATAATGGGTTTTCCTTTTAACATATCTAAGTATGAAAGATGCTTTCTCTTTCTTCTTCTAATGCTACATTGAAATGGAGAGGTTTTCCTTTTAACATATCTAAGCATGAAAGAGCCTTTCTCTTTCTTCTTCTAATGCTACATAATGGGTTTTCCTTTTAACATATCTAAGTATGAAAGAGGCTTTCTCTTTCTTCTTCTAATGCTACATTGAAATGGAGAAAGCTAATTTTGTAGCAAATGGACACTCTTTCTAGTTACAAATTTGATAAAAATCTAATGAAAATTCCAAGCATCAGTAGAGTTATACCATGATCCAATATTTTTGCATGGTGGAAAAATGCCCTTTGGGGTTTTGCCCAATTATGAATTGAATTACAAAAAAATCAATTAGAATTTTGGATTGATGAGAAATATAATTTTTTGTATTTTCAAATTTTGCAAATGGGAGGGAAAAGTTTTCTATAAAATTAGATAGGTCCTAACAATATTGACAAGAATTTGGAGGTTATCTAATTATTTTTTCATATTATTTTTTTGTTTATTGATGCTTTTCATTTTATAGGTTCCTTTATCTAGTGAAACCAATTTCAATATGACTTCTTTATTGGGATTGCATTTGGAAGCATCATGACCTAAGAAAGTATGGTAGCCTCACCATTTTGTTGTACAAATTCAATGTTTTTTCATCGTATAAATGCTCTCCTTGTGAAGATATCTAGTGTATTGGTCTCTCTTGTTTGGAATGTGAGAAGGAGAGAGGTTGACATATTTAACATTTATCTTGATATTTTCTTCTAACTTGATGATGGTAAGATTTCGTAAGAGTGTTTGATAGTGAAAAGTTCTCCATCTTCCTAAATATAAGGGGCGGATTTGCATCTCTTCCTAAATGTAAGAAGAAAAATCACTTTCTTATTTAAGTGCTGAATAATATTTTCATCATATTTGATTTTAAGATTTTCCATTAATTTTCTTCTAACTTGATGATGGTAAGATTTCGCAAGAGTGTTTGATAGTGAAAAATTCTCCATCTTCCTAAATATAAGGGGATTTGCATCTCTTCCTAAATGTAAGAAGAAAAATCACTTTCTTATTTAAGTGTTGAATAATATTTTCATCATATTTGATTTTAAGATTTTCCATTAAATTTTGCAATCTATGCTAATTGAGCTTTTAACTACCACAATGGCTACCATTTTGTGTATAATTCCTCTGATATTTCATAGAGCTTTCCACTACCACAATTGCTACCATATTTTGTATAGTTTGTCAAGGTATTTAGGAGTATAGAATTATCGTCTAATTGCTTTAAAATAAATTTCTTGTGTGTAAATAAGAGGAGGACCATATTGTTTATAGTTCCTTAGGGTATAAACGAGTGTATAATTCTTGTCGAGAGACTATATAACAGAGAAGGGACTCCCTTGTGCAGAGGAAATCCAGTTGAAAAAACACCTGATAAACCTGTATAGTTCTTGAGCTCAATGGGAAGGGGGAAACTTATACTATTGTTAGAGGAGGAAGGAGAGTAACCTTCCTGGATCATCTTGAGTTGGGAAACCAGCAGAATCATTCCCCTTGTGGTATCATGGCTTGGCATGGGGGTGGCATGATATAGGAAGGAACTCTCTCATTTAGTTGGTGTTGGATATTTCCATGATCAGATAAGTATTTGACTTGATCTATTTAATTGCACATGAATGTTGTATGCATGTATTTGTCTAAGTTAAATGGGGAAAATGAATGCTTACAATCAATTAATGGAATCCTTGAGTAATCGGTGTATGTTTTTTGTTGTCATAGTTTAACCTGTTAAACTGAGAATTTAAATAAGTGTGGACAATTTGTGTCCCTAAGGTCCTTGCAGATTTGGAGGAAAGCTTGTAAGATATGGACGAAACCTTCACCGGAGAGTGAATTGGGGTACCCTGTGTTATGGGAGAGAAGCTTGAGTCCTTAAGATGAAAATTTGTAGGATATGGATAAAATATTCATTTGGAGAATGCCAGATAGGCCTTAGGACCTTGGAGGAACTAGTATGAGTGATAAGTATTAATCCCTATGATAAGTCACTCGTTCTATGTGGAAAGCTTGCAGGACATGTAATATTTCATATATTTGCAAAAGGAAAGACCTTAACTAGTGTAAACCCAGAATTTCCAAGCCTTAGAAGTTTGGTGGAACCTTAGAAAGGAAAGAGAAAATACCCTAACCTGTTAAGTATGGAATCAGACTATTTCCTGAAGAAACTAGCGTATTACAATGGTTGGAATCGGATTCGTTGATTTGGATGAGTGGGCAGATCCATACCACTAGTCAGATGATGTCATTTCAAATTGGCTAGATGAGGTCATATATGTACTCTAAAGGGGACAACCCTGAGTCAACCGAGATCGTCGATTTATCAAAGGTTGGCTAGGGAGAAATCTAGACTATTGGATTTAGTGAGAAGATATCGAAAGATGGGTTGTCGGGGGTTCAAAAGGGAGGTTTTGATTGCAGTTTGATGATAGGTACTCCAAGGACTATAGATCTATCGGGAGGTGATCATGTGAGATCACATTCATTGATTTCATTTGGAGTCACTCCAAGGAAGATGATTTGTAAACCACAATAGGAAATATTCCTTACCCCTTAAGTTCACGATGTCCGTAGGATCAAACAAACAGTAATCGTTTGATATGTCATAGATGTGCATGGTCAGAGTGAGAAATTTCGAGTGGTCATGGAGCCATTGTGATAAAACTCTGAAGGGGAGGGACTCTAAAAATGAGAAGATGATCATTGATTGGTATGGAGGTGAGAGTTAATATCAATTATGTGAATTGTGGGTCCCATTTACTTGGTGTGAGGAACATACACTTACGCGGGAAGTAATCGTTGAGTGGGTAGAATACCCAGACATAATTGTGGTCGTTAAACCTCGAGTACAAGGACCATTAGATCCCGGTGGTTGAACCATCAGGATATTTCCATAAGGAGGGAGATCAACCTAGGTAGTTGGGCACTCCAATGGAACTTTTTCTGAATGACCACAAATCATTGATCTGAGGATTATGAGCAGATCAGAACGTTTGAATTGGAGCATTTAGACTTTTGGGAACTCTAGTAAGTTAAAGGGAGAAACTCCCTAAGGATTAACAGAGTTTATCATATTTTAAATATTGATAAGAGAAGTCCTCACATAAATGAATGGTCAATCCAATAGCAATTCAAAAGGAAAGAGATGAAAGTTGACATTCCACCATCCTAAGTAAGGTGTAGGGTGTCGGGTGTGTAATAGAGTGGTATCAAAGCATATTTCAAACTCTAGGCTTGAATGGGTCACCAACACCACTTGAAACCATTTAAGAAAGTTCTGATGTTGTTTAACATGTGTGTTTTAAATTGGTAATGTATTACTAATAATAGTTGTTGTTTCAACACGTAGGAGGTACTAAAGGGAAACATAGGTGAATGGGTATAGTATAATATGGCTGACACCTTGCATATTAGAGATGAGGAATCTGATGGTCGAAGGGATAGAGAAACTCCTCCTAATTTGATGGCCACTATAAGAAGTTTGAAGGCAGATAATGAAAGGCTTATGAGAGCTCAGGCCAAGTAAGCAAAGTTGAATATAGTTTTACTGTAGAGCTTGTCAGAAATTAAAACACATATGCAACAAGGCCCAAGTAATGCATAGTTGCAATAGTTTGAGAGGTTGAAAATCCCTTCAGATGCTCATAAACACATATTGGATCACAATGATGTGGAAAGAAGTTATTCTAGGAAGAGGTATTGGGATGCCAAGAAAGGCAGATCTGGTGGAAGTGTTTCCATGGAGTCTTCTAGTAGGAATACTACTTCAGTAGAGAAATCCAATAGTGGTACAAACTCAAGTGTCCCTAATAAGAAAAAGAAGAAGAATTCTCAGATTTCTTTGACTGGAGAATTTAAGAAGGCTAAGTCGCATACCTTTGATGGACAGATCAAGAAAGGAGAAGAAGTTGAGGCATGTTTGTTTGGTCTGAAGAAGTACTTCCGGTTACATACTTACTTCAAAAATACCAAGGCAAGGGGTTCCATTTCTAACTTGAACGAAGGATCTTCCATTTGGTGGGAAGACCTCAAGGAAATCAAGGGATTGAAGGAAAACAAACTATCTTGGAAGCAATTTGAGAAATATTTTTGAAAGGATTGCCTATAGGAAAAGTATTTTGATGACAAAATCAAGGAATTCCATGAACATAAGTAGGGACAAATTACAATGGATGCATGCACCAAGAGGTTTATGGAGTTATTGAGGTATGTCTCTTACCTCAAGGATGAAAAAGAGAGAGTGCAATGTTTTCTTGGTGGATTGCCATAGTCCTACCAAGACCGAATTGAGTTTGACCAACCCAAGACATTGGAGGACACTATTCAGAAGGCCAAGTGTTGCTATGATCATTCTAAGCATAAGCAAGATCCTTCAAAAGACTAGAAGAGGAATGACAAGAGTGGATTCCAGAAGAAGGGATTCAATTCATTTCCATACAAGAACTCAAGGAAGGGTGCACAATTTGGTCATCCAAGCAGGAGTCTGCATCAGTATAATTTTCCATCTCATAGTAGAGGAACCCAAGGAAGGACCTTTGCAATGTTGGGGATGTGGAGATCAGACACACTTGTTGAGGGATTTCCCTCATAGGAAACATCATAGAAATAATATTTACCAAATGCAGGAGGAAGCTATAGTCAATGACGTAGCAAAGAGCATCCTGAGAATATATGCAGCTGTGGAAAATCAACAAGCATACCGCCAAGCCTTTGTGGTGGAATTGGAAGGTATTGTTGCCAAGCGACCTGTTTCTATTTTACTTGACCCTGGATCTAACCTCAATTATATTTCACCTCGATTTGTTGAGGCATGTTCATTACAGAAAAAGAAACATGCAAGAGCATGGTTGGTTCAATTAGCCACTTGAACAAAGAGGAAAGTGGTCGAGGTAGTAGAATTTTGTCCATTTGTGATGAGTGGAATGCAGACTCAGGTAGCCTTGAATATCCTACCCCTAGGCTCATATGATGTGTTGTTGGGTATGTATTGGTTAGATTCCCATAAGGCGAATTTATATTGTTATAAAAATATTTTGGAGAGTGAGGATAAGGAGGGAAATGCAAGAATTTTGCAAGGCATTTAGAAGCTAGTTTCAGTAAGGAAAATATCAACATTGCAGCTCAAGAAGTTGAGCATAAAAGGGTGTTGCTTGTATGCTATACAAATAATTAATTCAATATAAAGAAAGGAGTTGAAGGTTGAAGATCACCTAGTAATATGGGAATTCATAGATGTGTTTCTAGAGAAGTGCCAGGACTACCTCCAAAAAGAGATCTCATTTTTTCAATAGATATCGTACCTGGAGTGGTACCAGCTTCAAAAGTTCCTTGCAGAATGAGCATACCCGAGTTGGTGGAGTTGAAGGTGTAGTTTAAATAAATGTAGAAAAAGGTTACATTAGGCTGAGTGTATCCCCTTGGGGAGCACCAGCCCTGTTTGTGAAGAAGAAGGATGATACCTTGTTGAGATTATGCATTGATTATAGGCAGTTGAACAAGATGACCATGAAGAACAAGTATCCTGTTCCCAGGACAGATGATCTCTTTGACCAACTTAGAGGAGCTTCATTTCCTCAAAGATCGATTTAAGGTGGGGATACCACCAAGTCATAATTAAGGATGAATACATCCACAAGACAACCTTTAGAACAAGGTACATGCACTATGAGTTTGTAGTGGTGCCATTTGGGCTTACAAATGCACCATCTACATTCATGTGTTTGATGAATAGTGTTCTCAGCAAGTATTTGGACAAGTTTATCTTAGTATTTGTGGATGACATCTTGGTGTATTCCAAGAACATAGAAGATAATCTCATAAAGGTGCTACAAGTGTTGAGAGATCATCAGTTGTACGCTAAGCTCGATAAGTGTGATTTCTTTCAAAAGGAAATCCAATATTTAGTCCACGTCATCTCAGCAAAAGGAGTGCCATTGGACCTCGAAAAGATCAAGGCAATCATGGATTGGTCTACCCCTAGAAATGTAACCGAATTAAGATCCTTTATGGGATTGGTTGGATATTACAAGAGGTTCATAAAGGGATTTTCCAAGATCGATAATCATATTAACTCATTGAAAAGAAATGAGAATAAAATTGTATGGTCACTAGAGTATGACAATAACTTCCAACTACTGAAGCATATTTTGACTAATGCTCCTATTTTGAAGATTGCAGACCCAGAAAAATATTTTTTGGTCTGTATTGATGCTTAAAAATATTATTCATATAAGTTATAATACATTTCTATATATATGGTGTTTCATATTTGTATGATTTTGTTTCTCTAAAACCTCTTTGGACTCCTCTTTGGGTGGGTCTAAGTCAGGTGGATCTTCCTTGTTAATCAATTCATTTTCTTCCTTAGTGCTACTTCACTAGGTTGGTTTAAGTTGGTGCCTCCGAACTTGCCTTATCCCTTTTGGCCAGTGTCCTGCAAGATGGCATGTTTCAAGACAAGCTCTATAACACAAATAAACGTTTTCATCATCCAACTTTTAAGTGTAGTTTTTTCTTGTCAAAATTATTTTTGTTGGAAACCGTTTACTAAAATCCATTTCCACACATATTCAAGCATATGTTGTGGTGTCATGGTTCTTTGTTTCTAGAATTTTGTAGTAGAACCTTCCAAGGGATATCCCAATGGCTTGAAGAGAGGGTAAACCCCAAAAATTTCAAGGAAAATTGTGAAGTCTAATCTAAATAGGAGCCAGGGTCAAAGTATGTGTCATTAGATCAAAGGAGGGAGTCCAAGGTTTCATACATAAAATTGAATTACCCCAAAAATAGGGTATTGATTTTAAGATCATATCCATGTCTTAAATGAGATCAAACTAAAAAATGAAGAACCCCTTTGCATAGGGGTAAATGAAATCCTCTTCTTTTATCTTAGGCTTCTGAGATCCATTTATGTAGATCAACTAATTGACTCCAAATACTGTTAAAGCAACACACTAATCCGTTGGCACTACAAAAGGCTTTCCAAATCTACAACATCAACATCTTGCACCATAGGAATAGATAAAGTGGGAACTTCCTACACCAAAAAATGATTCAAAGGAGAAGAATAGGTGATGACATCATTCTTTACTACATCTATGAAGGAATCTCCTCCCATATTTCTAGAATGGATATAGATATAGATGAAATTTCTTTGCCAATTGATTGACTCCTTGTTAGCACTTGTAAGTTGCACTGCAGAGGGCTCAATCTTACCCTCCTTGAAAATCACTTCACTAGTATAATTGAATGCAAAATAGGTCGCAAATGCCACCATAGAGGATCATATAATGCACTAAATAAATTTTTGAAGCCATTCCAGTTTACCAAGCTACAAGAGAATGGACTCCATGAGAGGCTAGGGAAAAACCATAACCTCCACCACCTCATGTAGGGAGAGCGTCCCTGGGTGAGAGAGTATGTGAAGGGAAAGATAATAAATTCCGTGTTTGTATGGAATTATGTTGCTTTACTAAGTAATGTTTCAAAATACAAGACAAAGTCAAGGTTATTTAATTGATCAATTGATAGAAAGAATTTAAGAAAGTCTAGGAAATATAGCATAACCTCCACTGCCTCATGTAGGGAGAGTGTCCCTGGGTGAGAGAATATGTGAAGGGAAAGATAATAAATTCCATGTTTGTATGGAATTATGTTGCTTTACTAAGTAATGTTTCAAAATACAAGACCAAGTCAAGGTTATTTAATTGATTAATTGATAAAAAGAATTTAAGAAAGTCTAGGAAATATAGCAAGGGAATTAGGGACTTTTGACATCCTAGAGTATCAAATAAGGAAAATTTTCAAATATTCTTAATGCATTTACATTTTCTTATCAATAAGAGTTTTTATTTCAATCAACTCAACTCAACATGTTAATTTATTTATAACCATATACCATCCATCCTTTTGATGCTAAATTTCTTACATTACCATACATTACAATCATCATTTTCCATGACATATTAGTGTTGGGTTGGTTACGAAAATATTACAAAATCGTAAGCATACATACAAGATAACTCATGTACATAGATACTAATGTCGAATAAATATGTTTGGTTAGGTACACTGCTCACCAATGAACCAATGCTTATTTGGCATTAGCTTAACATTTGTTTACTATTGATTTTAAAAACACTAGAATCTTTATAGTTCCTTGGAATAGTTTGTTTATAGCTTTGGTTGTTTTGCATGAGTCAAGACAATATAAAACATTTTGTAAAATCCAGTGGATATTCTACTGAAACATTCTGTCCCAATAGATCTTACACTATTTTGTAATCTCTTATTATGCAACTTTTACTTTAGATTTCAAATTTAATATTACTAGTTTAGCACACAAAACATTGAAATAAATATAAATTGAAATGAAAGAAGCTAAGAAAATACCACACCATCCACACAATGAACACAAGATGTACCATAGGAAAACTCAATACGGGATAAACCCCACTAGAAGGTGAAGCCTATGTCTTTCTCCTTTCTTATCAGTTACAAATGCAAATATAAATAAAGTACACTCACTATGGAGTTTCCATGGACAATGTGGCCTACATGGCTACTACAAGATATTTTAATTCTTCTATTCTACTTCAATATCCCACTCGATATTCTCTACTATGGAACAATATTCACTACAATAAGAATGCAACCCTTCCTATCTTAGCATTTTGTTATTTAACAATATTTGGATAGCCATATAGGGTTAGATTTAGGGTTTATGCATACCTCAACACTCAATTAGGGTAGGTTTTTGGACCCTCTGGAATATTTTTCAAAGTTTGTAGATAACTAGATCCACATGTATGATTGGGCACTACTAGCCAATATCTCCATTTTTTTCACTAGAAAGTACCAAAATGATGAAAAATTATATAATGTTCAATTTTGGATCATACCTCTCCATTTAGGGAGGATTTGGGTCCAAAATCTTTTACTAAAGGAGGTGATGAAAATTTCCATCTACCTTTAAGTGCCATTTAGCCTTGCTTGGAAGTTGTCATGTTTATCCAACCTACCAAAGTTAATGTTTCCCATGTTTAGTTGTTCTAGAATTCTTCTGCAAAACTACATATTTTTCTAATATTACCTATAAGCTTCTAGTGATAAGTCATCTATGGTAGGTAAGACTTTCTCCCTGGTCCAACATGAAAATTTCATAGAGTTTTAGATTTTCCACATTCATTACTAAGTGAATACACATGTATGTGGGTAGATTGATTATATAGGCATCATCACCTATATTCTCCAACAATTCAAAAGGACCATATCACAAAGATTTAGTATTCTTACTAAGACCCTATAGCCTTTATTTAGATGAAATCATACTCTATCTCCCACCTTAAATGTTTTCTTAATTTTGTGTTGATCAAGAAAAGATTTGTAGTTTGCCCATGACTTCTTCAATGTCTCATATACTTGCAAATGGATCTGCCTAATCTTATCAATGTGTTTTTCATCTTTCAATCCTTTTCAATCCTTCTCATAGGGTGTCTTCCATAACTCCTCCTTGCTATCCATATATAATATCTAAGGGTAATGGTGGAAAATACTTAACGAAGGATTGAAAAAGGGACTTACTACTAGAAGTGTGGACTTTTTTGTTATAGCAACGCTTAATATATATATTAAATTTTCATCTCAAGTCCTTGGATGCTTCTAATTGTAATCCCTAAAAAACTAAACCAATGTCATGTCCATTTCTTTTGTTTTCCCATATGTTTGTAGATTGAAATATGTATATCTCTTTAACTTGGTTTCCATCTTTTCCCAAGTAGTCTAAAAGGCATTAAGAAATATGGTATAACTATTTAAGATTATGCTCCTTGGTAGTCCAAAGTGCACCTAGATCTTTTCAAAGAACATGTTTGTTGTATCTTACCCCTCGATGGTCTTTTTACGAAAAATGAGAATGCACATTTTACTAAAATTATCCACTATAAAAATAGATAATCATGTCACTTCCTAGTCCTTAGAATTCCTCCCATGAAATATAGGAAGATGCTCTCCCATGGTCTAGTAGGTATACGTAAGGGGTGATATAAACCTTGCTTTCAATTAGTAGGTTTGTTGGTACAATAAAGTATGCTTCCTCTAATCAACCAAGCTACATATTTTTGCGTTTGGGGCCAATACACACCTCTTTAACTTTACAATTGTCTTCACAGGACCAACATGATATTCAAATTTGGAGGTGTGAGTCTCTTTGATAAGTTGCAATATTTCACCTTTAGGAACATAGGGCTTGTCTAGCTTGTATAAAAGCCCATGTTAGAGATGATAGTCATCCTTACTGTCATGTTCTTCTACATGAACTTAGCCTTGTAGCTACTAAAACACCTCTTTGAAGCCCTCATCTTCTTTGTATGCCTCGTTGTATGCATCATGGGTGAAAGGCTCCATGTGCATAAGAGTTCCCAAAGTCGTGATCTTGGGTGTACGTGGCCTTGAAAACATGTTTTCCAACTTATTAGGATTTTCCTTCTTATATTTGATGATATGATGAAATTGTTATAAAAACCCCATCCACATGTAGTGTTTGGCTGGTTGAAGTTTAATATATACTTACAAATACTATAGTGGTTGGTGAATTGTGTAGATGAGTCTCCTTATCATATGTAGGGTAGATGAGTCTCCTTATCATATGTAGGGTAGTTAACACTCCACCATGGAACATTTTAGAATGATATAATATTGGCTTACTTCCTCACATCAGGATCACACCCATGGCATCTTCACTTGCATACATCTCCACTTAGAAAGGTTTCCACAAATGGTAATGCAAGAAATGACCTGGTGCTTGACTGATATTTCGATTCAACTCTTCAAAATATTTTTATTGATTCTTTCCCCACTAGAAAATATTTTTGTTGGATATTATGGCATGGAGTGGTGTGGCCACAATTGAAAAGGATACTGTAAAATTCCATAGCTACTATTATTCCCCCACAAAGTTGTTGACTTCAATGGCATTAGTTGGAGTTGGCCACTTGAGGATAGCCTCCATATTCATGGGATATATCTTGAGTTCCCCTCCATGAATCACATATGCCAAATACACCATTGAATCATGAAAAAAATCACATTTCTTATGGTTTTCTAGTAGTTGATGTTTTTTCAAGGTGGAGTTGGCCACTTGAGGATAGCCTCCATATTCATGGGATATATCTTGAGTTCCCCTCCATGAATCACATATTGCAAATACACCATTGAATCATGAAAAAAACACATTTCTTATGGTTTTCCAATAGTCGATGCTTTTTCAAGGTGTTGAACACTCTCGTGAGATGTGAGATATGCTTTTCCTAGGTAGATTTCTAAAAAAAAATACCATGTAAGTACATTACTACAAATGAATATAAAAAAGAATTTAATATATCATTCATCAAATGCATAAATGCATTGGCAAAAGACATTACTAACCATTCATATAGACCTTCCCTATCTTGAATGTAGTCTTTTCAGTGTATTCTTCCTTAAGTCGTACCTGGTTGATATTCTTCCTTAAGTCATACCTGGTTGTATCCCAATTTAAGATCCAACTTGGTGAAGTATCTGGCATGATACAATTGATCTAGCATGTCATTGATCCTAGGAAGAGGGTATATATTCTTTAAGGTGATCTTATTCAAAACTCTGTAGTTGATACACATTCTCCTAGTCCCATCCTTCTTGGGTAATATGATGATAGATTACCCATGAGGTGATGTGCTTGGTAGAAATATTCCTTGCTCCAATAGTTAGTGTAGTTGTTTCTTTAATTCATCTCCTTCTTGGATGGATTGTCTATACAACCCAAGGTTTAGTAATGGGGAGTAGGTAAGGTGCTTGGTAGAATTATTCCTTGCTCCAATAGTTGGTGCAATTCTTTCTTCACTTCATCTCCTTATAGGATGGATTTTCTATACAACCCAAGGTTTAATAATGGGGAGTAGGTAAGGTGCTTATAGGATGGATTTTTTATAAAACCCAAGGTTTAATAATGGAGAGTAGGTAAGGTGCTTGGTAGAATTATTCATTTCTCCAATAGTCGGTGCAATTGTCTCTTCACTTCATCTCCTTCTAGGATTGTCTATACAACCCAAGGGAGTCAGGAAACATCTATATCTCATGCTCCACTTCTCTCTTATGTAGTAACCCTTTAGGATATTGGAATGCTTTTCTATATTCCTACAAAATCTTTTCCAATTGAGGCTTCTATTCTTTAGTACATCCCTCTAGACATGACTTTACCTTTATCGATTCACCTCCTATTTGTAATAAGAAGAGTAATGCAAACTTCCTACTTGAACTAATCAATTTATTGGTTTGGTTAGATATTACAAGAGAGATCTTGGATTTATGTTCATGTGCATGGATGATGAAGGACTATCCATCCTTGATTAAGCAATACTAGTTCACTCTCCTCATGAATATTGCATCCCTAATGTACATGTAGGGGCTTCTAAACACTACACCACACACTTCAAGAGGTACTACATCTACCTTCATTTCATCAACATAGTTTGCATATATAGAAAATTTGATCTTACATTGATTAGTGACCTTGAGCTTTGCATTCTCATTTACCCATCCCAATGTATATGAATGAGGATGGTCATGAACTCCCCATCCAAGTTTTCTAACCATATATTTTAGTTTGCACATAGAAAATTTGATCTTACATTGATTAGTGATCTTTGCATACTCATTTACCCATCCCAATGTATATGAATGAGGATAATCGTGAACTCCCCATCCAAGTTTTCTAACTATATATTTTAGTTTGCACATAGAAAATTCGATCTTACATTGATTAGTAGTGATATTGAGCTTTTCATTCTCATTTACCCATCCCAATGGATATGAATGAGGATGGTCATGAACTTCAAATCTAAGCTTGCTAACCATGTTTCTTGCTATGAGGTTGTCCTATGAACTTGAATCAAATAGAGCATCTACTTTTGCCTTCTTAACCAATACTAGTTTACTCTCCTCATGAATATTGCATTCATGATGTACATGTAAGGGCTTCCAAACACTGCACCACACACTTCAAGAGGTACTACATCTACCTTAATTTCATCAACATAGTTTACACATATAGAAAATTTGATCTTACATTGATTGCTGACCTTGTTCTTTGCATTCTCATTTACCCATCCCAATGTATATGAATGAGGATGGTCATGAACTCCCCATCCATGTTTGCTAACCATATATTTTAGTTTGCACATAGAAAATTTGGTCTTACATTGATTAGTGATCTTGAGCTTTTCATTTTCATTTACCCATTGTCACATTGATTAGTGATCTTGAGCTTTTCATTCTCATTTACCCATCCCAATGGATATGAATGAGGATGGTCATGAACATCAAAGCTAATCTTGCTAACCATATTTTTTGCTATGAGGTTATCCTATGAACTAGAATAAAATCAAATAGAGCATCTACCTTTGCCTTTTTAACCTGAATCCTAATATCTCATATTAGTATGAGAACCATCGCTCGATAAAAAGAATTTAAAAAACCTTAGGAACTATAGTATGTGAATAAAGTCCTTATAGTTCAATGGTTGCCACGTTAAAGGTAAAAAGAAGGCCATGAATGGTAGTTTTATGAATCATTGGTAAAAAAAAAGATGCAATCCAGAAGAGTGGGACAAGATAACACATTTTTGCTGGTGTGAATGGCAGTTTTATGAATCATTGGTAAAAAAAGATGCAATCCACAAGAGTGGCACAAGATAACACATTTTTGTTGGTGTCTATTTGCTTTATCAAATATAATAAATTTACATTTATTAGTCATAGAAGTAGTCATAAGTTCTCTTAAAGAACGACACATTAATAACTTCCTGTAAGTAATGATAAATTAAGAGATGGAATAACTTCTTGTAAGTAATGATAAATTAAGAGATGGAAGGTCACCGAATTTATACTCATTTCACTTTTCTGGGAACCTAACAACCATTCAATCCACATATTTGACTTCCGTGTGGATCACTCTTTAATTCAAATCACCCTACCAACTCATTTGAGTGAGAAATAATGTCTACCACCTATAAAAACCATTCGGTCCACATATTTGACTTCCTTATTGATCACTCCTTAAGCCAAATCACCCTAACCTTTTGACCAACTCTGAGTGAGAAATAAATCCTATTACATGCAATCCCATCCTTAGCGAATTTTAGTGGACTTGTGCACTCCATGAAAAATGACACAACCTATTTAGGAAATTATAAATCAAGTCATCTTAAAATTCTCATATGTTCTTTTTAACTTTTACTCTTCAAATAAAAGAAAGTTCGAATTATGTCATTGTCATCAAAATTATATCACATACAAAGATTTCATTGATGATTGAGCATATAATTATTTTAAGTCTTTCTTTAAAGTATTTGTAGGGAATGTGTTCCTTCTTTAAAGGAAGGTTATTTCCCTTATGTATTTGTATGAAATATGTTTTGTTCTTTAAAGGAAGGTTATTTCCCTTATTTTAATTTAAATATTTCATTTCACACATTTGAGGGAAAGCTTAAGGAGCTCAACATAAAGTATACGGCCTATTTCTCAAAATGTTGCCTATAGAGAAAATAACTTATTTTGATTGAGGGCCTTAATTTCTACATGGTGCTATTTTTTTGTTGTGTTAACATATTAAACACTCTTCAATGATATATTTGTAATAATGTAGATAGCTAGTTGTTGGCCTTCTTTATGGTAGTTAAGATTTAATATTATCTCAATACTTTTATTTTTCTCAAGAAAACCCAATTTTGTATAAATAGGACCCTTGAGTCCTATAAAACGATCATGATTTTAATATAGTAATATATTAGACCTTATAAAGATACAAAATAATGTTATTTTTAGTGGCTCATGTCTCCATTTTTGTTTCTATGTGTTTCTATTTCTCATTTGAATTCAAATGGTTATTTTGAACCTTATTATTTCATAAGGATTCAAATGTAACCTTATTGATTCAAACGAGACTATTAAACACTAAAATGACAAAAATAAAGAGTGCAACTCTAAATAAATCACTTTATTTTAAATTGTTATAAAGTCTAAATATAATATGAACATTAAATATGTTCGACATAGGACTCAATAGTCTTATTTATACAAAAATCGGGTTGTCTTGAGTTTATGAAAAAAAGTTAAACTAATAATTAAATTTAAAAAATACTAAATAAGGGTGACAATTATCAAGAAAAACAATACTTGTTATCCATATGCTAGTGACAATTGCAAGCTCCTTCATAAAATAATTTTCCCCCAAAGCATAGCTCCAACGTGCATTACATTGTTTTACATGTCATGTCATTATTGTATGACATGTATTTTGAAGTTTGAGTTGGTTAGCAAGTATATTCTAGAATGATATCATTTTGATATTGTCCAATGGTTGACATTTATTGTTAGAATAATATCATTTTGATACTATCACATGGTTGAGATTTGATCCACAAGAAATAATATATGTGTGCCATGGAAGTTCTAATATTTTATAGAATGATAATATTGTATAGAATAATAACATGTTGATGTATGTATGGGGACTTACAAACTAGAATACTTAGCAAAGACAACAACAAAAAACTATCTTAACAATAATCAAATTTCAAACATCAGAAATACACTCAACACATTATCCTATATTTATTAGGATAAATGAATAATGTTCTTGGGCCTTATTACATTCATAAACATGACACTTGCATACATTAGATAATCCAAATTCACTAACAAATATTGAAAGACAAATATTAAGATTAGATAGTTAGGAAGACCAAACTTCATGTTCTTACAACTTTAACACTACAATTGTTGAAATCATTGCAGGTAATAGAATCCCTAATAACGCTTCAACCAATTAGATCTTAAGTTATATGAATGTATCTTGTTGGTGTGGGAAAAGGCCAAACATCAATCCATTATGGCATATGTAGCCTATTTGTTCTTTATCAAAAATACTTTTGATATTTGTGGCAAGTCCTATGAACTCAATCCCTTATATAATTAAAAAATTATAATTGAATGAATTGGTGCATTGTTGTTTTATACTCTGAGATCTTGAGGTCATTGTATATTTAGAGCTCAATTGATGGAACTGAAGGTAGGTACCTCCGAAGGTAAAACTTTGAACAATTTATTCAATCCATTTTTTAAAATGATTATTTTCATCTTTGATATATCAATTCTCAGAGATTTGGGTGTGGATTTAAGATATTTTTCCTCTCACTCTTAACCATTATGAATCCCATGGTCTGATGAGGGTTGTGGTAGTTGTGAATTCATCATCATGTTGGTATCATTAGCATCAGATAAATTTGTTGGAAACCTCTTGAAGCTCATTTTCTTCTTGTCCTCCCTAAGTCTAAGGTCCAATATGTAACGCCCCCTAGCCCAACCAAGGGACATTACGGTGCAAAATACTCATAAAAATGAAATTTCTATTGACTAATTTAATTCTTCTACAATTAAATAATTTCTTTTAGCTTTCATCTACAAATTAAAACATATTTAGCTAGCCCATAACCATACAATAGATGCATCTACAACATATCAGAATAACATGAATACAACTTAATAATTCACACATAAACATATAAATCATTCTCAAATACACAGAGTTCATGTACAACAAATAAACTCATGAAATAACTCAACAACAAGATGAAACACTTATCTTTTAATTATGTTGTGCAACCAACTGATTGGGACAGTCGTTCCACCTAACCATAAACTGATTGCTCCAAATCTCAACAACCAGTGACCCTCGAGTTGAGGCTAGTAATCCAAAAAAGAGGGTGGTCTCTCATAGTCCACTCGCAACTCATAAAAACCAACAACCCACTGATATTTTCCTACAACTATCCTGATTTTCCACCAGCTCTCTTTCACTTGACATGTCCAACCCAAGGAATGTACCCTTTCACTGAATTTATCTGGCATAGGCAGCTAGGAATCTCTCAACTGGGAACTCAAGGGAACCTTCTGCTAGGAAAACTACCAAAAAATCAACAACAAACACTTGTTTCTTTAGTGCAACTCACCCAGGAGTTCATTCTTCAGGCCTGACAACCTGGTTCTTCAGTTTCCAGCTCCAAATATGCTCCAATATGCTCCAGATTTCTCTATAATTCACCCTCCATGGTTGCACCAACTCCAAGCTCTCTTTCTTTCCCTCTCCTTGTTGCTCATGCACAAAACTTGGCTAACTAAAATTGTTGTCCCAACCCATACAAATTTCCTCTCTTTGGCTTTCCTTGCTTGACCTCACACTCTTCCCCAATATGATTGTACTTAACTCACATGTGCCCAATAACCATGGGATGTGCACCCACCCTCTTACATGTATTCAATGATTGGATTTGGGAACACTCAACAAAAAATGGGAAGGTTCATATACAAATAACAAATTTAGGAAAATGGGTTGGATTAATATACATGGGTAATTCCCCCTTGGACCCCTCTTGACCATTATCCTAGACCCTCCCCCCTCTTATGGATTAATTCAACCCCATCTCTTTTCCATGTCCCCTTAGCAGTCAACATCACATTTTTATTATTAAAACATAGAAATGCAATTTGCATATTACATCGCATGGTCGTAGCCACATATTATATCTAAGCTAAGCATTAATTAAAATGGGGATTATAGTGTGGATGTTACATTTACCCTCCCATACAATTGTGCATTGTCCTCGGTGCACACTATGTCAATATAGATATTTGCAAATTTACATTACAATACCTAGAAATAAAAAATCTACAATTTAACAACTCCAACAGCAGGTCCAACCATAATCTCATGTTCCTCTCAACTCACCAACCCAAGGAATGCATCATTTGTTTATTAGGGATAACCCAAGGGATGTACCATCCGTTTATCAAGGCTAACCCGAGGAATGTGCCATTATTTTATCAGGGCCCTCGACACAGTTGGCTAGGACTCTGAGATGTGGTTCTGTAACTCTAGTTGCTCAAAATGGAGTCTTGCATTCCATTTTTTTCAAAATTGTCAAAACTTTGTGGGTATTACTCCTGCATGTTTTCTTCATTCTCCCATGTAGCATATTTAGGATTGTAGCATGTCCATTGAACCGTTACCATCCCTATGTCTTTATTCCTGAGCACCTTGACTTTCTGATCCAGGATGTGTACCGGTTCCACCCGGAAATCCCCTTCGCGCTCAACTTGGATGACATTCCAATCAATTATGTGGTTAGGGTAAAGTACATATTTCTTTAATAATGACACATAAAATACATTATGCACTCTCATGGAAGCAGGTAATGCTAGCATGTATGCAACTGACCCTATCTTTTCTAATATTTTCAAAGGCCCACAATATCTTCCTGCCAACTTTGGGCAACTGCCTAATCTTATCGAACTTCTCATTGCATTTACTTTTAAGAACACATGTTCTCCCATTTTAAAATATCTGAAAACTTTGTTCTTTTCTGCATAACATTTCTTCCTATCCTAGGAAGCCTTTAAATTCCACTTTATCTTTGCCATCTTCTCTTCAATTTCCTTCAACAATTATGGCCCAACAATTGCTCTGTCTGTTGGATTATCCCAACTCACCGAAGTGTTACATGTTCTACCATATAATACTTCAAACAAACTCATTTTCAATGAGGCCTAATACCCATTGTTGTAGGAAAATTCAACCAAATTAATATAATATTCCCACTTTGATGGTTGATCCATCACATACATTCTAAGAATGTCCTCAATTATCATGTTGCTCATCTATGTTTTCCCATCTGACTATGGGTGGTATGTTGTACTAATATTTAGATTTGTCCCAAAGCCCTTGAACAAACCTTTCCAAAAAATTGAAGTAAACTTTGGATCTCTATCTGAAACTATCTGAAACTATTGGCTTAGGCACTCCATGTATCCTAGCAACTTCTCTCATATAAATTTCTACAATATTTGTTGCCTTGTGTGTAGTCTTTACTGGAATGAAATGTGTTGCCTTAGTCAATTTATCCACCATGACCATGATGGAATCATGTTGTTTCACTGTTTTGGACATCTTTGTAATAAATTCAATTGTGACAACTTCCCACGTCCATTCCAGAATGGGAAATGGCTCTAGTAAACCTGATGGATGCCTATTTTTAGTTTTCACTTTCTGACACTCTAGACATCTGGCTATCTAATTAGCCACTTCTTTCTTCATTCCTTGCCAAAAATATTGGCTCTTTACAGCTGCATTTGTTTTTTGATATCCTGGGTGCTCGACATATAACACATTATGCATTTCCTTCAGAATTGCATTTTTCAGCTCACTGGAATTCAACACATACACTTTTCCTTTATACATGAGAATTCCATCTTATTTTAACTCATAAGAATTAATTTTTTGTTGAAAATTACCTTGTTGTGATGTTTCTTCTATTTTTACATAATGTTGATCTAAATTTGTTGCTGCAATAATTTGATTTTTTAGATTAGTCTTGTACATGATAATGGCTGCAACATAATTCTCATGTGCCCTCCTGCTGAGTGCATCAACCACTTGATTTTCTTTTCCCTTTATTTGCTTAATTTCAAAGTCATATTCACTCAGAAATTCCAACCATCTAGTTTTTCTAGCATTTAGTGTTGGTTGTCCAAACAAATGCTTCAAACCACAGTGGTCTATCCTTAGCTTGCATTTCTTACCCACAAGGTAATGCCTCCACATTTTTAATGCATGTACAATTGTTGCCAATTCCAAGTCATGTGTAGCATAAGTTATTTCATACTCTTTCAATTTTTTGGACTCATAACATATCACATGATCCTTTTGATTGAGAACACCACCAAGCCCTTCCTTGCATGCATCGGTGCACACAACAAAATATTCATTTGGATATGAAGTCTTCAATATGGGTGCACTTTTCAATATTTCTTTCAACTGCTAAAATATTTCTTCACACTTGGAATTCCATTTGAACTTCACTCCCTTCTTTTGCAAATAAGTGATTGGACTTGCAATATTGGAGAATCCTTTTATGAATCTTTGGTAATAACTGAAAAGACCCATAAATTATCTAACCTCTGTCACATTTTTTAGCACTGGTCATCCTATGATGGCCTCTATCTTCTCAAGATCTACTGCTATCCCATCTACTGAAATTGTATGCCCCAAGTAGTGAATCTTATTTTGATAAATGATGCACTTACTTAGCTTAGCATACAATTTTGTCTCTCTTAAAACTTGCAACACCATTCTTAAATGTTTCTCATGTTCCTCTTCTGACTTAGAGTAGATGAGTGTACCATCTAGGAATGCAATTACAAACTTGTCCATGTAATCCCCAAACACTCCATTCATCAAACACATAAAGATTGTTGGGGCATTTGATAGTCCAAATGGCACTACCGTGAATTTATAATGTCCATATCTTGTCCTGAATGTTGTCTTGATGATGTCTTCTTCTTTTATCCTTACTTTATGATAACCTGAACTCAAGTCAATCTTGGAAAATATTCTTTCACCTTTAAGATAATCAAACAAATCATCAATTATTGGAAAATGATACTTGCTCTTTATGGTGACCTTATTAAGTTGTATGAAATCAATACACAACATTAAGGCTCCATCCTTCTTCTTCACAAAAAGGATCGAGGCCCACCAAGGTTACACACTTGGGTGTATATACCCATTCTTCAACAATTCTTCAAGCTACATTTGCAACTCTTTAAGATCTGGCGTGTCCATTATGTAAGGTGTCTTGGACACTGGGGAAACACCTGGCACCAAATCAATAGAGAAATCAATGTCTCTCTTCGGTGGAAATCGCAGAATTTCTCTAAAAAAATCTTTGAAAACCCTTAAGACTAGATGGTATTTAATGTTTTCCACTTTATCTTTGGCTTCCTCTTCCACGTGGGCTGCAAAAAATTGACATCCCTTTCTGAAACTCTTCTTCAATTGCATAGCTAAAATTTCTCTAACTACAACTCTTGGAATGCCTTGAATCTTTCCTTGTTGCCCTTCTTCATCAAGACATGTAATTGTCTTGTTGTAACAATCTAGGACAACATGGTGTTTCTCCAACCAATCCATGCCAATTAGATATTCATATGAACCCAATGGTATGATGTTTACATCTACCTTTGTGTTGAGTCGATTCATGTCTATTTGATAATCTTTAACTAATTCATTGATCTTTCTCTTAGCTCATGTGGCTAATTGAACTAAACACGATTTCTTATACTTACTCCTTTGTAAGTGAAATCTTTCAACAATGTTATCATTTATGTAACTATAGGTAGCTCCATAATCAATTAAAATTGTTATGGGATGGTTATCAATCTTACCTTCCACTTCAATCATGGGGGATTGATGTTCTTGTTTGTTGTCCAAGGCTGCATAAATCCTTGACGTTTTTCCTCCCATGTATTCCCACTGTTTTAGCCTCTTGAATGTTGTGAACAATTCTCAGTCTTTCTCCTTTGTGAGGGAAGTCCATATATAAGTGCTTCCCCTCACATCCCCAACATTGAGCGGGTTGTTGCCTTGGCCTTTTCCAAATATATTATGCAGTGTTGTGCTCATTTTGGGCTGATTGAAATTGTTGACTTGATTGGGTGTTGTTCTTGAAAAAGAGTGGATTAAAACATTTCTATCTTTGATCCTTTTTCCCTTTCATCTAGTCATTCCAATTCTTTTGAAAAAATGGCCTTCCTTTTCTTTGCTCATAAAGATGCCTTTCTCTCCTTATGGCTTCCTCCAAATTTTTGGGGTTATCATATTGAATCTTGTCACTATAGAAGGATGGTAATCCACTTACAAACCTTTGTATTTTGACCTTCTCATCCTTGATGAAGTCAACGTACTTCAACAATTCAAAGAACCTCTTTTCATATTTGTCCATTATCATGGTTCCCAACTTGATATCAAAGAACCCCTTAATATTTATTTCATAGTAATGCTCTGAAAACTATTTCTCTTGCAAATATCCTTTGAACTGCCTCCACGAGATACTCTTCTCATCCATGTTCTTGGCTTGCTTGAGCTGATCCCACCACATGGTTTCCTTTCCTTGCAAGTAGTAGGTGATAATATAGTTTTTACCCGAGAGGGGTAGTCATGCAGCTAGAAATATTTATTCATTTCCAACAATTATTCCTCTACCTCTTCTCCTTTCCTGTGCTCACCATTGAAAGGTGGTGGCTTAATATCCATGAGCTCACCTTGAAATATTTCTACTGTAGGCCTTCTTCTTTTCCTCCTAACAGGAGACACACTTGGGCTACTCCCTGGCCCAAAACTTGCACGGGTTCTTCAAGTGGATTTCTTTGGTGAATGATGGTGCTTTCTCATACTTCTCGACATCCTATAATTTCCATGATCATCTCTTTTTCTATGGGATCTAGATGTTGACACTTGTATAGAACTAGCTGCTTGCTTAGTGCTAGAGTCCTTGTTAACTTGCTTATGCATCATGTTTAACTTCTGAAGTATCTCTTCTTAAGCCTTCATAATCCTTTCATTAACAACTCTATAGCTATGCACTTCCCTATGAAGACTTCTCATAGTGACATGATCCTTCCTATCTCTTCTTCCATTTGACTTTATCTCAACATTCCCCATGCAAACCCCTGATCTCTTCCTCATGGATGTAAGATCCTTGAGCATATTCAATAAATATAGTCCTCATATAAGAACCAAAGTTTCTTTATGTACCTCTAATTCTACAAGAAATATTTTAACAATGGTTGTACTCATGCCTTAATCTGAGTTATGAGTGAAAAGTTACAATAATTACATGTTGAAATTTTCACTCTTTTAATGCTACAAAATCTATTTATTAATTTCTGAGAAGTTTATTACCCAAATCAAAATTATGGGTGGACAGATGTCTTCTACTCCTCAATACCTTTCCAATTACTATTCTTTTTCTCAAATCTGAGCTCTGAGCTGAAAGTTATGGTTCGAACAATTTTAGGTTGTTTTACCCAATTTATCCTTGCATGCTACATATGCCTTATTTCTCTTTCTGCGCATTTACATGTACCCATAACCAAAATCCGACTTCACCGATGGCTTCTTTGGGTCATAATATTTCCATCGACTACTCTTGTGCTCCAAACGGACTTCTAAGCATGGATTTATGCCTTCTGAAAGTAAAATTGGTGCCAAAATTTTACCCTCACTATTTTGGCTGTAACTTTCTCATATGAGCTCCATTTTGGGAACCGTTTAGCTCATTGGATAGCTCTCTCCAATTTTTTTATTTGAGTTACAGAGACAGATTGTACCAAGGTACACTCTATTTTTTGTGGGTTTTGATTGGATAAAAACATCATTTAGGCCATAAAAAATTCCCCGCAAGTTAATAACCTTCAAAAACCATAAACAAGTCACATAAAACTGATTGTTTTACTACTGCAACAACCCTTTAAATCTGAACCATTGATCTCAAATCATGAGAACTAGTAATTTTTTATTTGACTCTATCAACCATCGATGATCGACACTTTCCTTTGGACATGTGCGACACTTTTCCTAATTTGTCGACGCGGTCATCGACCATCAACCCAATTCCCGACACCTGATTTTCTCATACCACCAAACCAACTGACCCGACCGTCGGTCATCAACGATCTTCATTGGCGAATGGAACTCTTCATTGAATTTGTTGATGCCCGACCATCAACCCATTGACGATTGATTATCTCTGATGACTGTCGAATACACCTTCCCAAGTCGGTTGACCTGACCATCAACAACCTCTATTGACTGGCGTGACAATTGTTGACGTGGCATGACACATGGATACTGGTGTGGCATGGCACATCATCATTTGTTTTCCCTCCATCGGCCATAGACGATTCTCTTGGACGACCCGAACAGCTCGCTTAATTTGGTCGACGCCCAACCATCGACGCATCGGTCATTGATGACTTCTCTTGCTTGATTCAAAACACTTCACCGAATCAGACGACGACCGACTACCGACCCATCGACCATCGGTGATTGAAAATACTTCGGTGCATTCGGCCAACCCCTGACTGTCAACCATCGACGGTCAAAGATGTCTTATGGCCAACCAAACTCTTCTCCCAACTCGTTGATTCAACCATCAACAAACTCTGTTGGAGAGATTCATTACTTTGAAAATTTTTGACCAAAAACCTAGGTGAATCTGGGTTGTCGATCTCATCCATTTCATAAACCCCCAAAATGAATCCTATCCATTAATTTACTCAACCTTTCAAACGAATGATACCTTATGGATTTTTAAATTTATTTAAGTGAATCTCGGTCGTCGATCTCAAGATCAAACATAATCTCCATCGTCAATTCACTGAACTCTGTAAATCACTACAAACATCCATTAAAACTAGAATTTTGACCATTCCAAGTCGAATTCATCCTTGTAACTTTGTCGCTTGGCTCCATGGAACCTCCTAAACAATACAGATTCGTTTAAACCCATATTTCACTCAAGAAATTGGGGATTTCATTATGTTCTTCTCCGTTTTTTCCCTAAATACATCACATGTAATGTTTACAATAATGAATTTCACCAATTCATAGTCGTCTTGGCCAATAAAAGCCTATTGTTTGAACCAGACGTTCTAATACCATAATGTAACGTCCCCCAACCCAACTGAGGGACATTATGGTGCAGAATGCTCATAAAAATGAATTTTTTGTTGATTAATTTAATTCTTCTATAGTTAACTAGTTTCCTCTACCTTTCAACTATGAATTAAAAATGATTTAGTTATTGTCTATAACCATAAAATAGATGCATCTACAACATATAAAAATAACATCAATGCAACTTAATAATTCACACAACATATAAATCATTCTCAAATACACAGAGTTCATGCACAACAAATAAACTCATGAAATAACTCAACAAAAAGATAAAACACTTATCTTTTAATTATTTTGTGCAACTAGCTGCTTGGGACGAACGTTCCACCCAACCATACACTGACTATTCCAAATCTCAACATCCAGTCACCCACGAGTTGAGGCTAGTAATCCACAAAAGAGGATGGTCTCTCACAGTCCACACACAACTCATAAAAACCAACAACCCACTAATATCTTCCTACAATTACCCTGATTTTTCACCAGCTCTTTTCCTCTTAATCTGTCCAACCCAAGGAATGTACTCCTTCACTTATATCAGTCCCTCAAGTGTCTCATTCGTTTATCAAGGTTTCTCTGGCACACGTAGCTAGGAATCTCTCAGTTGGGAACTCAAGGGAACCTGCTGGTAGGAAAACTACTAGCAAACAAACAACAAACACTTGTTGTTTTAGTGCAACTTGCCCAGGAGTTCACTTTTCAGGCTTGACAACCTGGTTCTTCAGTTTCCAGCTCCAAATATTCTCCAATACACTCCAACTTGCTCTATAATTTTCCCTCTATGGATGCACCAACTCCAAGCTCTCTTTCTTGCCCTCTCCTTCCTGTGCATGCACAAAAATTGACTAACTAAAACAGTTGTCCCAACCCATACAAATTTCCTCTCTTTGGCTTTCCTTTCTTAACTCACACTCTTCCCCAAGATGATTGTACTCAACCCCAATGTGCCCAATAACTATGGGATGTGACTACTCACACCCACCCTCTTACATGTATTCAATGATTGGTTTTGGGAACACTCAACCAGAAATGAGAAGGTTCATATACAAATAGAAAATTTAGGAATGGGTTGGATTAATATACATGGGTAATTCCCCCTTGGAACCCTCTTGGCCATTATCCTATACCCTTCCCTCTCTTGTGGATTTATTTAGCCCCCATATCTTGTCCATGTCCCCTTAGCAGCTGACATCACATTTTTATTATTAAAACATAGAAATAAAATTCACATATTACATTGCTTCGCCATAGCCACATATTATATCTACGCTAAACATTAATTGAACTGGGGATTATAGTGGGGATGTTACACAAGAAATATATACAAGAGGGTCCCACACTCTTGGAATTAAGAGGTCAAGATTCTAACACTTGAAAAGCATCTAATGTGTTAGATATGGGTACATTTGTGTCAAATGTAGGTCATCATCACAAAAACATTTTCCTCTCAATGTGAGCTTCATGTTTAACTCCTTCATTCCTCCATAAGTTAGCCCGAGGGTTGTGTTGATGGGGCCTAAATATCCTAACTCAACAGCAGGAACCAAACCCGCCACCGAGGCCCAATTAGACTTTGCAGCGTTTGGAGTGGAATGGTTCTCCAGATCTTGCGATCTGGCCAGATTATCGATGGGCTTTTGAATCTTCTGTTGGAGGCTCTTTCTCTGTTAGGAAAATTATTTTATGTATTTCTCTTGGGTGGGGCTGGCGTGAGAGATGCAAGCCAGTATAAACCAACTTGACAAACAACAGGACATAAGTTTAAACTATTGGGAAGAGGTCGAACTTGGGATAACCCGCTGCTCGAACATGCAGACAACGATTTTATGCCAAAAGGCCTAGTAATAATACATCAACCAAATGAACATCCAATTACTGTCTAAGAGAACTAATTAACAGAAAGAAAACACATATGTAATCAAGATCACAGTAAGAAAAATAATTCATCTACCATAACATTCATTACATAACAACACAATGATTTATCTTCATCATTTAAAGAAAAGAACATCAAAACATTGCACCAGATAACTTGACAACAAAATCGATTGCTCTTACTCATTTACTGCAACATTCATGGAATAGGAAAGGAAGTAATTCTTCTCCAACTCCAATCACATACATCTGATGAAGATAGCTTGTCTTTGGTCCAGAAGGACTTCTCAATTCATAGCAATCTCAAAATAATTATCAACAACCAAAAGAAAGAGTTCTTGCAAAAACCATCGTCCCTTGACTCATTGGCCGATGTCTCTATTTATAATATAAAGTTTAACAGTAATTAATGGCTAAATACAATTTGAGCTAAAAAATCGCCACGTGGCGTTATCATCTAACAGTGTTTCAACAGTCCACCCGAGATGTTTCTTAAAAAGGGTGGCTTCTTTCATAATCAGACCATCTGATAAAGAGTTCTTCACAGGTGTTGGCCCATGGAAATCTGTGTTGTTCCATTGGAGCCACATATATCCCTCTGATGTCTGTCGCGTGCGCCCGATACTTCGCGAGACTAGAGTTCAATTGCCGAAGCATGGTTTGGGATTTGATCGGATGTCCTGCGAACTGTTGCACTTTCCCTGGCTTTGCATCGGTGACCTTTGCACATTCTTCGGCCCATAACGCATCTTGTTCGGCGCACAGCTTGATTACTTCGTTTAGGTCGATCAACATATCGGGGGTGCCGAAATCGAGGAGCCCGACATACTTCATCGCTTCAGTGATTTAGTTTTGGTGTTTCTTTCGGTTCTTCGACGGGGTCATGGGATAGACTCTAGTCAGTAATCGGGAAGGTTCTTCCTACAATTAAAACAAAAGTAGTTTAGCGATTAAGCAACCTATGATAAGACACAAATAAACAAAAAGATTAACACGTACCTGCATAGCTTGCTAGTCTCAGTCGTTTTTAATACTTACGTGATCCCAAACTCTTCCTTTGAGTGACCTGTGAAGCCACCACTTCTCTTTGGTTTAAATGAATACATCAACATGTTGTAGTGTGGCTAATCAAGTACGATAGACATGAATGTATAAATTATCATAGTAATTACTTGACCTTTGGGGTCGAAAAAAGGCGTCGAGGACGCGTTATGCGCGTGTGTGCTCCCAAGAGGTCGGATATCATACAGAGAAAGTCGTTAAATGCCTCCAGAACCCGTACCACCAAGCGTGCCAAGCATCATTCATCAATAGCGGAGGTTCGTAATTTCAAGAGGATCGAAAGGATTGCACAACACGTTTTCCTGCAACCCTGATCGACGACGCTTTCATGTTCTGGATCGCATCCGTCGATCAACTGTGGCATGTCGATTTTTCCAAACATCATGTTGTGAGGCGTGGGTATTATGTTGGCATGCCTAGTGTCGCTCCTCAATTTCTTTATAAATTCCAGGAGCTTTGTGAGAAATTCTATGTATATGTCAAGCTCGTATTCCCTGGAATTATGGTTCGGTAAGTTTGTCTTGGCGAAGTCTTGTTCAGAAATTCTTTATCATCTGCGGACACCTTGATTTCCTTACGTTTTTTCAATTATGGGATCCCCTTCAAACACGAGACGAGGTCTACGGGGCAGCCATAGTGCCAGGTCTCAACCCCAGTGTGCCTGGGACTATTTCTTGTTGGATTCTTGTATACTTGAGACTCCAACGAGAGGTACAGGTATCTGTCCAAAGACAGTGTCAGCGTCCATGGAGGAGCTTGGGATGGTTGCAGATACGTCCGAAAGAGCCATGCTGGAGACTGTGCCTTCTATGGGCCCGAAACCACTGAGAAGAGGAAAGCCTAGGAAGAAATCTCGGGAAGGAGAGGAGGACCGTACCAGGGCCGAACTGAGTGCATGTCGAACCCTTGAGGAGTCTGTGATGCTTACCAACTGTTCAGAGTTGGTCGGGACCACTGGAAAAGGAGGCAGGAGAAGAAAGGGGAGGGAAGAAGCACCGGGTACTCCCGTCGAAAATTCCACTCAGTAATTAGAGCAGGCTCAACTTGCAAAAGTCGAGCTCTACCAAGACAATAGAGAAATACGATGTCAGTTGGCGGCGAAAAACCAGGGGATACCGCTGTCGCAAGGTCGCGCAGGAAGTACCGTTTGGCCGCAGAGATGACTTCGGGAAGCACAAGACACGATTGTGCAGTTGCACGAGGCACAGTGGATGGCAGCGATAGCGGAGCATAAGAAATCACAAAGTGTGAAAGACAATTTGAGAGAGGACTAGTGCACAAGAGACATATAGTTGGTGGGTTCTCGCTCTGTGTTCTTGGAAGGGTTGCTTAACACCTCTTTGTCTTTCTTCTTTTGTAAAATTTTGTAATCTTATGGTGATCGTGCCAGTTATCCGAGTCATTGGGGTTGTCTATTCGTATGTAAACCAGGCCTGGCAGAATTTTTGATTGTGTATATAAAAAGAAAAGAAGGTGTTTGAATGTATCATGCTTCTTTCGGATGTGAATCAACCGTGTATTCTTATTCAAGTCTTTTACGTAAATTATTGGATTTTTTTGGGATCATTGTTATTACATCGTGAGTCTGTTAATGCTTTTCTTTGTAAAATCTTTGATATCAATTAATATTTCCATGGAATTATCGACTTTGGTTATTGAAAATATTTAATCATGGAAAGACATTCGGCTAGTGGATAAGAATCATACTTGGATTCTCACTTGCACCGAGAGTACTTGAGAAAAGACTAGAGGCCACAACTGTCGATACCAAGCGACATCGGATTAATTATCATGTCAGGGAAACAATTAGTTCGCCCTCGCCGATACCGAACTTTTTTCGGTAGTTCGGCGGTCGACAGTGTCACTTTTATCTATGCGCGACGCTTACAATCACACTTTTCTGTCGAACCTGAAAAGATTGGCCTTCGGTGAAATCCTTTCCGAGGTTGTTCGTAAGAAAGAAACACTACTATCGTCTGACACCGACGAAGGTCGGCATTCGGCTACTTTGACTTCCCAAAATGATTTTCACCACCTTAAGCTTTCGTCGATGTTGAACTTCTCTAGGGAGTCGAGAAAATTTTGGGTCGTTGATTCCTTGAGTAGTCATTGTGTCTCTTAAGATGGTTCTTTCTTGTATGTTGAAGAGAAACTTAAGACATGAAACGTATAATACAATCGGATTATCAATTTCAAACCAAGGTGAAAAAAATCAAAGGTAGAAAACAAAGTGGTACCCAAAAGGAAATGGTCACAGAACTTTTAGGGTGTGTTGAGCACTCAACAGGTTGCTCCTAGCAACCCTTTGTGTTATGGTTCCAGTCAAAGATAATGGAGGGGGTCATAGTTACTATGGCCTCTACCCTTGAAAGAGTATCAGTTGGATTCCTTCAACGGGTTTTTATCTAAGTATGTAAATACTTATCAATAACTAGAGAATATAAGGTAACAAGGTCAAGTTAGTTGGCAACAGTCCAAGTCGATTCAGGGCTATTGCATTCAATTGGGTCAGTGCTTCCAAGATTAGTTGAGGGATAGTAAGGTCCAATGGATATCAAATTCATGGTTTTCCCTACCCTACTATCTCATGTTGGGAAGCGATATAACAACTAAAATCATCACTATGCCCACCAGTATCTTAAACGGTACCCAAGCGGGACCATCCCGACCTTGCTCAGCTTGTTATGGGACCATGTTCTTTTCCCTTCTGGGGAGGCTTCCCTAGGGTAATTTTTGAGTTATGAAACCATTCCAAATCATAATTCCTCATGTCAAGGCTGCTTAGTTCAGATTTGATGAGCTAAACATGTCGTTTGTGAAAATTTTATCGTTGGCCCCTTTCACCTATCACTAGGCGGGTCCTAAGGGTATGGGGTCATTTCGCAAAAAATAAAATGAATTTTGGTCACATTTTGGGAAATAAAATGCTTCCATATTGTAGGGATTAGGATAATATTTCCAACGAGCTATCATGAGCCCAATTCCGAGTCCGTATGACCCCCCTACGAAGGACACAAAGTTCGCATCACTCGAATGGCCAAAACCAACAATTGTGACTTCCTGGTCTGATTTTGTTCATATTTCTGTTTTAAAAAGATAAACAAACCTAAGGATGGTTTGTGGCAGTGTGATACATTTCTAACGGTATATCCCGTACTTGGTTTTGACCCCCGGTTGGTGAGAACGAACCTTCGCAAGTTCATGACCAATTTTGGACACCAGATTGGTTGCAATGGTTCAGCGTTACAAAATTGTTATTAAGGGGTTTTAAATCAGGGATTCAATGATTCCACATTGTAGTGGACTCAACCAAATTTCCAACGACTCTTAATTTTCCTCATTTTGACCTCGGATGGCCAGGTTAGAGGTGTCACAAGTTTGTCAACTATTTCAGGCAAAGGGGGCCAACCAGCTTGCATAGTGGGGTTTCATGATAGATAAAACAGTCATTAATGGCCCCAACACACAAAAATATGTCCATATCGTTGAATTACTCATCAATACCTTTCCGATGGTACTTCATTTTCCTCGATTGGATATCGTATGGCAATGTGGCACCTTTCGCAAGATTGGGTGTCATGTAGGCCCACCAACAAGTCAAGGCCTTTAAGTTGTAACTGTTCCAGGCCAAAATTGAGGGTTAATGTGGAATCATTTCAGATTGGTGACCACATATTTTGGAGAATATCGTCGATATCTTTCCAACGACGTGCTTTGTGTCCAATTTTGACCTCATCTCATCTGGCAACATTTTCTCGCTAAGTCAACAAGGGCATGATCAAAAGTCAAAGTTAAAGTCAAACTTTGACTTACACAATTTTCAAGGCAAATATTAAAAAATAATGGAAAAATAAAAAAATTAGAAAATTGAGAAAAGGGGAAAGGTGACACATCACTCATGAAAAATTGGGGAAATTAGAAAAATAATTTTTTTTGGAAAATACAAAACCCACCCGCCTCTCCTCTGGCTCATTTGACAGGTGCATTGGAGAGGGAAGGAGCTCTGCAACTTAGACAACCATGGCAACAAAGGGTTCAAGTGTAGGTGTTCATTGGGAAGCAAGCCATAACTGTGCACCAACCTCAGACACAGAGCCAGGTAACCATGGACACCCTTTATTTTTAACCATGCTTTTGATTGCACAAAGGTTTCATTATCATGTTGGTTATGATGGGTTTTTTCACTAGAAAAAAAAGTTATTTTTTCCCTTAAAATTGTTATTTCAGAGTTGGTTCATGTCTTTGTGTGGTTGTTAGTTTATATGTATGGTTTTCGGTGTGGATGGTTCATTATTTTCATGTGCAAAGATTCAAAGGGAAGGGGATTTGAACCCCTCTTGGGCACCAGGCCCAAGCCTCCAGGCCCCTTTAAAGAATGATTTTTTCTGAGTTGAATGGCCATTTGGAGGCATGTACATTCTAACTTGTAGGCCTTGGGATTTGAACCCCAACCCCCTCCCTTTTTCTCCACTAAAAACTCCTAGAAACTTGCTAAAAAACAAAAAAAGGAGGGGAGGGGGTTGTAACCCAAGACCTCCCACTCCCAAACTATGTGAAAAAACCCACTTTTTACCAAAAATTAAAAAAAGAATCAAATTTTGAAATTTTTGTGGTCAGCCACCAGGGCGCCACCACCTACCATGTGACCTCCTCCCATTCCTCCCTCCACCTCATAACCCCCAAGCGCAGTCCTCACCACCTCCCTCCATTTCCCCCTTCCATCTCCTCCTCTCCCCTTCTTCCTCCTCCCTGCAAGCTCCCTCTGCTTAACAACCCCGCACCAGTCTGCTCCTCATCTCCCATTCTCCCAATCCTCCCCTCCTCCGCTCTCCATTCCACCACTCCACCTCCACTCCTTGCAGCTTACTTCCCCCTCCTCCTCTCCATTCCCTCCTCCTCATGGGCTTCCTCCACCTCACCACCTTGCATGTAGTCCCCTTGTGCCAACCCTCCCTTCTCCCCAACACTCCATTCATCCCCATGTGTAGAAACCCCCGCTCCCCCCTTCCATCTCCTCTACCCTTTTGTTGCCAACCCTCACATCCCCATATCCAAATCCTCCCCTCCTCCATATCCAAATCCTCCCTCCTCCACCACCATCCACCAACTCTATGTGTGTACTCACCTCCTCCCTCTCCTATTTTTCCATGAACCACCTCACATGGCTCCATTTGGGGTTCTAAATTGTTTTTTTTTTTAATTCTAAATTTTTATTTCTTTTGTTATATATATTCTTTTGTATATTATAAAATTTGTTTTAAATCTCTTAAATTTTATTGTTTATTTTAAATTTAGTTTTATTTTATGGTATATATATTATATATATAATGCAATTAATTATTAATAAATTTTATAGTAATTTTTTTAATAAATTATATATATATATATATATATATATATATATATATATATATATATATCTGTGTGTGTGTGTGTGTGTGTGTGTAAACTATACAATAAATTTTTTAATTCCCCTAGGGTCACTGGGATTTTTAATGCCATAAATTTTCCATACGGAGGCGTAATTTCACCCGTAAATAGTCAAAAAGACCAAGGGGAAGTCAATACTGCAGCCATGGCATCCACCCCCTCAAATTCATCCAAGAATTTCAGTGGGTCACAAAGTGACAGGGGCTCGTAATTGGCCCAAAAACACACGTCGGAAGGAGACCTAATTGAGGGCCTCTAAGGCCAAATTGGGCCAAACAAGGAAAACCCATTTCATCTACAGGTATGCAAGCATGTAGAATCCTGTCAATTCTAGTTTACAACCTAGATTTTTTCATAATTTAAATTTTTCCTTGATCAGTCTCCCGACCAGCTCTTTCTCGTGTACCTTTCTGGGACCATATCTTGCTCATTCGGAGTCAGATTTGCACCAAACGAAAGGAAACAGAAAGGTAGAGAACAAAGATATAGCATGGACACATCAAAAGTAAATTTTATGTTAGTTTGGTAAAGGGTACAATCCTCCCAAGGTTTAGGCCCAGGGGGTCCCTTCACCGAAAAATGCCCAAATCAAAGCCATGCTTCGGTATGCTCACAGGGAAACTTCTAGGAAGAGAAGGGGGGGTATAATCAAGTCTGAAAATTTCCTTAACATCGGTCATTTCCTTACATACATCTACCAAGCCTAAAGTCCCCTTGCCCTCCTAAGAATCTCTTCAATTTCCCCACGCCTTGAGGCTTCATCCCGGTGAATCCAGTAGCCATGGATGGTCGGGAATTGTCCTAGTTCACTTCATCTACAACTGCAAAACATGGCAGCAATCAAAGAGTCTTTGGGATGGCACAAATCCTAAGGAAAATGATGATATGACATATTAATTTTTGTCATTTTAGGAAAATGACCTTTTTGTAATAGTTTGGTCTCGAAGGATTTACTTTGGCTTGTAAAAAATTGTAGTGAAAGGGTAAAATCAATTCTGATTTGATTCCCTTTGGATAAGATCCCTTTTGGATAAGTTTACTTTTTGATTAAAAACAAAAACACTTTAAGGGTTGGTCCACTTGTCACTTTTCCAAAAGTGACAACTGTCTTGTGACCTAACCCTAGGCCTTCACCTCTTCTTTATAAATAAGAGGGATGGAATTATACAAAGGGGGATGAATATAGTACCAAAGCTCTACTGAAATTTTCCAAAGCTTTTTGTGTGTGTGATACTTGTTAAATTTTGGTTGTTGGGCTTGTCACTTGTTGGTTAAGGGTTGAGGGGTAGTAGTAAGTACTTTTTATGTTAGCTATCTCCAGGAGGGATTGGTTACCTATGTGTTTGTTGTTGTTTCCTTGGGTTTAACTTACTTGCTTTGATTTACTAATAGCCTTGTTTAACTTGTTTGACGTGTTGTAGTGCAAATTTCCTGAAGTATTCAACTATTTTTTGCCTTAGTTAGTGGTCGGGAGTCCTAGGGCCCCTTAGGACAACCCTTAAATAAGCCCCTTAGCTGGTTGTTTATACTTGTTTGCTTCTTTATTTTCCATGTAAATTTCTCTTATGATTTTCTGCTATATACCTTGACGTCCCAAATAGGAAAATTGACAATTTTGGTCAATTTCTCCCCCCGGGACAAGCATCTTAGTTGCCTATTATCTAACTTTTATGTGTAAATTTATGTTTCATTTTTTTCATATAAAATCACTAAAATTTCGTTGTTTTCCTTCAAGGATACAATCCGGTGACCTATTATGCTTCTCTTAAGCGGTTGGGGACCATCTAAAGACCTGTTTGAGGCAAAGGGTCCAGCAGGACAACAAAGAAAAAACATCAGATCTGATCAGTAAATCCACCCATTCACACTCATTTTCACTTTGAATCCACTTGCACTCATTCCAAAATACTTTTTGCACATGTACCCATGTCAATATTACTTGCTCGTGTAGACAGGTTGAGCAATTTTTTTTATAAGTTTCTGTTTATAAAATATGATTTTTTCCTTTGTAAATAATCATCATTGTTTCAAATTTCATTAAGTAAACTTCCAATCACCATATAAGGAATCAATTGGGGCTTTCATGCATATGGCGGCTTTGCCGCTCGCAAAGAGCCTCAACCTATTCCCTTGGGTTGAATGGTATAATTATTTACTTGTAATTAGTTGATATTCTCTTTCTTCATTGTATATTTTTTCGTATACTAATCTACAAGTGGCTTCCCCTAAAGGGTCCACGCAAAATCAACAAGCTAAAACATTACGAAAACTACAAAAAATACGAAAACAAAGCAGGGGTCCACCCCATACACATTCAAAACAAAACCTATATTATTTAGCTATGTGTGTACACATATTATTTAGCCATGGCGTATATGTCACATACTTATTTACTTATTTTTGTATAAAGCTTTAGATAGATTTCATATTATTGACTAGGAGGCACGCTTGCGAAAGTGAGACATGACCTCACCACATGGATGTCCTGGTTTTTTATTTCAAACAATTTCAATTTCATAGAATACTAAGTGTCAAATCCAGGGAGTCTTCATCAGGAGTCTCTCGGAAGTTGTCTAGTTAGTATAAATTGAGTTGTCTTTCCTTAGTACCGCACGGTCAAGGACTTGAATAGCTCATCTTGGTTTGAATACTACACTGCTTGGGTAAGCTCAACTAAAATTTCCCTTGGGGGCGTCCTGGGCTTCTTCCTTTTAGCAGGTATCCTTCTTACATCCAAGTGGTTTTAAGAGCTCGAAATCGCGAGTTACGAGAAGCGGCTAATCCTTGCTTCTATGAACTGCATGGGGCACTCTTCAACCTAACCACCGTGGTCTACTAAGACTACTCTCCTTATACTGGTTGGCACAAATCTGGGATAATAGATGTTTACCTGATCAGGATAACCTTTAAAATGGTTTGGTGGCATATGCATGTGTTAATAAACTGAAAATTCACAAATAAAATACATTTTAAAGTCAAAACTTTTGTCAATCTACCCTTCATCCATGAACATAAATTGCAGTTGTAAATACTCTCCTAAAAATAGTTGTAACAACTTGCAAAAAGGTTGTCAATCTTCATTTACAACCCCCTTTTTGATTTGACAATTTTTCGGGATCACTTCCTGGGTCACCCCAAAGAGTACCAAGCCATTATGGGCTTGTTTCCTTGCCTTAAAAGCTTTGAACAACTTGTTGTTCACAATTTACATCCCATCTGAAAAGGCTTGGTTGTAGCTTTTAAACTCACTTTTCACCCTTATTTTTCCCTTTTTCTACTTGAGGCATCCACTGGTCTATTGTCCAGGACTCTAGTTTACCCCGAGAACCCATTCTGGTCCATTTTCCAAGGCTTTAAGGGAGCGAACAACTCATTGTTTGCTTTGTTTAGTTTGTTGTCTTGTGAACTTATTTTTATCCCATTGCCCATATTTTTCACCCCCCATGCCATTTTTTCCATCCAGGAAGCTGAGGGAGGACAACACCCAGGGTGGGTGGTCGTAATAAAGACTTCTCGTAAGTCTTTCACCTCTCATTTTTCCCCTTCTTTACCGCCTCGGGCGAAGGACCATATGAGGTGTGGGTAGTCTTTGCCTCATGCCGAGCTATCAAAGAGGATATAACCAGCTTCACAGTCAAATAGGTTAGATATGTCCCAATGGATGGATTTTTATTATAACACATCCCTTTTTTTGCGACCATATTGGGGACTTGCAAATCTCTTTAGTTTTGCTTGTATCCCAAACGTGTACTAAGCATTGGACCCAAATTCTTTGGGGTCCTTTTCCCACCTGTTGACAGAATTTTGTGGCAAGGTATTTCAGTGATCCTTTGGATTTTCTTCGGTACTTGTTATAGTTCAGTTCCCTTTCTTCCTTATGAATGATTGATCTGAGAAACCCTTCAAAAAATGACTAAGACTATCACTTTCATCATTACACAATCTAGGAGTCATAAATACCATCGAGTTTTCCTTTCCTCTTACCTTGTCAATGTCCGGTTTTACTTGTTCGAACTCACATGAGAAGTTATAAATATGTCCTTGTCAGTGTCCAATTTTACTTGTTCGAACTCACGTGAGAAGTTATAAATATGTCATACTTTACCTTCCACTTCAAGAAGAATGAAAACAAGCTTTGTTTAAGTTGGGTTAATCAACATCGTGTCAGAAAGAGTAGGATTGTTGGTGTGATACATCTCTTGTACTTAAATTACTTACCTAAGCCCTTTGCAAGCTGAAAGGGTGGAAAAATCCTAATACTAGGGAAACAATGTCGCCCGGGAATACAAGAAGTCAAAGTTCACGAAATAAAACAAGTAGTGAGACACATACATCTAGGAAACTAGAGAAACTCATTACACCTGTCGTGCGAGCTGAGTCACCCTCTTCCTCTTCTCCTTTTCAAAGCCCCCTATTAAAGAAAGCTTTAGTCAATCCAACGACAATTACTAACCCTCAGTTTGTTCCTCTCGTCATTCCAACAACTGTTGTTGTTTCTCCCATAGCTATCCCGATGGCAATTCCCTCGCAACCCGAGAATCCTTTGAGGTTGCCCCAAACTCTTCATGAAATTCCTGTATAATCCCCAAATAGGATTCCTAAGTTCAGTGGCATTGGTACATTGAATGTCAAGGAACATACACATAAATTCTATGATGCATTAGCACTTATGGACATAACAATTTCTGATGTCATCATTATACTTTTTCTAAGAACCTTTGAGGGTGAAGCAACGAGATGGTATCGCTTGCTTCCAAATGATAGTATCCCAGATTGGGACACTATGGTCCAAGAATTCAAGAAGCATTTCCAAGGGGCGGATGATGTGGCTTCTCTACTCGGGGATTTCAGAACCATCTCCATCCATGAGGGGGATCAAATTAGAAAATTTAATCAATGCTTCACCTCAACCTTGAATAGGATCCCAACTGTTTCCCAACCATCTGAGAACAATTTGTTTCATTACTACATGACCACTATGAATCCAAATGTAATGTATATATTGAAATATAAATCAATACATACTTTAGATGTTGCCAAGGTTAGCACCCTGGAAATTGAGAGAAACATGGAGGAATCTGGTATGATCCCATCACCTTTAGCGCAACCCCATTTTAACGAGAGGCCTAGGAATGAGGTACCTCGAAACAAGGGTCCTTGGTATGAACCCCCACCTGCCCAAACTTCAATGATTGAAGAAAGGGAAAGTTATGAAATGATCAAGTTGTTAATGAACATGAACAACCAAATACTTTCCCTTAATTCAAAGGTGAATGACTTAACCATTCTAGGTCATTTTCCAAGGCTTTAAGGGAGCGAACAACTTGTTGTTCATTTTGTTTAGTTCGCTGTCCTAAAAATCAACAAACTTATTTTTATCCCATTGTCCAAAATTTTCACCCCCAGAGCCATTTTGGCCATTCAGGAAGCTAAGGGAGGACAACACCTAGGGTGGGTGGTCCTATGAAAGACTTCTCATACATCTTTCACCTCTCATTTTTCCCCTTCTTTACCGCCTCAAGTGAAGGACCATCTAAGGTGTAGGTAGTCTTTTCCTCGTGCCAAGCTATCAAAGAGGTTGTAAACATATTCACATTCAGATAGGTTAGATCTGTCAAAACGGATGGATTTTTCTTATAACACATCCCTTTTCTTCTAGTTAAGTCATTCATTTTTCGATTAAGGGAAAGTATTTGGTTGTTCATGTTCATTAACAACTTGAGCGTTTCAAAACTTTCCCTTTCTTCAATCCTTGAAGTTTGGGAAGGTGGGGGTTCATGCCAAGGACCCTCGTTTCGAGGTACCTCATTCCTAGGCCTCCCATTAAAATGGGGTTGTGCTAAACGTGAGAGAATCCTACCGGATTCCTCCATGTTTCTCTCAATTTCCAGGGTGCTAACCCTGGCCGCATCTAAAGTTTGTATTGATTTATCTTTCAATATATACTTTACATTTGGATTCATAGCGGTCATGTAGTAATGGAACAAATTGTTCCTAGATGGTTGGGAAGCAATTGGGATCCTATTCAAGGTTGAGGTGAAGTGTTGATTAAAGTTTCTGATTTTCTCCCCCTCATGGATGGAGATGGTTGTGAAATCTCTAAGTAGAGAAGCCACATCATCCGCCCCTTGGAAATGCTTCTTGAATTCTTGTAGCATAGTGTCCCAATCTGGGATACTATCATTGGGAAGCAAGCGATACCATCTCGTTGCTTCACCCTCAAAGGTTCTTACAAAAATTCTAATGATGACATCGGGAATTGTTATGTCCATAAGTGCTAATGCATCATAGAATTTTTGTATATATTCCTCAACATTCAATGTACCAGCGCCACTGAACTTAGGAAGCATGGTTGGGGAATCTACAGGAATGTGATAAAGAGGTTGGGGCAAGCTCAAAGGAGTCACAGTTTTCCAGGGAATTGTCATCGAAACAACTATGGTAGGAACAACAATAGTTGTTAGAACAACGAGAGGAACAACCTGAGGGTTAGTAATTGTTGTTGGATTGACTAAAGCTTGCTTTAGTAGGGGGCTTTGAAAAGGAGAAGAGGAAGAGGGTGAATCAAATCACACGATAGGTGTAACGAGTTTCTTTGGTTTCCCAGATTTATGTGTCTCTCTACTTGTTTTCTTTCATGAACTTTGACTTCTTGTATTCCTGGGGGACATTGTTTCCCTTGTCTTAGGATGTTTCCGCCCTGCCAGCTTGCAAGGGCTTAGATAAGTACTTTAAATACAAGATATGTATCACACCAACAATCCTACTCTTTCTGACATGATGTTGATTAACCCAACTTAAACAAAGCTTGTTTTTGTTCTTCTCGAAGTGGAAGGTAAAGTATGATAGATTTATAACTTCTCACGTGAGTTCAAACAAGTAAAACCAGACACTGATAAGGTAAGAGGAAAGGAAAACTCGATGGTATTTATGAATCCCAAATGCAAAGAAACTGCAAGGGAACTAAACTATAACAAGTACTGAAGAAAATCCAAAGGATCACTGAAAGACCTTGCCACAAAATTCTGTCAACAGGTGGGAAAAGTGTTGGACAACTGAGAGGGGGGGTGAATAAGTTGTTACCATGCTTAAACAATTACGCTTCTTTTAAAATCTTTACAAGGCACTCAATGATGATCACAATAATGCAGAGAAATAAACAAAGGCAC
>SNQJ01S0002155.1:28869-62217 GCA_010110895.2 Picea sitchensis | reverse complement strand
TTGAGTGGTGGAAAGGTGAACGAAGGAGGGGAGGATTGGGATATGGGGATGTGAGGGTTGGCAACGTGAGGGAACATGAGGAGATAGAAAGGGGGAGCGGGGGTTGTTGTGTTCGGGGAGGAATGGAGTGGTGGGGAGAAGGGGACTGTGCCCAGGGTGGTGAGGTGGAGGGATACCACGGGAAGGAGGGAATGGAGAGGAGGAGGGGGAAGTAGGTCGCGAGGAGTGGAGGTGGAGTCATGGAATGGAGAGTGGAGGAGGGGAGGATTGGGAGAATGGGAGAGGAGGAGCAGACTAGTGCGAGGTTGTGAAGTGGAGGGAGATCGTGGGGAGGAGGAAGAAGGGGAGAGGAGGATATGGAAGGGGGAAATGAAGGGAGTTGGTGAGGACTGTGTGCAGGGGTTTTGAGGTGGATGGAGGAATTGGAGGAGGTCGTGTGGTAGGTGGTGGCGCCCTGGTACACAATACACAATACCTCAATATTCCAGACATGTCATTTAATGGCTATAAGTTATAAACAACAAGATGTTTGGGACTTGTAATGCATGAAGACAAGCCCAAAATTTCCTGGAATTATCCAGAATTACTTGGAAAGTGGTCATGAGACTTTTAAAAATTTTAAATTTGGGTCTAAAATTGAAATTAAATCCCTTCAGTACGTTGTTACAATATAGGAAAATAAGTGATTGGCTGCAAACTAAAATTTAGTAGGGTGTTGGGTGGACTAAGGAAAGGTTTAATACTTTAAGCCTGTATTGATTGTAATTTTTAAGTTGATTAATCACATGCAATGGTTACCACATCATTGTGAAGGTCCTCCCGATCAGGCTCACACTTATTATCTCACAATTGTTTCGTCTAGTATAAAGAGAGTGAGCTTTCATACACCACTTGGTCAAATTGAAAAGTGCCCCATACAGTTAAGAGAATGAGGGGTTATCCCTTTGTCATCACTAGTGCGTTGGGGATCTTAAAGACGCTTGGATGGAAGAAGGATGCTCATGCAAAGGAAGAGGTTAAAGACCCCCCCTAAGGGAGTTTAATTGAGATTACCGAAACAAACTAGTATTCTGACCCAAGCTAAGTTATTAAACATCTTAACTATGAGATTTACCAAGACAAAATCAAAGAAAAACAACTCACTCAGTTGATACTAGGTAGACAAATTTTGAGGCGCCCCTTGCTTCGAATCCTAGTGTTCTAGAAATTGAAATTGAACAAATGAAAAGACCAATCCATCCATGTGGTGAGATCATGTATTTATTTCACAAGCGTCTCTCTTGGTCAACAAAATTGAAATCTAACTAAATTATATATATATATATATATATAATTTCCATCCCTTAACCAAGGAACTAGTTGAATCTCTCTTGCACATGGAGGTTATGCAACTCGCAAAGAGCTTCAACCCCATTCCTTTGGGATGAGTAGCATAGGTGATTTGATTTATTATTTACTGTATTTATTATTGTACCATGCCACCTAATACAAATGAAAAAAGACACATAACCCTGTGATTGGGTGATGGTTGGGTTCCCCTGCTATGATACCTACTGTGGTAAACGTCAAGTTTAGTAGGGAGGGTGAACTAGTACTTATAATATTTTTTATTTTAATTTATTTCTCACTTGTAGTTTGTTGGCCCCTAAAGGGGCCATTTAGAAAACCAAAAACCAAGAAAACATGAAAAATATTTGAAATTAAAAAGGCATCAACCCGGGTTGTCTTTCTTCTTTAAGGGGACTTCATGAAATATGAATTCCTTGGAGTGGTATTGTTCATTGATTGACCCTTCTAAAAGTGAAACCCCTGTGTGCATAGATCCTTGTACGGTTTCAAATTCTTGAGTGGAGGTCTCAGGTGTCCTTTTTGCAATGGAACTTGTTGTGGGTGATAGATAATTCAGCTGATCATGCTCCTTTCCCTCTTGAGATTGACCTGCACTGTTATTTTTTCGAGAGCTTTTGGATGAACTAATAAATCTACCTCGTTGATCTCTAACTCGGTGCATAGAAAATATTAGAAAAAAATTCTTTGAACTGTTGAAAGGAAATCATATCATTCAATCTACTGAAATGAAAATTCCACATACTAGAAAAACAACAACTACTATTTTGACAATTCCCTGACAACGACGCTAATGGCGGATTTTTCAACCACTTCCTAATTAAGTTAGTAAGAAAATTAAGAGTTGTGAATTTAACTATCAATCTGAGGTTGTATTTGTTAGAAAAATAGGTGTGCTCATTTTCCTGGACCTTTTCCATAGGGAGAATGTATATCCACCAGTAATCTATCTTGTTTGGACCATTCTCCGCCTGGAGAATGTCTATCCACCAACACACTGACTATCTATCTATATGGCAATCAAATCCAACACTAGTGGTAGCATACTATAGTATAATTCCATGGCACTCAGATAGTATCATATTGTTGCTATAATTCCATCCAATAGAGCACAAATGTGTCTATCCATAGTATTATACAACTACCATCCAATGGTACACGACCACTCCTAGTAGCACACCACTACTAACCAGTGATGCACAATCACTACCAGTGGATCACATCCACCACAGTAGCATACAACTATTGTCCAGAGACATATAGTCTCCACAACAATCATATCATCTGATATCAACCTGCATAAACAATATCATGATAAAAAATGAGTCATATGGGCCATTCCTCCACTCACATCTGTGAGATCTGTAAGAGCATCTGCCCTCAGAATGTAAACCATCATCTATGGGCCATATGGACTATTCTTCCCAAGCATAGAAGAATAATTGTCCCTAATTTCTGAGCCTGGACCATTCACCTAACTGGGCCATTCCTCCAACACTAATCATAGTGCAACTTGGAGAGAATGAGTCTACCCTAGGGAATGTTTGTCCCTGATTGTTGAATCTCGACCAATCACCTAACTGGTCCATTCCTCTGGCACTAAACATAATGCAACCTAGAGAGAATGAGTCTGCCCTAGGGAATGACTATCCAAACCATTTCCTATGGAAATAACTGTCCTACACCAACCTCCAGAACGAACCATTCTTTGAAACTGCTCATAGCTGTGAAATTTGAAAGAATGACTACCCGGCGAGGTGGACCATTCTACTTGACCACTACTCAGACAAACTGCCAAAGAAGAATGACTATCCTATACCATTCCCCCACACCGACCAAAAAGGGAATCATTGTCTATGGTACATCAACAATCTATTGGACCATTTTCATTACGAAAATGATTGTCCGATCTGGACCATTTTTCGAACTAGAAAATGCATGTCGGTCAAAAATATCGAACCACTTTCCGGGCTAGAAAATAACTACCCAAACTGGACCATTTTTGAATGAGAGAATGTTTGTCCATAAATCAATAACATATCAGTGCTCCCCTCCAACCCGGGAGTAATCACTTCCTTTTTCAATAAGGAAGTTGTCTCCAGGAGCCCCAGCTTGTCCCTTAAGTACGCAAACTTCTCATCTTGGACAGAGGCTTTACCAAAATGTTTTCTATCTTCTCCTCTGTGGAGATATACTGGAGAACCACTTCTCCCCTCTGGACTTTATCACAAAAAATATAATGCTTGATATCAATGTGCTTCAACTTGTCATGGAACACTGAGTTCTTTGAAAGATTCACATAGCTCTGATCATTAAAAAATATCACGGTCGAATTCAACACCTAATCAGACAGTCCAGAAACCAACTTACAGAGCCACACTGCTTCTGTACAAGTATCACAAGCTGCAATATACTCTGCTTCTGCAATGTTGAGTGCAACATACTTATGTTTCCTTCTAGCCCATGATATTGTGGAAAATCTCAAACTGAAACATATCCAAGTAGCATGTATTCTGTCATCTGCACTCCCTTCCTAATCTGAATCGATAAGTCCATGTAATTGTATATCGTAACTCAAACGTCCCACAAGGTAAATATCTAACTGAGTATTCTCCAAATACATTAACAAGCCAATCAATTGTCGATACAGAGACCAGTCTATTGGATTAGAGTCTCTCAACTTCTTCAGATCTGTTATCATGGGATTTTGCCATGGATTTGCAATCCATCATCCTAGACTTCTAAGTAACCATTATGATACACTTTCTCTGTCATAGGAAGTTTTCACCACACTTTTGTTGTATATGAGATACTCTACATCAAGTTGCTTGAATCCATACAAGGTCTTCTTCCATTTGCATACATGGGTCTCTTTTTGGTATACCTCAAAACCTTGAGATTGCTCTACATATGCTTCTTCTTCAATTACTTTGTTTGAGAAGAACAATCTTTACATTTATCTAATGTAAACTTCAACCCATGGATACTGCAAGAGATATAATAGCTCAGATAGAGGTATATCTATTTTATTGGAACAAGTTGTCATCATAGTATTCTCCCTCCTTCTGGAAGAACCTCTAGTTCTGAATCCCGCAATGCTTCCATTCATAAGTCTTTTTCACAATTTCTTACATATATTGTTCTTCATCACAACTTCCATTCCTTTTGCTTGACTGCTTCTAGTGGGTTCAAACCATGTTGGTAGTCTTATGATTCTCGGTATAATAACTTGTTGTTCTGTATTTTCTTTATTTCTTGGAATCTTCATGTTCTTCCTCATGTTCCTTTTTAAATTTAGGGTCCATGGAGTCTTCTATAGATTCCATGCCCTTCCTTCCTAAAGATTCCAACTTCTTCCTTTCATCATAGGAACATAGATGTAGATGGACAAACAAGGATACTTAAGGCTTATTTTCAAAGAAAACTTCTTCTAGAGTCAAACTGAACAGATGTTTCTTATCATGGTTGCTACTTTCAATGGGAAACATGGACATATACTTTATTATATTCATGGATTATTCAATGGATCATATCATTTAGGATTAGCTCCCTCCTAATCCTAGCTTCATGCATGAATGCATGCTCTTGTTTTGGAATTATGCAATCAACTCCCTCCATTTAAGAGACTCCATGCTTCCGTCTGCATCCTTATTTCCTTCTGCAAAGTGTCACAAGTCTTATTCTAATTTCCTCTTGATTACTGAATTCTTTATGGTTTGAATCCTTCTGGGTCTCTTCAAGTTTGATTCTGATGTCGGCCTATCTGGAAGTTGTTACTTATATAATAGATTCCTCAGGAATTTTTCACCAAATATTGTTAACGTACTTCATCTTTTTCATGTACATTACTTGATTTGTAGTCATCATAATAACAATCCTTATGTTGTTATTATTCCGCAGGTATTGTTTCACTGACCATTTTGTCTTCTAAGAAATAGATACACATGATATGTACAAGAACTATGTAAACATGGTATGTACAAGAACTATGTTATAGAAGAATATTGTTGCCTTGACTAGAAGAAGAAGTCAGCTTCATCCTGCTTAACTTTCTTTGAGGGTTCCTTTTCTTTGGAAATTGTTGCTTCGTGTGTTTCATTCCTTTCTTTAATTCAGAACATGGGTTCCTGTATTGACCATATTTTCGACATTTGAAGCATTGTATTTTTGACATATCCTTTTCTTGATTTGGTTTCTTCCTTAAGCCAAACTTCCTCTTATTCCTAAAATTATTGAACTTTGTTGTGAAGGCTTGATCATCATATTTCTTTTGGGATTTCTCTTTTGGACTAATCCTTGATTCTTCTTGTACACACTAAGTCCAAATCTCTTCAAATGTGGGATACTCCTTTCTTGTGTTCATGCTTGTGGCAAATGCATCACATGTCTTGTGAAGGCCATTGAGTACTCTATTTATTAATTCCTTTTTCTGAAATGATTTCTTCAATAGCTTGTAGTTGATCTCTTATCTAAGAGATTCTTACAAAGTATGATGTTATGTTGTCATCATCATTCATTTTCCTTTCATGGAGCTCATTCTTCAGACTCATCACTTGTCTAATGTTTCTGATTGAGAATAGGTTAGTTACGACATTGTACATCTTCTTAGATGAGTCAAGATGAGAGATGTAGGGTATCAAGTGGTCTTTTATAGAGTCCACTATGATACTCATAGAATTGATGTCATTGTCCTTGAACTTCTCCATAACTACAACGTTATGAGGTTCCTTCTCTTTTCCTGCTTCAAACTATGGTTCCATGATCTTTCCTTTCATGACATCCAACACTGTATTCTTGGAAAGGCTTGTTTTACATGCTCTGAAGTTAGAAGCCCCTTATAAATTGTTTTCTGACTTCATAGAGTAAGTCATGACTGCTTTGATTTGGTCAACCTTTGACTTTGACCAAAAAATAAAACTTGATTCCTTGGCTTGCTGAGAGTACCGGGAGGTGCACTAGGCTAGGATGCACTAGGCTATCCAAGAATTAGGTCAATATCTTCACTTAAGGTGCCTCAACAAGAGGGTTAGGGTTTTGTTGTTGCAACAAAAATTTGACTGCAACTACAATTACAACTGAACAAATCCTCCCAATCTATCTTCCAGCGGTTAGACTGTCCGAAGATAGTATGGGCCCATAACCTGTTAGAAAAATAGGTGTGCTCGTTTCAACATAGACAATATAGTAATATTTTCACCCAACCATAGGCACAAAGGCCACCCCCGAGAACCTTAACCTTGACATACATAATAATTCTGGAAGCAATCCAATAGCCAACCAAGGTAGTGTACCTTTCTCCAAGGCTAGCGCACCAAGCAAGAATAACAAAATACCAATCAGAAATTCCAAACCATAACCAAGAGAAAGTCCAAACCAAAATCAAAACGCCAGTTGTAGCAAATGCAACTGCACTCTCTCTCCAAACTTGCGCACCACTGGTCTTATGTAATTGTGAGTGTGAGAGTAACAAATGAGCTCTAGAGCCCTCTATTTATATTGCTCTATCTCACTTGACTGAGCTGACTTCTCTTTCTGGAGGTTAATAACTCAGTATTGAATATTATCTTGAGTCGACTTGTCTCCTAGGGTTAGTATCCAACGTTTTACGGTTTCTCTTGCTTCCTAGAATATTCTAGTCACATCAAAGGTTACATGTGAAGGTTAATACCTCCAACAACTACCATAATATCAACAGTATCTTGTTTATGAACTGTCATGCACCATATATGCAAGTGTAGTGTTGTAAATTTCCAAATATTTGTAGTACTTTTAACGTCACAAGTCATGATTTCAAGATATTTAATTAAGTCACCAATTTACACTACTTTCTGAATTTATACTTTGTAGGAAAATAAATGTCACACTTGCAAGGAAAGTACATCACACTTGCGGAAAGTAAATCAATCTTGCAGAAAGTAAATCACACTTGAGGAAGGTAAATCACACTTGTGAAAATTAAATCACACTGTAGAAAATGAATCACTATTGTAGAAAAGGAAATCACACTTTGTTGAAAGTAAATCACACTAGTACCTAATGGTGACTTGCTCAAGTATGAAGATAACCTTGACTTGTTTTATCAGTTATGTAATTGTTCATACAATGAGATGTATTAAAAGCACATTATCATATGATGTATAAGAGAGTGACAACTCATAAAATCGACAAAATATCAAACCCAAATTGTTATAGAATGAAACTGTCACAAATCTAAAAGAAAGCCAAGTAAAGTAAAAGTTGTAAGCGGAGTTGTAGTAACAGGAGTTGCAACAATGAGAGTTGGAACAATGTATTTGATCCACAAACTATTATAAATCTGTAGAAATCTTATCAACACCCGAGTCGCATTAGAATTCAAAACATAAAGAAACTAAATACTAATTGTGCCTAAATTACAAGTAAGTGTTTATGAAACTTGGAATTGCAACAAAATGAAATAACTATGAAAATAAATAAACAATAATGAAACATTAAACTTATGCTAATTTACAGGAAGTTCATGACTAAGGAGGAGGCCCTTCCCCTTTAGACAAGGCACTGGATTATAAAATCAAAATAACACGAACACTCAACACATCATTATATGAACAGAAGGAGAAAGAAAATTATATTGGAAACATCATAGTTTTACAATAGAGTCGAACATTATCACTAGAATCATTCCTCGAGCTCAAGGAAAGCTAGGTTTTTTATACAATACATTTGATGTCTAAATAAAATAAGGAGACGGATGGAAAACCATGAGAATCAGGCTATTCATTTGTTTACATCGATATAGCCAATTTTGAAAATAGTGGGCATATGCTAACTTGGATCAACTAGGTGACGATTGATAGGTGAACTATTTTGTCTTTTTGGTTGTCCACTTTCCCTTCATCGCCTTTCCATGTGAGGAGTGATATTTGACCGATGGTTGTAATGTTGACTAATGTGTTGGTGATCCATATGGATCTTGGTGGCCATCCACCTTTTSCACTGAATCACCATTTTGAGCCTGTGGTTTTGATAAGCCATGATATTCACCCTTTTGAGTGGGAATGGAATGTAATGTCATCTTCATTAGTTAATTACAGACATCGTGTAATGATTTCCTAGTGGTCTTATGCRCATGCCTACACCATAGCGTTAATGCATAAGATCTCATTAGAACTCTGTAGTTAAGCGTGTTSAGGCTAGAGTAGTATTGGGATGGGTGACTGCCTGGGAAGTACTAGCGTTTTACATATATACTTATTCCAATTTATCCCACATGCATCATGGGAATTTTTCTCCTCTCACTCTCTCATATATAATTGAGGTGAAGGAGACCCTTTAAGCATGCAATGGAGTGTGATGCAAATCTTGTTGCGAATGAAGTGTAGCCAACATCTCTTTATTTTCAGAGATAAGCTACCCCATTCTGTCAGTTTGTGTTCTATAGTGTTTTTCTCTCTTGTTCATTAATAGAAGTTGGTTTTCACTATATTTCTATGTTCTCCACATTATCTTTGTGTACTTCCTTGTTATATATCGGTTATATTTGTGTCTTCATGTCGTTCTCAAAATAATCTGGACCAGTGGTATTAGAGCAGGTTGCTCCTTTTCATTTCTCAGAGAAAGTCCCCGACGAGGTCAGGGTATAGAGAGTTGTGTCTCGAGCTAGTTTCACTGAGGACAAATACTCTCGCAAGCCCAAGAGACCTCCCATGGAGGAAGAAAAGAGAGATGACAAAGTAGGAGATCCTTTCAAGGCATTGCTCGAGGAAGCCCTCGTGCGACAGAGGAACAAGATGATGGACAACTTTGCTCAGATCCTTTGAATACTATCGATGGCGGGGGTTGAGGCATCTTCGACAAGAATCCATTTTGCAAGTGCGACACCCTTCAAGGTATAAGTCAATTTTGATATCCCCATATTTGAAGGCTAGATAGATGCAGATGCTCTAGAAAAATGGTTGAATCTGCTAGAAGGTTATTACTCTATCCAAAAAAAAATCAATAGTGAAAATATCACCTTTGCGCTCCTTAAATCCCTTCCCCATGTCAGATCTTGGTGGGAAGGTTACTGGGAGAGGTACGTCGTGGATGAATCTACACTATTTGGGAGAGAACCCACTTGGACAGGCTTTGTAGATGCCCTAAAGGAGGATTTCTACCATGTCGAAAACTATGATGACCAATACATGAGATGGACAACTCTGCATCAAAAAAGAGGCTAGACGGTGTCGGAGTACACCAACATCTTTCATACCTTTCACTCAAAGATGGGTATAAAAGACTTCGAGTGGCACTTGGTTTTGAAGTACCGTAGTGGTCTACATAGGTACATCCAAACAAAGATGGATTTCTTGGACATCTCATCATTGGGAGATTATTATCGATATGAAGTCAAAATTCAACAGAAATTCAAGCAGCAGAGTAAGTGGCAGAAGCATGGAAAAGGTAAATCTAACTCACATAATGAAGGACAGAGTAAGGAAGGCCAACCTCAAGATATCCAATCCCAGATGTAGACAAAGAAGGGTAACATGAAGTCTAAAAAAGACACTGGAAAGTGGTGTGAGTTCCACAACAGCCCTTGGCACAACATTGATGAATGTCACTCAATACAGTCATTGGTGGTCGAGCTTAAAGACAAAGAGTCGAACCCCGACTTGGACCTTGATTCAAAAAATAATAAAAGGAGATAGATCATTGATGCATAACCCACTGCTACTATCACAACTACAACAATCCAACCAGAAGAGGATCCTGAGGAGGGGGAGAAACTCTTCCATTCACAGATGTGGGTGAAGGGGACCACATTGCATTTTATTGTTGATAGTGGAAGACAAAAGAAAATCATCTCAACAGAGGTTGTCAAGCAGTTGGATTTTCCAAAAACACCACACCCGCAACCATACAACATCAGGTGGATTCGCCAAGTTCAAGATCTTTGTGTCAGTCGACAATGTCGCCTGTCCTACGGCATCAAGCCCTTCAAGGATGAGGTATTGTGTGATGTTTCCCCACTGGAAGTTTGTGATGTTCTATTAGGCCATCTATATATGTGGAGGTGTCATGTTGTTTATGAGTCTCAAACCCGTAGCGTCATTGCTACTCTCGGGGGTCATCTATACCGGATACTATAGGTAGTTCTGACTATTGTCCCACCAAAACAATGTCGCAAAGCAATATCTCATACTTCAAAGTTTAGCCTCTTCACAATTTGTTCAGAAGGTGAATAGAAGGACACTGCAACCAATGCAGCCTTAGCCCAAGACCTTTTTGTCCAGCAAAAGCAGATAGACAAGATTGTAGAAGAGTACCAAGATGTTCTTGTTGCACCTACATGGGTGCCTCCACACTGGCCAATCAAACAAGGTTATAACAAAACCCTTCATACTCTTCATGTTTCATCTTCACCGATAGAGTCCTCCCACACCGGTAGATCATGCAGCTATATTGGTTGAACGGATCCAACCCCTCCAACAACAGGTTCATGATAGCCGTCAACAAGCTAAGCATGGCAACTTCTTCAGCAAGGAAAGCAGTGCACCAAGCTTCAGATTTAGAATAATTATCCCCGTCTCCCAAGGGAACTTGACGCAATGGGTACCATTACTTCTTAATGGGGGAGGATTGGTATATATGGATCTCGGTGGCCATCCACCTTTTCCCCTGAATCACCATTTTGAGCATGTGGTTTTTATAAACCATGATATTCACCCTTTTGATGGAGAATGGAATGTAATGTCATCTTCATTTGTTAATTACAGACATCATGTAATGATTTCCTAGTGGTCTTATGTACATGCCTACATCATAGCGTTAATGCATCAGATCTCATTAGAACTCTGCAGTTAAGTGCGCTCGGGCTAGAGTAGTATTGGGATGGTTGACCGCCCGGGAAGTACTAGTGTTTTACATGCCTATGGCATTTTATAAACTTAGTCCAATTTATCTCACATGCATCATGGGAATTGTTCTCTTCTCACTCTCTCATATATAATTAAGGTTAAGGAGGTCATTTAAGCATGAAATGGAGTGTGATGTAAATCTTGTTGTGAATAAAGCGTAGCCAACATCTCTTTCTTTTCAAAGATAAGCTCTTTCTTTTCAGAGATAATCTACCCCATTCTACGAGTTTGTGTTCTATAGTGTTTTTCTCTCTTGTTCATTAATATAAGTTGGTTTTCACTATATTTATGTGTTATCCACATTATCTTTGTGTACTTCCGTGTTATATATCGGTTATATTTTTGTCTTCATGTCGTTCTCAAAATAATTCGGATCAGTTGGAAAAAAAATTCTTGGAGTTGCAGCAACAAAACTGTGTGTGGAATTGCATCAGTTGTATCATGCTCAAAGTTGTAACAACAGGACTATGTTTGGAATTGCAGCAATTGTATTGTGCTTAGAGTTGCAACACTTGTAGAGGAGTTGCAACTACTACAGGGAGTTGTAACCACTGTATTTTCTCCTATATAGCAATGTTAGTGCAAGAATGTAACAATTTACTTAAGAAATATGTAGGAATCGCATAAAAGTAGCATATGGAGGAAGATTCATACCTTGGTGAAAAGTGAGGCAAAATGGATGAGGAAGATATCAAGAGAGGATGAACAATGAAAAATGGTAAGGAAAAAGGTACTAAACGGGTGCTGAAAACATGCCAATTTAGGCACTCATCACTCTGCATGCTCAATATTGTCCAAATCTAATTTAGAAATCAAATAAGAAATATGATTGGAAGGAGACATCATATCGAATGTCTGGAACAAGAGAATGTGCAGAAGTCTCTACAAGTGGCTCCTGAGATGCATATTCCTCTATTGGATTTCCTGCTAGCTCTGTCTTGTCAATATCTTGCATGTAATCTTCACAATCCTCCTTATTCCCAAACAAGACCTCCAATTCATTCCATAATTCATCTAGAGTTAAGAGTGACATCACATGATACTGAATTTCAATAGAAAGAGACATGCTAATAAGTTCTAAATCCATATCTTGTCTATTGAAAAAAACATAATTCTCATCGGCAAAATCAGGCTCTAGTTATATTACCATGGTTATTTGGTATAAGCCTCTACATCTTAGAAGAAATAAAATATTTGGCTTCCAATCAAAATAATTGTGGAGTAAGAAGTGTTGAAGATGGAAATTCCATTCTTTCTAATTGCTTCAATATTTTGTACCTTCAAATAAGTGCTTATGTTCCTTCTTCCTAGCAACCCAAGGCTTTGATACCATGTGAAATTCATAGAGAACCTAGCTATATAAATTCACACAAAGCTTGCAAGAAGAACCAGAGAGAAAGAAGAAAAATGAGAGAAAGAATTGAGAATGAATGTATGAATTGTATTACATGAGTGAGTAATAAATACATGAATGATTCCTAATAATAGGTGAATGCACCATAGATAGATGCATGGTTAAGATAATGTGTCATATCTAGTGATCTATAATGATGTAGACACTCATTGACAGAAACCAAAGTTATTTGCCACCTAGTTTATGTGAATTGTCAATGCCAACCTCAGTTAATTGAGTCACACATGTGGATGACATAGAAACGCATGCATGCACAAGATATGCACCATCCTAACTTCATGCGTGAGATATGTGCCCTCATGGCCTCATGCATGAGATATGTGCCCTCCTAGTGAGAAAAGAAATCGGTGCATGTATGAGTTGTCCTCCACTAGTTAACTGAACTCCTAAATGAAGTCAAACTAAAGAAGGAAGGTGTCGTACTTTTTAGGAGGCACCCTACTTCTTAGGGGAAAAAACCTAAAAAATAGGAGAGCCTCACAGTGACTAGGAAACTTAGGGAAAAAATGAATTAATAATCACTAGGTGAGTGAGGTGAGTGTGTAATATATCTAACACATTCCAAGAATAAAACATAGCAAGTTCTTTGAAATTTTAATATAAAAGTAATTTATTTGAATTATTAGTTTTTTTAAAACATTCCTAACCTCCTAAGTCATCAATGCTTCTTTCAATGTTTTTTTAGCATAGAAATACAATTTTAAAGAATTTGAAGTAATCTCTTACCTTCTTAAGGTTTGATAGACCAATTAGTCTCATTGGATGTTAATCATCATCACACACGCACACGCACGTCCAAAAAAATACCAAATTAACATTTTTTCTATATTTATTTTTATATAAATAATAATAAATTTGTTATTGTGTTTTCATTTTTCAGGAGGATTGATCAAATTCCAAAGGATAAATGAGGTGATATCTAAAACATGTCAATAGAAATGTCGAAAAACTCATACAAGGAAATGGTCAAAGAAATTAGCATAATTGCAATGCAGGAGGAAAGCCAACCCAACTAGAATGCGCATCAAATGTATATAATCATTGATTTTTGTATGTACGTAAAGTTTAATTATCATAAGAAATATTAATTTTCAATTGTTTTATTGTTGTAGAAAATAAAATAAAATGAAACCCATTCAATACATAAGATGAGATAATAAGGAAAAAATGGTTGATCACAATGTTTGTGAGTACTTGCACTTTCCTTACTTAAGATTCCATATTTGTTGTGATGTTTATATTTTAATTAATTTACAATCGTGATGATTTATAATAGGTGCTAACATACAAAAATGAGTCATCCAAACATTTGATTGACATTGTATTATGTATGGGTTATGAGTATATGTTGGAGTATCAAGGGTTAATTGAACAATTTGCAAGTACAAAACTCATATGAAACAAAGTATGGAGTGGAAACAACACAATATATCTTGAGAAACAGTGTGAAGCATGGCTTCATTTCTATGGTATGTTTTATTTTATTTTATTTAGCAATCATGTATATTATACTATAGATGTACATATATACTCATTACACTTTATTTCTATATTTGCAGTTGGAACATGAAGAGGTGGATTTCAAAATCAAGAGAATCAACAAAACATTGACAGTAGTTTGAAGAGGTGGATTTCAAAATCAAGAGAATCAACAAAACATTGACCGTAGTTCGAACAACAACGAATGATGATCACCAAAATTAAATGTAACAAGTTGTATATTATGGAATGTGTTTTGAATTAAAGTAATAATAAGTAATAAATAATTGATGAGGAAAATAAATAATTGGTATTGAAATAATAATAAGTAATAACAATTAAAGCAAAAATGATAGTAATAATAGTAGCCATAATAAATAACTAATTTATTATAAAGGAAGAAAAGGTAAAAAGGAATTTAGACAAAAGATAAACAAAGAAAAGGTTAAATGTTGCATGATTAAGATTTAATGGCTTAATGACAAGGGGAGGTTATGCATGGATATTTTTGCATGGATGAATATGAAGAATAACTATTTAATGGATACGGAGAAGGTAGTGAGATATCTTTTGTTTGGAAAATCTTGATAGCGTAAAATTAGAAATTGGCATAGGTAGTTGATTGAGGGTTTGGAGGATCTCAATGCGTTGACAAAGAAATTGTTTGAGATGAGATTCATCTCCCACGCTCCATTGTGGTCAACTGGAGGAAAATGATGGAGCTCAATGGTTTTACATCCCCTAAATAGTAAGTGAGTTGATCTCAACAACTTTCAGGTATGATTCTCATAACTCATTTTTCATATTGATTATGTAATAAAAAATGAAATTATAGCTACCTCTATTGTTTATAGAAATTAAGTTTTTATAAATATTTGTTTTTATTGGTTTGAGTATTACATATGTTTATAAAAACTGAGTTTTTATGAATATTTGTTTTTACTAATTTGAGTATTACATATGGTATCAAATCCCAATTACAATACTTGAGGCACATGAACCCTTACATAACCATATTCACCTAATACTTGTAACCTAATACTTGTATGCATGTATAAATTAATTTTAGATTAAATTGGTTTAATATTATTATTATGAATAAGCTTTATTCTAAGGAATGGAATTTAGTATAATAGAAAAAATAAATAGAAATGAGTTTGGTTTAAAATTTAGGAATTTAGGCACTCTTCCGACAAAGTTGAAAGTAGTTGAACTTGTTTCACTAGCATAGAGCATGGATCTTAATTGATGACATAAAAGTAGCAAGAGTGCGCATCCCATTGGTTGCATTTTCTTTGCCACATATACAACATGCTAAAGGTAGAATACTTGATGACATAAAAGTAGCAAGAGTGCACATCCCATTGGTTGCATTTTCTTTGCCACATATACAACATGCTAAAGGTAGAATACTTGTGGTATTACAAATATTTTGGAAATTTTCCATAAAGATTCATCATTTACACTCTTTATTGGTGCATCACCAATAAGGTCCTTAAATGCACCTGTTTTTGCAAACTATTCATTGTATTTCCTACATGGTATTTCCTACAGGATTACAAGTTTGTGCTTTTTATTTTTATTATCATGATGTAAGTATTGTATATATCCATATACATTTGGTGCATTTAATTCATCACCCATTTGAATTATAATTTCTGAATGGTAATCAGAGGAGTTGAATTATAATCTTGAAATGGTAATCAGAAGAAGCAGGGAATACGTACACATGGGAGTCCTTCAACTTATATGCATCCTGCTCTCTATCTAATCCCTTACATTCGATGTATTTAATTCATCACTCAGTTGAATTAGAATCTTGGAATGGTAATCAAAAGAAGAAGAGAATAAGTACACGTAGGAGTCCTTCAACTTATATGCACCTTGCTCTCTATCTAGTCTCGAAATTATCATAAAAATTGCACTAAACTACTTCCCTTCCCTACACATGTGCTCCAAAAACATGCTTATATGCACATGTGCTCCAAAAACATGCTTATATGATTTCACTTCATCTCACACTCTTATTACTTCACATGGTTACCTCCAACATCTCACACACAACACTAAAATTCACACTCTTTCATATGATATTCTCCCCACCCTTACTTGTAACTTACAGAAATGAAATTAAATACATTCAAATCCAAAAATAAGGATGATCATGATAAGAATTCATATAATCATCTCATATATCTCATGGTTACCACCTCCTCCCCCAACCATGGAGGATCCATGTAAGGGCACCGTGATAAATATTGTACAATACAATTGCTATGAAACTATGGTTGGAAACTAACGTCACTCTTCCCCGTTGCCTTGATTACATTCAAGGCATATATAAGATCAATATCATAAAATGGATCACAATTGTGAAACTTCCATTGTATTTATTATATTACTAGCAGATTAGAGGATGAATATCATCAAATGGATCTTCTTCAATGTTTTATGTTTTAGTTTAACATTGATTGTTTAAGGTACACATATTTTGAATTAATTAAGGGTTTTAGATTTAGCGAGTTCAAAACAAAATCATTTATAGGGGGATTAACACATTAGACTAAGGAAGCTCGTAATTAACACTCTTAACACATTAACACTCTTAAGGAAGCCCGTAAAATTATTTTATGTAAGTATATGGAGCATCTAAAGAATATTTGCAATTAAAAATAACATGGATTCTTATATTTTACTATAAAAGGTTCCATATATCTCTAAATTGGAATCTTCATTAATTGTTATTATCAGAATATAAATTTTCTGAAGCATAACTAAGCACACGAGAAATTTAACAATGTGGAATATCAGTTTCACTACTACAAGCTTTATTGATTTCCTGCACTCTTTTAACTATCTAATGGAATCATCAACATTTGACTTTATTTTTTCTGAGATAATATATGCATGTATACATAAAATATTGAAATATCCCCTCCATCTCATATTTCACTTTGATGTCATATTAGATATTTTTTTCATAACTAGTATCATTATTTGTATTGAGACATCTTAATGTTAGAAAATGTAAAGAGGATTCCATGAGATGAATAGAATCGAGTGGTTATTCAAAATTTCTTATTATCATGGTATTGAATGGTAGTATATAAAATGTAAAGAGGATTTCATGATATCAATAGAATCGAGTGGTTATTCAAAATTTCTTATTATCATGGTAAAATATTAAATGGTAGTACCTAGGTTATGTGGGAATAGAGTAATCAATTAATGGAAGTACCTAATATTAATGGTTATTTTTAATATGATTTAATGTTTATTTTCTATGTTAATGTTAACTAGTGTAAGCAAGTTGCTTTTATTAAAAATAATAATAATAATAATAATTAATGCATCAAATTAAGGTAATCTCAAAAATGACTTTCTATGAATGTTTAGTCATTCATTTTTAGAAACTTGTTTTTATGGGAAGGGATTATATTAATTGTTTTGATGTTATTTCAGATATTAATTATGTAGTTACTATGAGAGGAAAAGGAAAAGTATGTAAGGGGAATATTTTGTAATATATTGTGTTAGTAAGAGGAATATTTTGCATCTTTCATTCAAGTATGATAATTTTCTTTAATGTTCCTCATAAGAGTTAAATAGTATCATAATTAATGCAACTAATAATGAAATTATTGCATTATGGATCTCCATTTTCAAGTTGCATCTATTTTTATTTTATCATCTGCATGCACTATCAGTGTCGAGGGAAACAACATCCCTAAGGATATCCCATCATATCGTCTAGAGTGAAAGATCATGCACCCCTGGTCTATTGAGGCATTTGAGGAGCCATCCCAGGAAGATAGTATATTGTGAAATCTAATTAGTGGTAGTTATAAGGAGAATAGAGTCTAGTTTGGACTTATAATATATTAAGTGAAGCTTTCCAATACCCTTAACACTTATTGTTCAGGTGCAATTTGATGATTTTCCAAAGGTGTTGAAGAGATCCTCATGACTACTTTGGATGTAATACATGTGACCCAATATAGGCCCGAGTCAACATAGGAATGTATGAAAAACCTAGGTGAATTGCATTAGAAATAGTGACACATGAGGAAGGGAGATTTGGAACTTATCTCATGGACCTTCATAGGATGTGTCTTCTCTTATTCTCCTTAGTCTTATTTGTTTTCATGTTAATGGTAGAAAATGAATTATATTACGCATATGCACATGCATGGTTGATTATTAATATGTGTAATACCACGAGACTTGGTACCTTGACTATAAATCCCAAAATGCATAACATAGGCCTAGCAATTCTGAGACATATCTGATAGTAAGTATATACAAAAGACAAGTTGCAAAAACACATACACAATATGAGAATAAGGACAAATTTGAATAAATACTTAACCTTGAAAAATTATAGGAAGCTTTATCCTTGAAAACTAAAAGCATACAACTGAGAATTGTCATGAAACTTTTAGGAGTACCTATGGCCCATAACCATCTAAGGATACCACAAGTCATCCCTAAGACTAGAATCTTGGTTGAACAAGCCATACTACATTCCCTAGGAGAAATGACCAACATCTTTAAGGACTAGGTTGCTAGCCAAGGTCAAAATCCAAACATATATCAGGGTCAATAGAGGGAGTTGGAGCAGAAAAAAAGATAGGACCAAGACCATTTTTCCAATGATGATGAGAGAAGAGCACCCTTAGATATTATGAAAGATGTTTAGAAATCAAAATTACTAGAGTTTACGAGACAAGACAAGAATTAGGTAGAAAATGATTGGATGGTAGGTTTTAACAAAGAACTCAATGCTAAGACATGTACTATTATGGAAAAGGCACAAATAGAAATAAGTCTCCCTAAAGGGGAAGCTCTGTTGTGGTGGGTAAATGAAGAGACTAAATTGCAAGTCACTCCCTTGCAAGTTACTTGGAAATGTTTGAGGAAACCTTTAGGACATGGTATCTATCATATGAATACAAAAACCAACAGGTACGTGCCTTATATTAAATTCAACGGAATGGTAAACCAGTAGAAGCTTATGAAGAATTTTTTTTTACATTAGTTCATCATGTGGCAGAAAACAAATGACAAGATAAAAGATTCCTTCATGGTCTTGATCATTTACTTCATACCGAATTCACCATGTGTAAATTCACCACCATGGTAACAATAACAGGTATGGCCAAGTAGGCCCAAGAGATGATTGATATGAAAAGTCAATTGAATATTTATGAGCCCTTTAAAGAACACTCCAGAGATAGGGTCATTAAAGTTGAGGGGAATAGTTATGGATTCAGTGGAAGATAAAGAAATGTAGCTATAATTTCTAGCTTGACATTTAAGGTACCACCTAGAGTACATAGAGGTTATCCCTACTTAAGAGGAACATGTGGTAGAGGTGAGGTACATGGTGGTCGAGGTTGGGATCAGACAACAAATCAGGGTCAAGCAAGGTGTTAGGAATGTGGGGGTCCCCATTATAGAAGGGAATGACCAAAGTTTCAAGTTGGAATCAAACGGTGAGAGGGTAAAGTAAAATGGGAACAACCACAAGCCTAGTGATTCATGTTACAATAAACCATCACCAAGCCAAGCATTAAGCCATAGTGGTGGAGTCTACTTGTATGATTAAAAACATTCCTCTTTTTGTTTTGATTGATTTTGGTGGCTCTAATAGTTTTTATTCCCCTTCTACTCTAATTAGATATGATACTCTAATTAGATATGAATGATAGCTCATGAAAAAAATGACTTTAGGATGGTAGAAATGGAAATAGGTGTTAAACAATATGTAGGTCCATTAGTAAAGAACTATATTGTTAAGATTGGGAGTTATGTCACAAAAATGAATTTATATAGCACATCTTTAGGAACCTATAATTTAATAGTAGGAATGGACTAGCTTGAATCCCATCAAGCCCTAGTATACTACTATAAAAAGAAGGTTCTTAGCCAAAATGATCAAGGAAAACCTATAGTGATTGAGGGGGTTAAGTGAGAAGTTACCTTACACTTCATATTAGCCAAGAAGGTTAAAAAGTGTAAGAGGAAAGGGTGTAGGATTTATGAATTTGAGGCAATCAATGAAGAGTACAAACCTTATACTAAGTTGCATTTAATACTCTTTGAATTTGAGAATGTATTTCCCCTAGAGTTGTTAGGCCTACCCCCTATACAAGAATATTATTTCTCTATTTAACTAAAACAAAAATATAACCCTATCTAAATCGTCATATCATAAGACCATCCCAAGACTTAACGAGTTAAGTGTGCAAATTGGGGAACTTATTGACCAAGGATTGATCAAGCCTAGTGTATCACCTTAGGGAGCTCTAGTGATATTTGTGAAGAAGAAGGATGGAACCCTTAGGATAGGAATTTATTATCATGATTTAAACAAAGCCACCATTAGAAATATGCATCATGTGCCTTGCATTGATAACCTATTTGATCAATTAAACAGAGATTTGGTATTTTTCAAGATTGACTTACAGTCAGGATACCATCAGATAAGAATTAAGGAAGAAGATATATTGAAAAATGCATTCGTAAAGAGGTTTGGTCACTATGAATTCATCGTAGTACCATTTGGGTTAACCAATACCCTAGCAACATTTATGAACTTGATGAATAGTGTGTTCTTAGAAAAGGTTTGGACCTCTTTTTCCAAGTATTCCTAGATGACATCCTTACTTACTCCCAAAATGAACAAGAGCATCAAGAGCACGGGAGACTAGTATTCCAATGCCTTAAAGAACATAAGTTGTATGGGAAACTATCTAATGTCCCTTCTTTTAGAAATAAATCTTGTATCTAGGGTATAACATCTATGTGGAAGGCTTTGTAGTAGACCGTAGTAAAATTGAAACTATAATTGACTATCCCATTCCTAAGAATACTAAAGAAGTACACATCTTTATGGGACTATCAGGTTACTATAGAAGATTTGTGGAAGGATTCTCCTTAATTGCAAATCACATCATAGCCCTACAAAAGAAAAGAGTTAAATTTGAATGGACAAATGAATGTGAGGAACCATTTGAAAAGATAAAATAGCATTGGATAATTGCCACAATTTTGAGAGTGCTTGACATGGAAAAATACTTTTTCATATGCATAGATGCATCAGGGCAAGGTCTAGGCACAATTTTGATGCTAGAAGGAGGATCTATTGCATATGCTTCATATAAACTTAGGAACCATGAAATCAATTATGCCACTCGTGATCTAGAGCTCATTACAATTATAATGGCCCTAAATTTATAGAGACATTATCTAATGGGACATCATTTTGAACTAAAAACTGATCATAAGAGCCTTGAGCACATTTTCGCCCAAAAGGACCTCAATGCCTAGAAATGACATTGGAGTAAGTTGTCTAGTGAACATGATTTCAAGATATCCTTTATCAAAGGTAAGGAAAAAAAGGTTGAAAATGCTCTTGGCAGAAGGCCTAGAATTCATTTAGTATTATCACTAAAAGTATATTTAAGAGATATATTTTAAGCCACCTTACAAAATACAATTAGTACCAACAGATAAAATTCACCTTGTAAAATGGAGTATCGATGAGATCTAAATGTGAAGGGTACACATTAGACAATGATGGGTTGTTGCAATTTAAGGGTAGGATGTATATTCAATATAATGATGATATTAGGATATTGGTAATGGAGGAAGCCCATAAATCCCCTTATTTTGCACACCTGGGAGTAAATAAAATGCATGTAGCGTTAAAATTATTATTTTAGGGGCTAGGATGAAAAAGTATATAACGAAGTTTGTAGCCTGGTGTCTAGAATGTCAACAAGTTATGACAGAACACATCCAGTCTGTATTTCTACTATATCCCAATCATATATCTAAAACTAAATGGGAATTTATTTCAATGGATTTTATGGGAGGCTTACATGTGACCTTCTAGAGGCATGGCTAAATCATGGTTGTAGTTGACAAGCTAACCAAGACTTCCCACTTCATTCCAATTAAGATCACCTTTGATGCACCATCCATTTCCCATGTTTTCCTAAAATAGATAATTCACTTGCATGGAGTGCCTCAAAAAATCATATCAGAAAAAGATTCTTGGTTCACTTCTAGGTTTTGGAAAAGCCTCCCAACTTCTATGGGTACTCAACTCAACTTTAGTACTACATATCATCCAGAGATAGATGAGAAAGAAAAGAGATTTAATCATGTATTGGAGGATATGTTGAGAATGTATGTCATCAACAAACAAAACCAGTGGGAGAAGTATCTTCCCTTACTAAAATTTGCATACAACAATAGTTGTCATTCATGCAACCCCGTATGAAGTCCTATGTGGAAGACCCTGCCAAACACCTTTGATTTGGGATCGTTAGAGGATTTAATCATATTAGGACCTGACATTATCCAAGAAATGGTTAAAATTAATTAAATTCTTAAGGAATCTAGGGACTAATAGAAAATTTATGTATATGCCAAGAGAACTAATAGAAGCTATAAGGAAGGTAACAAGTTTTTTTTAGAGTCAATTCCTATAAGAGTTCCTTGAAATTTGGTAAGGGAATAAAGTTGTCCCCTAGATTCATTGGACCATTCAAGATCCTTGAGAGGATTGGATCAGTTTCTATTAAGCTTGATCTCCCATCCCATATAAGAAATATGCATAATATATTTCATGTTTCTATACTTAGGCACTACATTCTTGATCCATCCCTTGTGTTGAAATTTGAGGTATTGTGGGTTTTTGAGGAGGGATCTATCCAAGTCAAACCATCCTCTATACTAGACCACAAGGTTCATCAGCTCAAGAGCTAGGAATTTGAACAATTCAAGGTACAATGGGAACAATACAACCTAGGATCTATTATCGAGGAGGACACAAAAACTATGTGTTGTGACTTTCCTTGTCTATTTGATTAATTTTTTTTATGAGTCAAACTAGACTGACTAAATTAACTAGGACAAATACATGTCTTAGATGGGGATTTTTCATCATCATTTCTTTTGTGATTTTGATGCATGAATAGTTGTTGGTTAAATAAACACTATATTTTGAATTGGTAATTCTACATATGCTCTGTGATTACTCTATTCATGATGTTATGTTATCTTAAGAAAACCTATTGTATTTACATATGATGTTATGTTAACATGTGGTTCCATTTTTTATGTTGATGAAATGTTTTATCTTTGATAAACATATGTTGTGGTTATATTTCTTACAATGGTATTTCATGATGTGATGGCATGATGTAATTCCATGGAAATTTTATGATAAGATGTTTTATAATTGGGATGTGTGAGCAAATGGTGCATTACTATGACAATGATGCTATGTTTTCATGAGGACTTGTGCATGTGAATTCTTTTGTATGATATTAATATGTTATGCTTATAACTAATGCATTGGTTTCATGTTGTGAGGTGGTGATTGACATGAAATCCACTAGTGAGTCGAGAGGGCCAATTCATTTAAATATCTTTTGGGATCCCATACCTATGAAGGAGAATATCTACAAAGTAAAACCTTATGGGTGGGGACAAACTACATCAATAAACCTATGCCAATGGTTTTTTTGGCTTGTATAATTCTCGATGGGAAATGGGACCATCTCGAGAAGGGTAGAATTCCTGATAATGGAGTTTTGATGTTAACATCCAAAAGAAGGGTTGGAGTAGTACTTGTCAGTAGAGTTGTGCAGTTGGACTTCAATGCCTAGGAATAATTACCTAGTAGGAGTTTGGGAGAAAATTTAGGTTCGTCTTTAAAGATGTTTGGGGTACAAGACTTAGTGTACCAAATCAAATTCCTACTTAGATAGATGAGGCCTCAAGCATTAGGACATGTTTACATTGATAGGCATAAGCATGATATCGAAAGTCAGGAAGATGACTAGAGTTGCGCTTGCACTTCCCTAGACTTGTGATGTGGACTTCCAATGCTTTTTGTGGTAACTTGGGTGGTTCTTATACTAGTTATAGTAGAGGGTGATGTGGAAAAAATGAGAACAAAGTGAAAACCCGTAAGTAACAGAGTTAACTTTGGGATGAAGTTCCTTGAAGAGGGGAGTATGTAATCCCCTATATTTTGAATTAAAGTAATAATAAGTAATAAATACTTGATGAGAAAAAAAATTAAATGGTCTTAAAATAATAATAAGCAATAATAATTAAAGCAAAAAGGATAATAATAAATAATAATAACATGATAATAATAGTAGTAGTCATAATAAATAACTAATTTGTTATAAAGGAAGAAAAGGTAAAAGGGAGAGAAATTACTAAAAAGGGATTTAGGGAAAAGATAAATAAAGAAAAGGTTAAAAGATACATGATTGAGAGTTAATGGCTTGATGACAAGTGGAGCTTATGCATGGATATTGAGAGGGAAGTATTAGAAGCTAGCATAGGTAGTTGATTCAGGGCTCAACGATTATTAATGTGTTCACCGAGAAATTGGTTGGGAGGAGAGTTTACCCCACACTTAGTTGCAATCGACTAAAGAAAAAGGATGAAACTCCATGGTTCTACATCCCTAGGATTGTAAGAGAGTTGATCTAGGAAAATTTTAGGTATAACTCTAATAACTCATTTCTCATGTTGATGATGAAATAAGAAATGCAATGATAGCTACATATGTTGTTTATAGATGTTGAGTTTTATGCATTTTTTTTACTGGTTTGAGTATTGCAAGACCTTTATGTTTTCCCATTTTGTATAATGATGAAAGGTATCTTATTGATATATAATAAAATGGATTTCTTATTCTATTTCACTATCAAGTGCCATACTCTATTACATTGTTGATTAAATATATGGATGGTTTATATTGTTACAATGAGTAGAGGTATAATCAACTAGTATATGTGTTTAAATGATGCATCACATTAATGTAATGATCATGTTTGAACAGAATAATTAAAATATAAATTCAATATTATCATAAAAATGATTTGATTTTCATATAATTAATTGAAATTTTGGGAAAAAAAACAAGATGTTGCATTTGCATAGCCTCAACGTGCAAAAATTTAGCACTAAAACATATCAATGCATTGTATTCATTTGAAAACAATAGTGTGGTTCATACATATTTACATTGGTGAGTTTTAATGAGTATTATATACCAGCTAAAAAAAGTAATAAAAGCATCGAACTCCTAATGACAACAATATCGCAATTCCCTTCAACAATATCATTAACATTGTCATACTATTATTGTAACCATTACAAGACAATACAATGTGGAATGTAATATATGTACCAATGATTTTACATATTTAATATGCACAGATTCTTTCATGATATAAATACACACCAGGGATTCAAAAATATATGATACACATCGATGCGTACTATATATTTTTAAAGCCTCGATGCGTATCAAATAGTAGTGCACTAGTGCATATTACCGATAGAAGCACTTTGGTGCTTTCAATATGTTATAACCCTATAATTTATAGGATCATCTGTTGACTGGAAATTTTTCACGTGTATAGGTTGGCAAATAATATTTCATCTCTGCAAATTATTTTCAAGGGAAGCAATGCACAAAATCCGCATAATGCACTTATCCTAAGTTCTGGAGCAAATATGACTTTGCGCTCACATAGTAAAGATAGCGCATAAATGAACGGTTTAGAGGTTGGCGCTGAGATCTACGGCCCACAAACTTTTTCGGACCCCCCCGACCGTTCTACCTTTAACGACAGGGGGGGGGTCCGGAATCGGAGATAACGAAGGAACACATCTAAACGGATGAGGCACCAATGCTTTCATCAAAGGCTGAGATTGAATTCTGGACCCCCCCGACCGTTCTGCCTTTAATGGTGGGGGGGGGCGGGTCCAGAATGAAGCGGTTTTCCTGGTGGGCCCTGTCCCGACGCGTCATCCATCCATTGCTTCAGGCCTCCTCTGCTCCAGGCTACATCCTTCATTCGCGCTGCACCTGTCAGTTTCCTCACCCTTCATTCATTCACCCCTTCGCCAATCTCACCCGTCCATGAATAATCAAACTTAGGACAAACACAAAGAACAATGGGTTAGTTAGATTAAAATAATAATAAATGTTAATATAGTTAGAATAAGTTAACTAGCTAATAAATAAYTAGTTAATAATTAATTAATTATTAATTAWTTAATTGATTAATRATTAAGTTAAAACATAAGTTAGTTTAATAAATATGTTAGTTTTTTGGATTAAATAAAACAATTAAAAAATACAAAACATATTAAATATAAAAATAAAATWCATAAAACATAAACAAAAAAACAAACATAAAATAATTAAACAAAAAMCAAAAAAACAAAACWAAATATRATASAAATTATATGAAAMCATAAAAAAACATAAAATAAAACACATATAACATAAAACAAAATATAAAACAAAACACAAAAAACGTAAACAATACAATATAACAAATATATTTAAAAACAAAAAACATAACAATCAAACTAACCTAAGTCCTACCCCATCCAAAAGCCCACGCGCATCATTCATACCTCACATCACCATCCATTCATATCAAATAAAATCTACGGCTTTAAAAAATTCCGGACCCCCCCTCACCATCCGGAATTTAACGAGAGGGGGGGTCCGGAATAATAGTTTTGCAAAACCACCCCCCCTCCACGTGGCGGCTTCCTATTCCTGCGGACCTCCCCCCCCCAAAACTGCTTACCACCTCGGGGGGGTCCGGAATACCGCTTTTCATGAAAAAAACCGCTTTTTTAATATTTTTGCTATTTTTGCCTATTTCAGCATGTGTTCGTCCGAGGCAGTTTCTGGGCAAACGAAGATGGATTTTAAAAATCTGAGAGAGGTTTTTGATTAGCACGAGCTGAAGCACAAAAAAATCTCTCAGTTTTTGCAACGGAGCTACGAGCAGAGAGAATAGAAGTTGTCTTTCAGCCTCTTTTTTCGCATTTTCGGTTTATCTATTACAGTCCCGATCTTGCAGAGGTTGTTACGGGAAGCTAGGGACGAATTTGGCGAAACCGAAGGAGGTTTTGTCCAGAACATGCCCATCTACAATAACCTCCTTCATTTTTCTCCCAGGTGTCATCATTCAAGAGAAAAACACGTATGTTAGGACCCCTTTTTTCGCAGAAAACCGGTCCGTCTTTCATGGCAGACAACTCCAAATTTTGTGGGAGTGGTGGCTATTTTTGGCCGAGGCGGTTAAACCAACTTCCGAAACTTATTGGGATGGTCTATCCTATTTATTYAGAGGATTTTAATGTAAAATGGTTCRACCTGTGAGGTTCCTTGCTGGACAGTGGGCTATGTTTGACCAGAGAACTCTTTCTGTAATCTTTAGATGAATGATCAGTAATAGACATGCTGTTTACAGGATTCCTGTGCGGAGGTGTTGGTGGAGTTTCCCTTCTTTGTTGAGTATTTTCCTGTCATCATTTCGTTTTTTTTCAATTTCTCATTATCATAAGAAGAGTAACAGAGCATAATTTATTAGCAAATACTCTGCATCTGATCTTGTGATAATCTTTATGTTTCTCCTCTAAAAAGCTAGTTTATGAATTCTTAATTGCTCATTTGCTCACTTTTTCATCCCCTAGTTTTTCCTCAAATCGACACCATAAAAACTAAATTCGATCTAACACTTCCACTACCTTTCCCTGTGTAAAATATTTGTCTAGATCTGAGAATGAATCAGATATTTAAGCACAGACCCCATTTGCCCAATGACCCTCCTTGCTGTTCCAAAACAATCATTTAAAAACCCCAACCCCAAACTTGCATAACTAGCCTAATACCTATTAAAACAAAGCTATATCAGACAGAGAGATCCCTCTCTGAGTCTTGGAGGGCTAGATCCAAGACCCGAAGTGGTTTTGATGTTGCCTCTGCGACCGCCTTACAGCCTTGGGAAAATTACATAGTGCTAACACAATATATAAAATAAGCACTAAGGATTCAAAAATATATAATACGCACTGGTGTATATGCTGTATTTTTTTTAGGCCCCAATGTGTATCAAATTGTGATGCATCAATGTGTATTATCAATATAAGTGCATCAACAAAAAAAAAGTTGTCGAAACCTTTGGTTGCCCATAATTTTTAGTTACACTAAAAATCCATTAAAACCTTTGCTACTGATAGCGAAGGTTTTTATGATAATTTTTTCCAATCTTGTAATGCTAAAAACATATACAAAGACCTTATCTAAAAGTGTTTTCCTTGTAATGGACAAACCTATTGTAGATTTTAATATAGAATTCCAAATTTCTTAGTCTTAGATTCATGAAATAAATAGGCCTCAATAACTCTTGGCTTATGAATATATTTTATTTCCCTCCCCCAATTAATTGATTTGTTCATTCAAAGGGAAATAATTCAAGATTTGTATAATGCATATAAGGAAGCTTGAGTGATTGAAAAATATTTCCATACATATTGAATACATTTAACAACATTTTCAATCCATATTGATTGTATTCATAGTGAAACACCTTCATTTGATTCATAGTTTGATTACATTCAAGAGTCAATTCAAAATTTATATTATAATTTCATGTCTTTGTAAGAAAGCACAAAAATAATACATTAGGTGGTATAATCAAAACATCGATAGTAAGATCTGAAAAAATCCTAGAGAACTAGGGTTTGTTGTTTCATCAAGTCCTTCGCCTGGTAACACCCCATGGAAGGGAACACAGGGGGGATTGACCCTCCTTCTTACAAATAAGTTCTTAAAAACTTTATTGCTGGCATGTCGACTCCCTCCAAGAGCATTGGTATTAACCCTTAATCGAATCATGTAAACAATGGAGGCAACACTCCTATGGAAGATCAACTGCAATATATGAAATGATGAGCCAAATGGAAGCCCATACAATGCATTATGAAAGCAGAAGAAATGTCAAAGTATGAAATTCGCTCTGAGTGCATTGACAACTATGCTCAATTCATGAAAGACCATGCAGTTATTTGGGAAATTTTAGGGATCTGGCTAACAGAATGAGATCTAGTAGCGTGGATCAAATCCAGATGGAAACCCATGGGACATACAGATCTCAAACTTGGCTCAAAGGTGTTTTTCACCGCAATCTTCCATAATCACTTGGACAGAGACATAATATTTGAAAATGGGTTGTATTTCTTCAGATCTGTCAAGATGCATCTCGGGTATTGGACTAAAAAATTCAATCTCGATAAAGAAGACTTCTCCTATGCCTTAATTTGGGTATGATTTTATTCACTTCCCCATGAATATTAGGAAGAATAAATATTAGCATGGATTGGGAATACCCTAGGCACTTTTGTCAAAATAGTTGAGGCCACTAAACATAGAAAGTACATAGCCTACGACCGAATTTTCATTTATATGAATGTATTTGTGCCTATTTCAAAGTCAATTTTCCTTAGCTATCAAGACATGGAGTGGGTTTAGACTTTAGAATATAAATCTATTCCCTTCCAATGTTGGCGATGTCATGAACATGGGAATCTTTATCAAAGTTGGAGGTTGTCTCGGATGAGGGTTTTATCAAAGTTCCATCCTGACACCATGTAGGTAGAAGCCATACCCATCTATATTAGGGAAAATCCCCTCGTCTGTAAGAAATAAAATTCTAGGAGATAACCCAGAAGAGTAGATTCAAAATCATCCCTCGACTAATCAAAATGAGAATAAAACACCCCAAGAATATTGCATTCCCTCACAAGCTCCTAAGGGGCCCAAGATTCAAATTCCAAGAAATGGACCCACTCTCTCCAAAGATCTAGTGACTGAAGAAATGGAAGCTGATATTAAGGATGATTTTGACATGTAACCAGAAGACACGGATCTAGAAGGAACTGATCTGCAACAAAGCACATAATCTACCAATGAAGAGAAATTCATGCAATTCCATCTAATCAAAGAAATAAATTGAATTGATCTCTTGATAAAAGAAAGAAACCCCTTGGATTCGAAACCTCGAGGAGATCCATCCAAGTGTTGGGGGTTCACTATAGAAAACCTCCAAAGAAGAACCCCAATGATGATAAGCAAAGAGGAAGAAAATATAACCGTCATCTTATGCAGGAGATCGATGACCTTTTAGTTTTCTCTTATCCTTTTTAAATGAATATCATTTCTTGGAACATTTGAGACCTCAAAAATAAGAGAAAAAAATGGATCTTAATAAACAAGGTGAGTTCTAAATCTACTAACATTTTAATGTTGCAGGAAACAAAATGTCAAGGACATAATGCAGAAGAAATATTTAGGAAAATATCGAGGAAAATACACTCCATGTTTCTAGATAAAACATTATTAGTGGGGGGATTTTCCCTCCTTTAGAACCTAGACATTGTTCTCTTAGACACCTTCTTTTCCATAACCTGTAGTCTCTTAGCACATTTTAGGTGCATTGGCTTGGTGGCAACAAGTGTGATCACCAACGTCTATGGACCTCCAATTGTAGCATAAAAAGTGGTTTTTTTCGAATGCCTTGGAAAAATAGCAAACATTGTGTGAAATAATCACAGTATTTTGGGTGGGGATTTCAATCTCATCTCATCCCTTGGTGAAAAAAAATGAGGAATTTGAAAGCCAGACGAGGACTTTTCCATCTTCAATTCCTTCATCCACGACCAGAAATTAATATATATAGAAACAACCAATGGATTTCACACTTGTAATAACAGACGAGGTGGATCTCAATAGGTGGCTAGCCACCTTGATCATTTCCTGACTTCATAATCTCTTCTCCTTACTATTCAAGGGACAATTACTACCATTTTATTTGTGAAAGGGTCAAATCACTAGCCCATTTGTCTCTCTCTAGATCTAATGGGATCCCCTATCAAAAAACCCTCCGGGTTTGAGAAATTCAGTCTTTCTCACAAATATTTTCAACTAAATATCAAACATTGGTGGAAAGAGGTTGATGTGCACCAGGGTATGCTCATATACCTATTTCAACAGAGGCTCAAAAACTAAAATCAGACCCTCAAAACCTGAAACAAATAGATCTTTGGAAATGTTTTCCATGTCGAGAAAGACTTAGAAGAATGCATGGTAGACTTCTAACAACAAATCATCACTACTGGACTTATAGAAGACCTAGTCAAGCAAGAACAAAACGTTTGAGAACAGATGGAGGAGTGATATCAGCAAGAGGAAACATTGTGGAGGAAAAAATCCCATATCCAATGGTTCAAAGAGGGAAAGAACAACTCAAAATTATTCCATTGATCCATGATCCAAAAGAGGCACTCCAATTTCATCCTCTAGCTCAAATCCTTTCAAGGTAATTCTCTGACTGCTCACAAAGATATTGAAAATGAATTAATCTCTTTTTTTATTGATCTTTTATTTGAACCCTAGAGTAATTTCTCCCCTTCCATCCACTCCATTATCTGGCACATTCCTCACCTTATCTATGATTATCAAAATGCTATCCTCCTCATACCCTTCACCCTAGAATAAATGGAAGAGTTTGTCCTAGGTATTACCTCTGGTAAATCCTCTGGACCTAACGAATTCACCTCTAATTTTTTCCACTGTTGTTGGCCTATTGTCAGATACGATGTTTGGAACCTTGTTTTGGAATCACAGAGAATATTTGGAGTCCTCCCTTCCCTCAATGCCACCTTCATCACCCTAATTCCCAAAGAAGGAAAGGATGAGGAGCAATGCAACTTTCAACCCATCACCCTCTACAATGTCATCTACAAAATTATTTCCAAAGTCATCTCTTCCCACCTAAAGCCTCTCCTTCCCCTTATAATTAGCCCCAAACAATTAGGATGTGTAGAAGGCAGACAAATTATGGATAGCACCACTCTTGCCCATGAAGTAGCTCACTCCCTAAAATCCACTTGCACTCTAGGGATGCTTATTAAGTTGGAACATTCAAAACCCTTTGACAAGCCCATTTGGTAGTGTTGGATTACTGAGAGAGGGGGTAAATCAGTAATAGAGCAATCTAATCCTTTTTAACCATATAATGCAAGTGTTATATCAATGTAGCATTATCATCAAATATTTGCAGAGTAAATAAACAATGATCAAATGAACAATCATATACATACACAGTACACCAGTGTTTTTACGTTGAAACCCAAAGCGGGAGAAAACCACATAATGTTTTTTCTTATATGTCTTGAAGAATTACATTCATTGGAAGCACCAACTTCCTTTGTATTGCAGATGCAACTGGAAGGAGGCTCCAACCCCCTAGTTTTTTAGGCTACAACCTGAGGGAAGCTCCAACTCCAAAATTCTTTGACTATAACCAGAAGGAGGCTACAACCCCCTATGTTCTCCGACTACAACCACCTGTCCTTGCCCCGTCCAACTGCCCTGAATTATAAGTAGAATGATGGAACCATTGTCACACTATCACTGTGAGATATACTACTATAAACCTGTACCAATCAACCTACACCAAACAACTTGTACAAATAACCTGAACCATGCATCAACCTATACCTCAACCTGTAATCAACATGTACCATAAACAAGTGCATCAACCATGCACCAACCTTGTTGAATTATGACTTATTCTAGAGAGAGAACTTGTAGAGCGTTCCCCACATAGAATATTTGTTGTATGGATCTAAAATTTTTACACATTATACTCTAACCAACACATTTGGTCTTATTGAATTTGGATCTGTTATGAATAAGTTATGACGTTTTTACCCGAAACACATGTTTTAAACTAGTTTCAGGACTAGCCACAAACCCTATTTTCCATAGAGTGTAAATCCAAAAATACAATTACCCACAAGATGAAATTTGTACCACAACTACTTGGATATGTTTCCTCAATGGCCTCCCAATTTCACGGTCTGAATGATTCTAGAAAAAAAGTTATTGTGAAAATGGTAAGATGACCTGTAAATAGCATACCTTAGAAAGCATCATCAAAAGAATTTATCCTCTGTTGAATTTCAGCCTTATTTACTTCACTTTCCCTATGAAATTTAGCTTAGATATCCTTTGGTTACCTCAGTCACCTGTAGATATTCAAAATGCTAAAGTGTGGTGAAAATGAGAGAGCCTTGCCTCTTATTTATACTCTCCAAGTAGCTTCCTTAGAATAATCTTCTAGGTCACTTTGTCCACATAGCCACTTTGTCCACATAGTCACCTATGTCTAGCTTTGCCCAATTTTACACTTTTCCATGTATCCAATATCCACTTGACCACTTAACCCATTTTCCTCATTTTAAGGTTAATCTTCTTATAACCACTTTCCATAATTAGAAAGTTCTCCATTTACTTTATTATTTAAATAATCCTCCTTG
>SNQJ01S0002155.1:15039-26950 GCA_010110895.2 Picea sitchensis | reverse complement strand
TGCATTACATCTGGTCTGGATGTTGTCACATATAGTAGGCTACCAATCATTGACCTGTATTGCCTCTAATCTGTAGACTTTGAATCATCATCTTTGCTCAACTTGCAACTGGTTTGCATGGGAGTGATAATTGGTTTGCAATCTTCCATTATGAACCTCTTTAGCATTTCTCTGATATACTTGATTTGAGAAATAAAAATTCCTTAGTTGCTTTGACGTATCTGAAGACCCAGAAAGAAGGATAGTTCTCCAAGTAATGACATTTAAAATTCATTTTGCATGTTCTTTGCAAATTTCTGGCTTAACCTGTCATCAGTACTTCCAAAAATAATATCATCAACATAAACTTCAATTAATAAAATATTATCTTGAGTTACCTTGATGTAGAGGTTGTTGTCTGCCCTTCCTTTTCTGAACCTTGCATGTTGTAAATATTTATCTAGTCTAGAGTACCATGCTCTAGGAGCCTGTTTTAGACCATACAAGGCCTTCTTTAATTTACACACATAATATGCGTTCTCTGACAACTGAAATCCTTCTGGTTGTTCAATGTAGACTTCTTATTCAAGTTACCCATTCAGAAAAACTGATTTTACGTCCATCTGATACACTCTAATATTTTTGGAGCATGCATAAGCTAAAAGCAATTGGATTGCTTCCATTCTGGCAATTGGGGAAAATGTATCTTCAAAGTTGATTCCTTCAACCTATGCATATCCTTTACATACCAATATAGCTTTGTTCCTTGTAACATGTCCATCTTCATTCAATTTATTCTTGTATACCCACTTTGTGTCGATCACATTCTTATCCTTTGGTCTTGGAACCAATTATCAAGTGTCATTTTTCTCTATTTGATCCAATTCTTCATCCATGGCCTTATTCCAAAATTCATCCTTGCTGGCCTCTTCAAAATAGGTTGGTTCAATCGTAGATGAGAGTGCTAGGTGCATTTGTTCTAGTGAGCGGATTCTTCTTGTAGTCTCAACTACTACATATTTGTTTTTCCGATAATCTGATCTAAAGGATGATTCTTTTGTACTCGTTTGTTAGATGTCTTTGGAGGCACTTGTTGAACTTGATCTTATGCTTCTATCAGATCCTCTTCATCTTCCCCTTCTACTTCTTTTTCATCTTCTACTTCTTCTTCGTAAAGTTGTTCCATTGATTCATTTTCTTCTTCCTTTAATTCTTGTCTACATGTTTCATCAATTGTTATGTTGATGCTTTCCACAACTTTGTTCAATCTCAGGTTTTAACACTTGTATGCTTTCCTTGCACTTGAGTAACCAAAAAGTAATCCTTTGTCCACACGAGAGTCAAACTTTCTCATTCTTCCATCTTCTCTTTTGATGTAGCATTTGCTTCCAAAAAATCTGAAGTGTTTCACATTTGTTGGTCTTCCTTTCCATAGCTCGTAGGGAGTTTTGTCAATGTTGTTTCTGAACATTACTCTGTTTTGAATGTGAATTGTTGTATGCACTGTCTATGTCCAAAATATATATGTCAATTTGGAATCCCTTAGCATTGTTCGATCCATTTCCTGTACTGTCATGTTCTTTCTTTCAACAACTCCATTCTGTTGAAGTGTCCTAGCAACGAAGAATTGTCTTTTTATTCCATGCCTCCTGCAGTAGTCCATAAATTCCTTTGAAGTAAAATATCCTCCATTATCATATCTCAAACATTTGATTTTTGAATCCATTTCATTTTCAACCATTTCCTTGTAAACCTTGAAGTTTTCAAAAGCTTCTGACTTATTCCTGAGAAAGCAAACTACAATCATTCTTGTATAATCATCAACCAATAACATAAATTATTTCTCACCTTTTAAACCCTTTGTTGTAGTTGGTCAAACTAGATCAGTATGCACAATTTCCAGTGGTCTTGTCGTTGAATATTATTTTGATTTAAACATGGTCTTTGTTTTCTTTCCTTGTTGACAATGTTTGCATAAAGTGTTGGTTGGTTTCTTGATCTGGGGCATTTCTCTAACTGCTTCCCTTTTGCTGAATTTGACAAGGTTATCAAAATGTATGTGACCCATTCTTCTGTGCCATAGCCAACTTTCATCTTCCTTTCCTAGGAAAAACTTTTCATTTCCAATTTCACTTAATACATATTGATGCAGGAGCATCGCCTTCAAAGTCAAAATGCAAGCGTGAAGGCAAAGGAATGACATCTCACCAAATGACAGAATTTCAAATCGAAAACTAACTCAGAATTAAATTGGGTTGTTGAGATATTTTGTAAACAATATTTTAAATATGTAACTTGTTTGTAAAGTCTTACGGACTGTAAGGCATTGTAGATATGGAGTTTTGACTCTTATCTGGCAATAATTGTTAGTTATTGTAATAGGAAAGATTAGGTAACCACTATGAGTTGATAGGATAGGTTGCAGACATGACGAGAAAGCTCATGGAGCCAGGTCCTTAGATAGTTGTTGTTGCATTGTAATAGAACAGACAGAGTAGAAAGAATGAGATAGAGATCAGAGAGATCGGTAGAGAAGAGTAGAGTAGAAGAAACACTATGTAATTTGTTTTCATGAATGAATAAAACAGACAGAATTGTCCCAAATCCTTGGACTGTGTTCATTTGATGTATGATTGAATGACTATGATATTATGTGTGTTTTTTTATTTTCATTTTCGTTCATGTATGATTGTTCGAGAGGTTTACTGTATGAGTTCGTGACAAAACTGGATGAGTTTCAATTGTTTCTCTTCTGACACTCATATGCAAGCTGTGAATCTCGAACACAAGGAGTGTGTCGACAGATTATCGGAGTGACTCATAGAAGTTAAGAAAGAACAAAGGAAACTTAGACCAGGTGCAAGGTGTGCACAGCGTCGAGAAGCGACCAAGCGTCAAAGAACCTAGAACAGAGAACGCCAGGTGAGAGAGAAGAATTTATTTTTAAGAAATCCTTCGATCTGAGTGATCGAAATCCTGTGAACGTAAGGTGTGTATGGGGAATCGAAATCCTTTTAAGGACGAAGCTCATAAGGGATACCACTTTTCATAAGTGTTAACGAGAACCAATAGTCGGACTCGCAAGGAGGAGTAAAGGTTCAAAACCTTTGAAGACGGAGAAATATTCCAAGTCGGGAGAACTCAGAAGCTCAGGAGGAGGAGTGACAGTGGTCGCTGGATCACTGTGCAAAATATCAACATCCGTTTGATTAGAGTGAAGTGCACAAGTCTTAGCACTTCGCACACATAGGAGAGAGAAAACTCAAAAACGTTGAGAACTGAGATTTTTGGAGCCCGAAGAGCCGAAAACCCGAAGTACAATCTCAGTCATCCGATCACAGGAACAGATCTGAGTCATCAGTTTGTTCGAAGTAAAATCCAAGCGTCGGATTGCCCAAGTAAATCTGAGCCATCAGATACTGTGAGTCCAGGAGGAGGCAAGTTTGAACTTTGAGATTGATTTCTGAAGCGCGGAGAGCCGCAGGGATGGAGTGAATCTGGACCGTTGGATCCAGGAGGACACGTGTCAACAGGTCGAAAGATCTAGAGGAAGGCAAAGATCGAAGTGTTGAAATACCCGAATCCCAAAGAGTCGAAGAGACAAGAGTCATTGATTTATAAGTGGACACTTGTCAACGGATCGTGAGCTCCAGGAAATTTGAAGTGGGTTTTCAGTTTGAGAACTGAAATTGCTGAAGTGCAAAGACCCGGAGTAAAATTTGGGTCGTGAGATCTAAGGGAGACGTGGCGCGAATCCGTGAACTCCGGGTAAGGTCCCGAAGTGTTTCATAGTCATTGGATTCGGAGGAGATGTGGCACACATTTGTGAGCTCCGGGTAAATACCCTAAGTAATCCTCGATCGTTAGATCAGGAGGACACGAGTCAGTGGATTACAGACTCTGGGTAAAATCCATTAGAGAAAAGGAAGTTTGATATTTGAGATCTCAAAAGTTTGGAGACACGAAGGAGATCTCGACCGTCGATCGAGAAAAGGGTCGCAGGACCGTTGATCTGAGTAGAAAGGTCAAACATCCGAAGTGGGAGTAGAACCGTTGATCGAGCAAGACATGTGCGAGCAAATCATGAGTTATGGAATATTTAAGTACGTAAGAGAGTTGGGTTTGAGATTTCAAAACCCCGAAGTCCGGAGTTGTGAAAGAGATCGTAGTTGTTGATTGAAGGAGGGGTAGATCTAGTCCGTAGATTCAAAGGGCGCAGATATGAATCGTCGATTCAGATGTTATCGTCAAGATCATGAGATCGACAATATCGTAGCATTGTGGGAACATGATTTGCATCGAGTTTAAAATATTAAGGGTGGGTTGCAATTCAAACCATGGTTTCGTCAAAAGGACACATGGAAGCTTGAGGATAATTGCGGGCCCAAAACTAGTTTAACTCCAAACCGCTTGTGGGTGCACCCGCAATCACATGGTCATTGCCCAAGGTCACATTCAAGAGAGGGATTATCTGAAAAGGAGCTATCGCTCAACACTCAGATATTTTGAAGCAGAGCGAAAAGGAAGGTCGCAGGTTCTATCGGACCTGCACCAAGAAGATGAAAGGGCATGTGTCTTGATACAAAAGGAAACCATTAAGGTTTCAGAGAGTCATCAGACTCAATAATCGGAGATCCTTTGACCGGGAGGTCACGCAGCCCTACGGGGAGTAGGGAGGCTACATCAGGTGGTATCAGAGATGATTTTGAGTTTGTTTGTAGACAACAGACAAAAGGAGAAAGGAGTTAAGTTGATATCATTTGTGGGATCAAGAATTTGATTTCTGTTTGTAGGTGACACAGTGAAATCATGCCACCCAGAAGGCATAGAGAGAATGCAGAAATGGAAGAAGAAATGAGGTGACTCTGAATGAGATTGGATGCCATGGAAATAGTGCAGAGAAGAGCACTAAACGTTGGAGATATTAGTGAAGATGAGAGAAAATAAATAGAGTCCGAAAAAAATGTAGCAGAGGATGTTGCACAAGATCGCTTGATAAAAGCTGTTTCAAAAATAGGAGCCAGAGCAAGGATAGAGGTACCAATGTATGAAGGAAATTTATAAGTATAATAATTGTTTGATTGGGTACGTGCTATGGAAAAATACTTAGATTATGAATATATCGAAGAAGATAATATGGTGAAGCATGCAGTGGCAAGACTGAAAGGTCATGTAGTGCTATGGTGGGATGAATTGCAAGTTGAACGCAAGAGTAATGGTAAGAAGAAAATTAAAAATTGGGATAGGATGGTAGCCAAGCTGAAGGAAAATTTTATCCCAAAGGACTATCAAATAAATCTGTTCAAAAGATTACAAAACCTGAGACATAAGAGCTTATCAATGAAGGAATACATTGAGGAATTTTACAGACTGAACATCAGGGCTGGACAAAAAGAAAATGAGGATGAAAAGACAGTCATATATATCAATGGGATGAGATATGAAATCCAAGAGGAGATCAACATGATGTCGGTTAGTATAGTTGAGGATGCGTATCAAGCAGCCTTGAAAGATGAAGAAAAATTGGCCAGGAAACAAATCCAATGAAGAAGAGGAGGAAACTCAAGCAGAGGTAAGGGAACTACCAGAGAGAAGTTCCAGAAGCAGAAGCATGAAGCTAACAAACAACATAGTCACCATGAGAAGGGTGGAAGTTCTAAAGAAGGACAGCATGGAGGAAGAAGCTCTTTTTCCAGAGGAAGAGGAAGAGGAAGAGCCAGAGGAGGCGTATTTAGATGCTCTACCTATGGAAATCAAGGGCATAAGTCTTGGGAATGTCCCGAGAGAAAGAACGAAGGAGGAGGTGAAGCACACATTGTTGAAGCACATAAGCATGTGGAAGCAGAAGCAACAAAAGGAGGAAAGAACCTCATGATGAGGAAAATTCTTCTTAAACCAGAGAAGGAGATGGAGGAACCAGTTTAGCAAAAAAGTATGTTCAAAACTGCTTGCAAGAAGAAAGACAAAGTTTGTAAGGTGATCATAGACAGTGGGAGCATTGACAATTTAATATCCACAGAGATGGTGGAGAAGCTGGAGCTGAAGACAACTGCACATCCAAACCCATACAAGGTATCATGGTTGCATAAAGGACATCAAGTAATGGTAAGTCAACAATTCCAAGTTGAATTTAAAATAGGAGGTTATAGGGATGAAATATTATGTGATGTAATTCCTATGGATGTCTGTCATATTTTATTGGGGAGACCATGGCAGTTTGACAGAAAAGTTATTCATGATGGGAGAAAGAATACTTATACCCTAGAAAAGAATGGTAGGACACATATGTTGTTACCAATAGAAGACAAATAGAAAAAGAGGGAAGCTAGTTCAAGTATACTTCTCATGAGTGGGAAGAAACTCTTGAAAGAAGTCAAGGAGGAGAAATAAATGTAGTTTGTTGTAGTGAGGAAGCCTAAAGTTATCCTTACGAGTAATTCTGTGGAATATTTGCCTACAGAAATCCAGGAATTGTTAGAAAACTTTGTTGACATAGTAGTGGATGAGTTACCTCACTCATTGCCACCCATCAGGAGTATAAGCCATCATATTGACCTTATTCCAGAAGCTAGTTTACCAAACAAAGCAACTTATAGGTTGACACCTAGAGAGAATGAGGAAGTCAAAAATCAATTCCAAGAGTTGTTGGATAAATATTTAGTGAGGGAAAGCCTAAGCCCATGCGCAATACCAACTGTGTTAAGTCCAAAGAAAGATGGAGGATGGAGAATGTGTACAGATTCCTGAGCCATCAACAAGATAACCATTCAGTACATATTTCCTTTACTGAGGATGGATGATTTGATGGATTGTTTGAGTGGAGCAAGCTATTTTTCCAARATAGACTTGAAGAGTGGATATCATCAAATAAGAATGAGAGAGGGAGATGAATGGAAAACAACATTCAAGACAAATGAAGGATTGTTTGAATGGTTGGTCATGCCATTTGGGTTGACAAATGCACCAAGCACATTTATGAGATTGATGAATGAAGTGTTGAAAGAATTCATAGGGAAATTTGTCATAGTATATCTGGATGACATACTAATCTTCAGTAAGACAAAGGGAGAACATTTAAGACATTTAACATCGGTGATGAAAAATTTGTAGCAAGAGAAGTTGCTGATAAATATGAAGAAAAGTTCTTTTATGAAGAAGGAACTCATATATTTGGCTTTAGTGATCTCTTCAAATGACTTGAAGATGGATCCAGAAAAGGTGAGAGAAATCAAAGAATGGCCATCGCCAAGCAACATATTTGAGGTAAGAAGTTTTCATGGGTTAGCAAGCTTTTATAGAAAGTTTATCAGAAATTTCAGTGGTATATGTGCACCCATGCTGTACAATGTGAAGAAGAAACACAAGTCCTTCAGTTGGACAGAGGAAGCTGAAAAAGGTTTCAAAGTGTTGAAGGAGAAAATCACAGAACAACCAATTCCGGTCTTGCCATATTTTGGAAAAACATTTCAGGTGAGATGTGATGCAAGTGGATTAGCTATTGGAGCAGTCTTGAGTCGGGACAATAGGCCAATTGCTTATTTCAGTGAAAAATTGAATGACGCCAAGAAGAATTATTCCACATACGACATAATTTTATGCAGTGGTTCAAGCTTTGAAGAAGTGGAGACACTATCTAATTCCTAAAGAATTTGTCTTGTATAGTGATAACCAAGCTTTGCAGTTTATTACTAGGCAAGGAAAGTTGAATCAGAAACATGCAAAATGGGTAGAATTTATGCAAAATTTTACTTTTGTTATCAAATATATTGTTGGAACTACAAACAAAGTTGCAGATGCTTTGAGAAGGAGGAGTTTGACTGTACGGGAATTCCAAGTGGAACTCTTGGGGTATGAACACCTCAAGGAGATGTATAAAGAAGATGTAGATTTTAAGGAAGCTTATGAGGCATGCAAGAATCCCTTGTTGGGAAACAGAAGTCCATGGACTGAATATTTTATCCAGGATGGATTATTGTTTAAGGGAAGCCTATTGTGCATACTGAAATTCTCAATGAGAGATAACCTGTTGAAAGAGAAACACAACGGAGGTTTAGCTGGACATTTTGGTCACGATAAGACATTTTCACAGCTGAGTAACTCGTATTATTGGTCGAGCATGAGAGCAGAGGTGAAAAAGTTTGTGAACAAATGCAGGATTTGTCAATATGCAAAAGGAAGACAACATAACACTGGTTTGTATCATCCATTCCCAATTCCAGAGAGGTTGTGGGATGCAATCAGTATGGATTTTGTTTTGGGATTGCCTAGAACTCAAAAAGGGAGTGATTCCATATTTGTTGTGGTGGACATATTTTAAAAAATGGCACATTTCATACCATGCCAGAAGACAAACGATGCTATACGCATAGCCAATTTTTTTTTCCAGAGAGGTAGTGAGACTACATGGATTGCCGAGGGGCATAGTCTCAGACAGGGACACCAAATTTGTAGGACACTTTTGGAGGAATCTATGGAAGAGGCTAGGGACAAACTTGTCCTTTAGTTAGGCATAGAAACCTCAGATATATGGACAAACTGAAGTAGTAAACAAGAGTCTGGGAAACTTGTTAAGAAGTTTATTGACTGAGCAAGGTCGTCAAAGGGATCAGATTCTGGCACAAGAAGAATTTGCATTCAACAATTCAGTGAACAAGAGCACAGGGAAAAGTCCATTTGAAATTGTGTATGGTATACAGCCAAGAGGGATTACAGAGTTGAGAGATCTGAATCAAGATGAGTTCAGAAGTGCTGGAGCAGAGGATTTTGCATCAGAAATGTAGAAACTCCATGACAAAGTCAGAGAACAACTACAGAACAACAACCAGAAATACAAGAGCAGAGTTGATCAAAAGAGGAGAGAAGTTCAATTCTAAGTTGGAGATGAAGTTTTAGCTCATTTTAGAAAAGAAAGGTTTCCAAGGGGAACATATAACAAATTGAAGATGAAGATAGGACCATGCAGGATTCTCAGAAAATTTGCAGCCAATGCTTATGAAATTGAGTTGCCAGACAATGTTGGGACATTGTTGATATTAAATGTTGCAAACCTGTATCCTTACAGGAGAGATGAGGCGGGAGAATCATATGATCAGAGAGAATTTCAATGAAATCATTGAATCATATGATAGACATATCCTGAATACTTAGTGAAGTGGAAAGATCATCCAATGGAAGATGCAAGTTGGGTTACAGAACCTTATATTTTGAAGCATGGAAAGACAGTGCAGGAGCTCATGGACAGGAGTCCATGAAAATTTTAACCAGAGGAGTATGATGTAGGAGCATCGCCTTCAAAATCAAAATGCAAGCATGGAGGCAAAGGAACGACATCTCAACAAATGACATAATTTCAAATCGGAAATTAACTCATAATTAAATTGGGTCATTGAGATATTTTGTAAACAACATTTTAAATATGTAACTTGTTTATAAAGTCTTACAGATTGTAAGGGATTGCAGATATGGAGTGTTGACTCTTACCTGGAAATAACTTTTAGTTATTGTAATAGGACAAATTAGGTAACCTCTATGAGTTGATAGGATAGGGTGCAGACAGGACGAGAGAGATCGTGGAGCCACGTCCTTAGATAGTTGGTGTTTCATTGTAATAGAACAGACAGAGTAGAAATAATGAGATAGATATCAGATAGACTAGTAGAGCAGAGTAGACTAGAAGAAACACACTGTAATTTGTTTTCATGAATGAATAGAACATACAGAATTGTCCCAAATCCTTGGACTATGTTCATTTGATGTATGATTGAATGACTGTGATATTCTATGTGTTTGGTTATTTTCATTTTCGTTCATGTATGATTGTTCGAGAGGTTGACTGTATGATTTCGTGACGAAACTGGATGAGTTTCAATTGTTTCTCTTCTGACACTCGAATGCAAGGTGTGCATCTCAAACGTAAGGAGTGTGTCAACTGAGTCTCGGAGTGACTCATAGAAGTTCAGAGAGAACAAAGGAAACTTAGACCAGGTGAAAGGTGTGCACAACGTCGAGAAGTGACCTAGCGTCGAAGAACCTAGAACAGAGAACGTTAGGTGAGCGAGAATAATTTCTTTTTAGGAAATCCTTTGATCTAAGTGATCGAAATCTCGAAAACGCAAGGTGTGCGTGGGGAATTGAAATCCTTTTAAGGACGAATCTCATAAGGGATAACACTTTTCATAAGTGTTAACGAGAACCGATAGTCGGACTCGTAAGGAGGACTAAAGGTTTGAAACCCTAGAAGACAAAGAAATCTTCCAAGTCGGGAGAACTCAGAAGCTCAGGAGGAGGAATGACAATGGTTGTTGGATCACTGTGCAAAATATCAATAGTTGTTTGATCAGAGTGAAGTGCATGAGTCTTAGCACTTTGCACACATAGGAGAGAGAAAACTCAAAAGAGTCGAGAACTGAGATTTTCGAAGCCCGAAGAGCTAGAAACCTGAAGTAGAATCTCAGTCGTCCAATCGCAGGAACAGATTTGAGTCGTCATATTGTTCGAACTAAAATCCAAGCGTCAGATCGCCCAAGTAAATATGAGTCGTCAGATACCATGAGTCTGGGAGGAGGCGAGTTTGAACTTTGAGATTTCCGAAGCACGGAGAGCCGCAGGGCCGGAGCAAATCTAGATCGTTGGATCTAGGAGGACACGTGTCGACAGGTTGGAAGATCCAAAGGAAGGCGAAGGTTGAAGTGTTGAAACAACCAAATCCTGAAGAGTCGAAGAGCCGAGAGTCATCGATCTATAAGTGGACACTTGTCAACAGATCGTGAGCTTCGGGAAATTTGAAGTAGGTTTTTGGTTTGAGAACTGAGATTTCTGAAGTGCGAAGACCCGAAGTAAAATCTGGGCCATGACATCAAAGGGAGACGTGGCGTGAATCCATGATCTCTAGGTAAGGTCTTGAAGTGATTCATAGTCATTGGATTCAGAGGAGATGTGGCACACATCTGTGAGCTCCGGGTAAATACCTAAAGTGATCCTTGATCGTTAGATCAGGAGGACACGCGTCAGTGGATTACAGACTCCGGGTAAAATCCATTGGGGAAAAGGAATTTTGAGATTTGAGATCTCAGAAGTCTAGAGACCCAAAGGATATCTTGATCATCGATCGAGAAGAGGGTCGCAGGACCATTGATCTGAGTAGAAAGGTCAAACATCCGAAGTGGGAATAGAACCATTGATCGAGTAGGACAAGTGTTAGCAGATCGTGAGTTTTGAAAGATTTGAGTACAGAAGAGAGTTGGGTTTGAGATTTCAAAACCCCGAATTCTGGAGTTTCGAAAGAGATCGTAGTTGTTGATTGAAGGAGGGGAAGATCTAGTCCATAGATTTGAAGGGCGTAGATCTGAACCGTCGATTCAAACGTTATCGTCAAGATCGTGAGATTGATGATCTCGTATCATTGCGGGAACATGAGTTACGCGGAGTCTAAAATATTGAGGGCGGGCCGCAATTCAAACCATGGTTTCGTCAGAAGGACACGTGGAAGCTTGAGGATAATTATGGACCCAAAATTAATTTAACTCCAAACTTCTTGTGGTTGTTCCCACAATCGCATGGTCATTTCCCAAGGTCACATTCAAGAGAGGGCTTATCTGAAAAGGAGCTATTGCTCATCACTCTAAGATTTCACAGCAGAGCGAAAGGGAAGGTCATGGGTTCTATCAGACCTGTACCAAGAATCTGAAAGGGCTTTTGTCTTGATACAGAAGGAAACCATTAAGGTTTCATAGAGTCATCAGACTCAAGAATCGAATATCCTTTGACCGGGAGGTCACACAACCCTACGGGGAGTAGGGGGGTTGCATCACATACATGTTGTTTGAAGTTCTCACAGCTGTTGCAATCAATGTTCATGAGCCTTCTTTTCATATATCACACTTTTGTGAATCGAAAGTAACTTTATGACCTTGGTCACACATTTGACTCACAC
>SNQJ01S0002155.1:0-15029 GCA_010110895.2 Picea sitchensis | reverse complement strand
CCCCCCTCTCAGTAATCCAACAATTGGAATCAGAGTAGGTTCCTTCAGAAATCAGTTTAATCACTGAAAGTTAGAACATGGAGAGCAACAACATGTATAAATATGGAATAATACAGTTTGATGGACAAAAGTATGGGTTTTGGAGCATAAGGATGAAGACATATATACATGCACAAGGACTTGAAATTTGACAATTAATTGTAGATGGATGCATAGCACCAGCAGTTCCGCCGACAAATGACAAAGCAATGGAACTCGGTCAGAATAATTCCAAAGTGACAAATGAACTTCTGAATGGTCTTGGAGAATTGATATTCACCAAAGTTGCACATTGTAAATCCGCTAAAGAGATTTGGGACAAACTTTGAAATATTTATGAAGGATATTCAAAAGTCAAAGCAGCAAAGATTCAAACTTACAGAGGTCAGTTCAAACAACTAAAGATGAAGGAAGATGAGAACATTGCAACTTACTTTTTATGAGTCGATGAAATAGTAAATGCAATCTTGGGATTGGGAGAAGAAATCAAAGAATCTGTAATTGTTCAAAAGGTACTAAGATATCTTCCTATGATATTTGACCCTAAGATATCAGCACTAGAAGAAAGAACAAATCTAAACTCAATAATCATGGACGAACTACATGGAATCTTCACAGCATATGAACTGATAATGAACAGGAAAATCCAGATATAAAATAAGCTACCTTCAAAGCATCCAAAAGTTCAAAGCAAAAGGGAAAGCAAAAAGAAAAAGAGCATAGCAACAACAGTGGTGTCTCAGAAGATGATGAAGAAGCGACCAACTTTGTTACAAGATTGAACAAGGGAACCAACGACAAGTATAGAGGTAAGCTTTATTTGATTTGTTTTAATTGTGATGGTATTGGTCATTTTTCTAACAAATGTCCTCTTAAGAAAAAGAGAAATGATGAAGGTTACTCAAATAACAAACAAAAATACAAAGGCAAAAGAACCACAAAGAAATTTTTCAAGAAAAGCTTAGGTACCAAAGAAGACATCTCATCATCAGATGAAGATGAACTCAGTGACAGTGAGACATAAAGAGTTCTATTCATGGCAGTAGAAGACTCTGATAAAGAAGACTCCGAAGAAGAATATGAAGAGGCCGAAGAAGAATATGAAGAGGCAGAAGTTGAATATCAAGAATAATTGTTGTGTTCCATAGAAGTTATCAGAAGAGAAAAGAAGAAAAAAAAGAAACTACAAGCAGAACTAGACAAGAAAGAAGACACTCATGAACTAGAACAAATGATCACAAATTTGAAGGTTCAAATTGAAGAAGATAAAAGAATTGAAGAAGCGCTCAAAGAACAACTAGAAGGAAGAGATAGGATCATTGGAAATTTGGAAGCAACAATTGTCACATTAAGAAAGGATCTTCAAAAGAAAAATATGTAGAACATCTCAAAAGTTTTGAATGACATTATCAGTAGTCAAGAACCTCATCATGACAAGTTCGGAATTGGATACATTCAAACAGAAAATGGATCAAGATCCAAAACAACAGAAAAAGAAACATATCCAAAAAGCTATGCAGAAACAATCAAAAGGGATAGGAAGGTCTACAAAGAAAATTACAGGGACACTCCTCCACCGAGAAGATTCAGATTTCAGAATCAACAACCTACAGAAATAGATAGGCTTCAGGAAGAAGAAGGATTCATAAGAGTACCTCCTTTCATAAGATCTTCAACTCCCAAGTATCAAACTATATTTTTTGGTTTATGTTATGCATGTAATAATTTTGGAAATACAACTGTGAATTGCAGAGCGAACAACAAGAACATAAACAACTTTGAAAGTCATACACAAAAGGGTTATCTAAGAAGGCCTAGTGAAACACAAAGAAGAAGTTACAACAGGTTTGAATCTTTGAGAACTGAAGTGGAATGCTACAAATGTAACAACTTTGGACACATGGCCAAAGATTGTAGAATGACAGTCCCTCCTAGATAACCCCAACAAAACAACAACAGTCACAGACAAGAACCTCGGAAAAGGACATGGATAAAAAAGCATAATCAATATAGCAATGAATAATGCAAACTCTCTCTACAAGCTAAGCAAAAGAAACGTGGTTGGTATGTTGACAATGGTTGTTCAAAACACATGACAGGTGATAGAGACAGTTTTCTTACATTAAGAAAGGAAATAGATGGATCAATCTCTTTCGAAAATGACGATTCAGCTAAAATCATTGGAAAAGGCACAGTCAAAATTGGGATCAAGAATACCAAGGTAGAAAATGTTCTACTAGTAGAAGATATGAAAAACTTCTACAAGCTACAAAGAAACGGGGCTGGTATGTTGACAATGGTTGTTCAAAAACACATGACAGATAGAGACAGCTTTTCTTACATTAAGAAAGGAAATAGATGGATCAATCTCTTTCGAAAATGACGATTCAGCCTAATAATCATTGGAAAAGGCACAACCAAAATTGGGATCAAGAATACCAAGGTAGAAAATGTTCTACCAGTAGAAGATATGAAACATAATTCCCTAAGTGTGAGTCAAAAATGTGACCAAGGTCATAAAGTTACTTTATTCACAAAAGTGTGATATATGAAAAGAAGGCTCATGAACATTGATTGCAAATGTACCGTGAGAACTTCAAACAACATGTATGTGATGCAACCCCCTACTCCCCGTGACCTCCCTGGGCCAAAGGATATTCCATTCTGAGTCTGATGACTTATGAAACCTTAATGGTTTCTTCAGATCAAGACAAAGCCCTTTCGCATTCTTTTGGCAAGTCCGATAGAACCCATGACCTTCCCTTTCACCACAAGTGGAAATCTTAGAGTGTTGAGCAATAACTCCTTTTCAGATAAGCCATCTCTTGAATGTGACCTTGGGAAATGACCATGCGATTGTGGGAACAACCACAAGAAGTTTGGAGTTAAATTAATTTTGGGTCCATAATTATCCTCAAGCTTCCACGTTTCCTTCTGACAAAACCATGGTTTTAATTGTGGCCCACTCAATATTTCTTTAGGACTACAGAATTCCATGTTCCCAAGAATGATTTAGATCATCAATTCTACTTTATTGACGATAACGTTTGAATCGACGCTTCAGATCTACGCCCTTCAAATCTATGGACTAGATCTTCCCCTCCTTCAATCAACAACTACGATCTTCTTCGCAACTCCGCACTGGGTTTTGAAATCTCAAACCCAACTCTCTTCTGTACTCAAATCTTTCAAAACTCACGATCTGCTAACACTTGTCCTACTCGATCAATGGTTCTATTCCCACTTCGGATGTTTGACCTTTATACTCGTGATCAATGGTCTTGTGACCCTCTTCTCGATCGATGATCAAGATATCCTTTGGGTCTTTGACTTCCGAGATCTCAACCAAAATCTTTTTCCTAAATGGATTTTTACCTCGAGTCCGAATCCACTGACACGGTCTCCCCGGGATCTAACGATCAAGGATCACTTTAGGTATTTACCCGGAGCTCACATATGTGTGCTACATCTCCTTTGAATCCAATCACTATGAACCAATTCAGGACTCAATGAGATCATGGATCTCACGCCACGCCTCCTTTGATGTCATGGCCTGTATTTTACTTCTCGGGTCTTCGTGACTTCCTCGTGAATCTCAGCTTCGTCAACCCAAAACTCATTTCTTAAATTTTAAGCTCACTAATTGTTGACAAGTGTCCACTTATAGATCGATGACTCTAGACTCTTCAAAGCTTCGGTTGTTTCAACACTTCAACCTTCGCTTTCCTTTGGATCTTCCAACCCGCTTCTTGTCCTCCTAGATCCAACCATCTAGATTTTGCTCGTGCCCCGCTGCCTTCCATGCTTCGTAAATCTCAAAGTTCAAACTCACTTTACTCATGGTCTGACGACTCATATTTACTTGGGCGATCTGACGCTTGGATTTTAGTTCGAACAATATGACGACTCAAATATGTTCTCACATTGGACGATCAGACTACCGTACTTATTCTTCTAGCTCGAAAATCTCAGCCTTTAATTTTAGAGTTTTCTCTCTATGTGCAAAGCTAAGACTCATGCACTTCCACTGGATCAAACAACTATTGATATTTGCATTGATCCAACAACCATTGCCCTCCGAGCCTTCCGAAAGCCCTCCCGACTTGGAAGATTTCTTTGTCTTCTAGGGTTTCAAACCTTTAGTCCTCCTTACGAGTCCGACTATCGGCTCTCGCTAACACTTTATGGAAAGTAAGCATTCCTTATGAGATTTCCTGCCCAAAGGATCACCCACCATCTTATGCTGAAGATTGATCACTTAGATCAAAGGATTTCCTAAAAAGAAATTATTCTCGCTCACCTAACGTTCTCTGTTCTAGGTTCTTCGACGCTAGGTCACTTCTCGACGCAGTACACCTTTCAATTGGCTCCAAGTTTCCTTTGTTCTTCTCTCGAACTTCTATGAGTCACTCCGGTGACTAGCTTGACACACTCCTTACGCTTGAGATGCACACCTTGCATACGAGTTTCGAAGAGAAACAATTGAAACTCATCCAGCTACATCATGAACTCATACAGTCAACCTTGAACAATTATACATGAACGAAATGAAAATAACCAAACACATAGAATATCATATTCATTCAATCATACATCAAATGAACATAGTCCAAGGAATTGTCCCAAATCCTTGGACAATTTTCTGTGTTCTATTCATTCATGAAAACAAATTACGCAATGTTTCTTCGAATTCACTGCCTACTAGTCTATCCGACATCTATCTCATTATTTCTACTCACCGCTCTCTATTACAATGAAAACACTAACTATCTACATGACGTGGCTCCACGATCTCTCATTCCGCTCCTCGCACCTCTATCCTATCAACTCATAGAGGTTACCTAATTTGTCCTAATATTACAATAACTAAAAGTTATTTCCAGGTAAGAGTCAACACTCCATATCTGCAATCCCTTACAATCTGTAAGACTTTATAAACAAGTTAGCATATTTAAAAATGTTGTTTAAGCAAAATATCTCAATGACCCAATTTAATTATGAGTTAATTTCCGATTTGAAATTTTATGCTCACGTGGTTGAGATGTCGTTTCCTTTGCCTCCATGCTTGCATTTTCATTTTGAAGGCGATGTTCATCATACCTTCAGCAGGCCTTTATGGACTCCCCGGCCCATGAGCTCCCGGTGACTGCCTTTCCTTGTTTCAAAATATCAGGTTTTGTGATCCAACTTGCATCTTCCATTGGATGATCTTTCCACTTCACTAAGTATTCAGATATGTCTACTTTATGATCCAATGATTTCATTGAAATTTTCTCTCATCATATGATTCTCCCCTGCTTCATCTCTCCTTTAAGGATACAGGTTTGCAACATTTAATATCAACAACAATGTCCCAACATTGTCCGGCAACTCAATTTCATAACCATTGGCCTAAATTTTCTGAGAATCCCGCATGGTCCTATCTTCATCTTCTTCAATTTGTTATATGTTCCCTTGGGAACCTTTCTTTTCTAAAATGAGCTAAAAAAATTCATCTCCAACCTCAAATTTAACTTCTCTCTTGTGATCAACTCTCGCTTCTTGTATTTCTCGGTTGTTGTTCCAGAAGTTGTTCTCGACTTTGTCATGGAGTTTTACATTTCGATGCAAAATCCTTCATTCAAAGATTCAACTCATCTTGATCCTCAGATAACTCAGAATCTTTCTGGTCAGATACCATACACAATTTCAAATGACTTTTTCTCACAGGTTGTTGTTCAATGAATTGTTGAATGCAAATTCTTTTTGTGCCAGAATATGATCCTTTGATCTAATCTTGCTCAGTCAATAAACTTCTTAACAAGTTTCCCTGACTCCTATTTACTACTTCAATATGTCCATATATCCTGGTGGTTCTATGCCTAACTGTGCTGACAAGTTTGTCCCTAGCCTCTTCCATATATTCCCTCCAAAGTGTCCTACAAATTTGGTGCCTCAGTTCGGTGACTATGCCCCTCGCAACCCATGTAGTCTCACTATACTGAACAAATTGGCTATGTGTAGCATCGTTTGTCTTCGGGCATGGTATGAAATGTGCTATTTTTGAAAATAGGTCCACCACAACAAATATGGAATCACTCCCTTTTGGAGTTCTAGGCAATCCTAAAACAAAATCCATATTGATTGCATCCCACAACCTCTCTCCTCGAATTGGGAATGGATGATACAAACCGCTGTTATGTTGTCTTCCTTCTTTTGCATATTGACAAATCCCCGTGATTTTTTTCACAAACCACCCTCTCAAGCCTACATGTTCTAATTAATAATAATGGCTACTCTAAATGTCTTATCGTAATTCAAAATGTCTAAAATTTAAACCTCCATTGTGTTTATATTTCATCATTTTATCTCTCATTGAACATCTTGTTATGCACAATTGGCTTCCTTAAACAACAATCCATCCTGAACCAAGTATTCAGCCCATGGACTTCTGTTTCCCAACAAGGGATTCTTGCATGCCTCATAAGACTCCTTAAAATATGAATCTTCTTTATACATCTCCTGAGGTAACTAAAACCCCAAGGTTTCCACTTGGAATTCCCGTACAGTCAAACTCCTCCTTCTCAAAGCATATGCAACTTTGTTAGTAGTTCCAGAACAATAGGCCTGATAACAAAAGTAAATTTTGCATAAATTCTATTTTGTATGTTTTCTGATTTTAACTTTCCTTGCCTAGTAATAAACTCCGCAGCTTGGTTATCACTATACAAGACAAATTTTTTAGAATTAGATAGTGTCTCCACTTCTTCAAAGCTTGAACCACTGCATAAAACTCCTTGTCACACGTAGAATATTTCTCCTTGGCGTCATTCAAAATTTTCACTAAGCAATTGGCCTATTGTCCCACTCAAGACTGCCCAATAGCTAATCCACTTGCATCACATCTCACCAAATAAGCTTTTTCCTCCAAAATATGGCAGACCGAATTGCTTTCTGTTCTGTGATTTTCCCCTTCAACACTTTGAAACCTTTTTTTCAGCTTCCTCTCGGGTCTAACCGTAAGGACTTGTTTCTTCTTCATAGTGTCCAAGATGGGTGCACATATACCACTTAAATTTCTCATAAACTTTCTATAAAGTTTGCTAACCCATGAAACTTCTACCAAATATGTTGCTTGGCGATGGCCATTCTTTTATTTATCTCACTTTTTCTGATCCATCTTCAAGTCATTTGAAGAGATCACTAAAGCCAAATATATGAGTTCCTTCTTCATAAAAAAAAACTTTTCTTTCCATATTTATCAAAGAATCTCTTTCTTAAGGCAAATTTTCTCATCACTAATGTTAAATGTTTTAAGTGTTCTCTCTTTGTCTTACTCAAGATTAGTATGTCATCCAGATATACTATGACAAATTTCCCTATGAATTCTTTTCAACACTATCATTAATCAATCTCATAAATGTGTTGGTTGCATTTGTCAAGTTAAATGGCATGACCAACCATTCAAACAACTCTTCATTTGTCTTGAATGTTGTTTTCCATTCATTCTCTCTCTCATTCTTATTTGATGATATCCACTCTTTCAAGCTCCGTCTTGAAATATTGCTCCACTCAAACAATCCATCAAATCATCCATCCTCAAAAATGGAAATATGTAATTTAATGGTTATCTTGTTGATGGCTCAGAATCCTACACATTCTCCATCCTCCACTTTTCTTGGACTTAACACAGCTTGGCATTAAGATGGCTTAGGGCTCCCTCACTAACATTTATATCCAACAACCTTGAATTTATTTTAATTTCATTCTCTTTAGGTGTCAACTTATAAGATTTTTTGTTTGGTAAACTAGATCCTCGAATAAGGTCAATATGATGGCTTTATACTCCCGAGGGTGGCATTGAGTGAGGTAACTCATCCACCACAGTGTCAACAAAGTTTTCTAACACCCCTGGATTTCAGAGGCAAATATTCCACTGCACTACTGTATGATAACCTTAGCTTCCTCACCACAACAAACTACATTTATTTCTCCTCCTTGACTTATTTCAAGAGTTCCTTCCCATTCATGAGAAGCATACTTGAACTAGCTTCTGTCTTTTCTCTTTGTCTCTATTGGTAACAACATATGTGTCCTACCATTCTTTCTAGGGTATAAGTATTCTTTTTCCAATCATGAATAAATTCCTGTCAAACTTCTATGGTCTCCCCAATAAAATATGAAATATATCCATAGGAATTACATCACAATATTTCATCCCTATAACCTCCTAATATTTTAAATTCAACTTGGAATTGTTGACTTACCATTACTTACGTCCTTATGCAAACTAAGGATACCTTGTATGGGCTTGATGTGCGCTTGTCTTCAGCTCCGTTTTTCCACCATCTTTGTGGGTACTATATTGTCAGTGCTCCCAGTTTCTATGATCACCTTACAAACTTTGTCTTTTGATTTGCAAGCAGTTCTAAATACTTTTTTACAAACCGTTCCTCCATCTCCTCTTCTCTCGGGCTTAAGAAGAATTTTCTCATCATGAGGTTCTTTCCTCCTGCTTCCGGCCTACATGCTTATGTGTTTCCAACAATGTGTGTGCTTCACCTCCTCCTTCGTTCTTTTCCTGACATTCCCAAGACTTATGCCCTTGATTTCCATAGGTAGAGCATCTAAATACGCCTCCTGGGCACTCTTCTCCTCTTTCCCTCTTCTTCCTCGAAAAAGAGCTTCTTCCTCCATGTTATCCTTCCTTAGAACTTCCACCCTTCTCATGGTGACTATGTTGTTTGTTAGCTTCATGCTTCCGCTTTCCGAACTTCTCTGTACCTTTTACTTCCTTGAGTTTCTCCTCTTCTTCATATTGATTTGTTTCTCGCCAATTTTTCTTTTCATCTTTCAAGGCCGCTGATACGATCCTCAACTATACCAACCCACATCATGCTGATCTCCTCTTGGATTTCATATTTCATCCCATTTATATATCTAGTTGTCTTTTCATCCTCATTTTCTGCCCGTTCCATGTTCACTGTGAAATTCCTCAATGTATTCCTTCATTGATAAGCTCTTATGTCTCAGGTTTTTCAATCTCCTGAACAGGTTTATTTGGTAATATTTGGGTATAAACTTGGCTTTGATATTTTCTACCATCCTATCCCAATTTTAATTTTCTTCTTACCATTACTTTAAGTGCTCAACTTGCACCATCCCACCATAGCACTACATGACCTTTCAAATTTGCCATCAGATGCTTCACCATATTATTCTCTTTCCGATATATTCATAATCTAAGGCTTTTCCACAGCACGCACTAATCAAACACCATTATACTTATAAATTCCTCATACATTGGTACCCTATCCTCGCTTCCTCGCCCTATTTTGAAACAAATTTTATCGCATCTTGTGCAACATCCTCTGCTACATTTTTTTCGGACTCTATTTATTTTCTCTCATCTTCACTAATATCTCCAACGGCGCAGTGCTCTCTGACTATTTGCATGGTATCCAATTCATTCAGAGTCACTCCTATTTCTTCCATTTCTCGTGACTTCTATGCCTTCTGGGCGGCATGATTCCACGCCGTCACCTACAAACATAAATCAAATTCTTGATCCCACAAATGATATCAACTTAACTCCTTTCTCCTTTTGTCTGTTGTCTACAAACAAACTCAAAATCATCTCTCGAGCACACCCGGGATGTAGCCTCCTACTCCCCGTGAATGCGGCGGATCTCCCGGTCAAAGGATCTCTTATTCTTGAGTCTGATGACTCTATAAAACCTTAATGTTTTCCTTTTGTATCAAGACACATGCCCTTTTATCTTCTTGCAGTGCAGTCCGAGAACTCCGCGACTTCCTTTTCGCTTCAGCTCAAATATCCTCGAGGCTGGAGCCGCATAGCCCTTTCTCGCATAATCCCTCTCTTGAATGTGACCTTAGGCAATGACCACACAATTGAGGGTGCGACCAAAAGAGGTTTGAATTCAAACTACAATTGGTCCTGCAATCCTCCTCAAGCCTCCACATGTCCTTTTGACGAAACCATGGTTTGAATTGCAACCCACCTTATTATTTTAAACTCCGAGTGCAAATCATATCCTATTAATGTTTATATTGTCATCCCGCGATCTTTGACGATAACATCCGACCACGCATTCATATCTGTGCCTTTCGAATCTACGAACTAGATCTACCCTCCTTCAATCAACGACTGCGACCTCCTTCGCAACTCCAGACTTCAGGGTTTTGAAATCTCAAACCCAACTCTCTTACGTACTTAAATATTCCATAACTCATGATTTGCTCGCACATGTCTTGCTCGATCAATCCGCTTCTGCTCCTACTTTGGATGTTTGACCTTTCTACTCAGATCAACGGTCCTCACACTTTTTCGATGACTAGCCGAGATCTCCTTCAGGTTCCTTTAATTTTGAGATCTCAAATATCAAACTTCCTTTCCCCAATGGATGCATCGCAGTTTGTAATCCATCGACTTCAGGTCCTCCCGGATCTAACGATCGAGGATTAATTTAGGTGTTTACCTGGAGCTCATAGATGTGTGCCATTTCTTCTCCGAATCCAATGACTATGAAACACTTCGGGACCTTACCCGGAGTTCACTTGATTCGCCACGCCTCCTTAGATTCACGACTCAAATTTTACTCCGCCTTCGCGATCTTCAGCAATTTCCGCTTCAAACCGAAAACCCACTTCAAATTTCCTCGAGCTCATGATCCGCTGACAAGTGCCCACTATAAATCAATGACTCTTTGCCTCATTTCGGATCTTTGGGATTCGGGTATTTCAACACTTCGATCTTTGCCTTCCTCTATATCTTTCGACCTACTAACACGTACCCCGATCTACCGGTCCGCATTCACTCCATCCTCGCTGCTCTCCTCAAGGCTTCGCAATCTCAAAGTTCAAACTTGCCTCCTCCCCGACTCACAAGACTGATGGCTCGGGATTTACTGGGCAACTGGACGCTTGATTTTATTCAACAAACCATGACTCCATATGTTCCTGGATCGATTGATCGAGATTGTACTTCGGTTTCGCCCTTCGGCTCCAAAATCTCGGCCCAACTTTGGTGAAGTTTCTCTCTCCTATGTGTGTGAATTGCTAAGACTTGTGCACTTCACTATGATCAAAAGGTTGTTGATATTTTTCACAGTGATCCAAATAATTAATCGCCACTCCTCCCTCCCGAGCTTCCGGTTCTCCGACTTGGAATATTTCTCCGCCTTCTCAAAGGTTTTGAACCTTTACTCCTCCTTACAAGTCCCATCATTACCTCGCACACTTGGCGAAAAGCGGTATCCCTTATGAGCCTGGCCCTTAAAAGGATTTCGATTCCATACACACCTTACGCTCATGATTTTCGATCACCGATCGGCGATTTTTGAAAATAAATTCTTCTCACCCATCTGGCGTTCTCTGTTCTAGGTTCTTTGACGCTTGGTCGCCGACACCGTAAGTAAATACCTTGAAACCGGTCTAAGTTTCCTTTGTTCTTTCTTAAACTTCTACTGGTCATCCTCGATAATCTCTTCTAATAATACCCTTTGTGTTCGACCACAGCCTGTATATGAGTGTCGAAGAGAAACAATTGAAACTCATCCATTGTCACTTAACTCATACAAGAACCTCTCGAATAATATATACATGAAAATAAGAAAACACACATAATATCATAGTCATTCAATCATACATCAAATGAACACAATCCAAGATTTGGGGCACCTCTGGCTATTTTATTCATTCATGAAAACAAATTACATAGTAGTTCTTCTACTCTACTCTGTTCTACTGATCTCTCGTATCTCTTACAATACTCATACATACCACTTTCATACATTCTGCTCTATTACAATGCAACAACAACTATCTATATGATTCGCCCATGAGCTTTCAGCCTGCCTCGGTGAAACCTATCCCATCAACTCATAGTGGTTACCTAATCTTTCCTATTACAATAACTACCACTTAAGCGATAATAACCTATATCTATAATGCCTTACACCGTAAGACTCACCAACAAGCCACATATTTAAAATATTGTTTACAAAATATCTCAACAACCCAATTCTAATTCTCGAAAGTTAGTTTTCATTTGAAATTCACACGGTTTGTATGTCACCTTTGCCTTCATACGCTACTTGATTCTTGAAGGCGAAGGCTCCCCAGATCAATATGTATTAAGTGAAATTGAAATGAAAAGTTTTTCCTAGGAAAGGAAGATGAAAAGTTGGCTATGGCACGTAAGAACAATACATACATTTTGATAACCTTGTCAATTCAAAAAAAGAGAAGCAAAGTAGGAGAAATGCACGTGATCAAGAAACCAACCAACACTTATGCAAACATTGTCAACAAGGAAAGAAACAAAGACCATGTTTAAATCAAAATAATATTCAAATCCACAAGACCACTGAAATTGTGCATAATGAACTAGTTTGACCAACTACAACAAAGGGTTTAAAAGGTGAGAAATAATTTATGTTATTGGTTGATGATTATACAAGAATGATTGTAGCTGCTTTCTCTCAGAATAAGCCTTTGAAAACTTCAAGGTTTACAAGGAAATGGTTGAAATGAAATGGATTCAAAATCAAATGTTTGAGATATGATAATGGAGATATTTTACTTCAAAGGAATTTATGGACTAATCGCAGTAGGCATGGAATAAAAAGACACTTTTCTCATATAGGGACACTTCAATGAAATGAGTTGTTGAAAGAAAGAACATGACAAGACAGAAATGGATCGAACAATGCTAAGGGATCTAAATTGACATATATATTTTGACATAGACAGTGACAACAATTCACATTCAAACAGAGTAATGTTCTTGGGAACAACATTGACAAACTCCCTACGAGCTAATGAAAGGAAGACCAACAAATGTGAACACTTCAGAGTTTTTAAGCCAAATGCTACATCAAAAGAGAAGATGGAAGAATGAGAAAGTTTGACTCTCGTAGGGACAAAGGAGGCCTTTGGTTACTCATGCAAGGAAGCACAAGCAGTTAAAACCCTAGATTGGTTCAAAGTTGTGGAAAGCATCAACATAACAATTGATGAAACATGTAGACAAGAATTAAAAGGAAGAAGAAAATGAATCATCAATGGAAACAACTTGAACTTTAAGAAGAAGTAGAAGATGAAAAAGAAGTAGAAGGTCGAAGATGAAGAGGATCTCGATAGAAGCTATTAAGATCAAGTTCAACAAGTCTTCCAAAGATATTCCCAACAACGAAAGCACAAAAGAATCATCCCTTAGACCGATTATCGAAAACAACATGGTAGTTGAGACTACAAGAAGAACTACCACTAGAACAAATGCACCTAGCACTCTCATCTACCATTGAACCAACCTATTTGAAGAGGCCAGCCATGATGAATTTTGAATAAGGCCATGGATGAAGAATTGGATCAAATAGAGAAAATGACACTGATAATTGGTTCCAAGACCAAAGGATAAGAATGTGATCGACACAAAGTGGGTATACAAGAATAAATTGAATGAAGATGGTCATGTTACAAGGAACAACAAAGCTATATTGGTATGTAAAGGATATGCATAGGGTTGAAGGAATCAACTTTGAAGATGAAGCATTTTTCCTAATTGTTTAATGGAAGCAATCCACTGCTTTTACTTATGAAGCCCAAAAATATTAGAGGTATCGTGATGGACGAAATCAGTTTTTTCTGAATGGGTAACTTGAATAAGAAGTCTACATTGAACAACCGGAAGGATTTCAAATGTCAGAGAACGCAGATGGTGTAAATTCAAAGAAGGCCTTGTATGGTCTAAAACAGTTCCTAGAGCATGGTACCTAGACTAGATAAATATTTACAACATGCAAGGTTCAGAAGGAAGGCGCATTAACAACCTCTACATCAAGGTAACTCAAGATAATATTTTATTAATTGAAGTTTATGTTGATGATATTATTTTGGAAGTACCGATGACAGGTTAATGTAAATTTGCAAAGAAATTACAAATGAATTTAAATGTCATTACTTGAGAACTATCCTTCTTTCTCGGTCTTCGGATATGTCAAAGCAACTATGAATTTTTCTCAAACCAAGTATATCGAGAAATGCTAAAGAGGTTCATAATGGAAGATTGCAAACCAATTATCACTCCCATGCAAACCAGTTGCAAGTTGAGCAAAGATGATGATTCAAAGTCTACAGATTAGAGGCAATACAGGTCAATGATTGGTAGCCTACTATATGTGACAACATCCAGACCAGATGTAATGCACGTAGTTGGATAGGTGGCACAATTTCAAGCAGCACCAAAGGAATCACATGTATTAGCAGTGAAGAGGATTTTCAGATATCTCAAAGGAACATAAGAGTTTGGATTATGGTATCCATAAAGAAATGATCTATCACTTATTGCCTACACATATGCAGATTGGGTAGATTGAATTGATGACCGACGAAGCACCAGTGGAGCAACATTCTACTTGGGTGAGTGTTTCGTATCATGGTTAAGCAAGAAACAATCATCAATATATTTATCTACAGTCGAGGCAGAGTATATTGCAACAACATCATGTTGTACACAGGTTCTATGAATGAAACAAACTCTGACAGATATAAAGGTTGAGTATGATGAGCCGATTCCAATCTATTGTGATAATACAAGAGCCATCAATATCTCAAAGAACCCGATGATGCACTCCAAGACGAAGCACATTCCAATCAAGTATCACATTCTATGGGAACAGGTTGCAGAAAAGAAAATTAGAGTTGAATAGGTGGGCACAAAAGAACAAGTGGCATACATCTTTACAAAACCACTTCCACAGGAAGCCTTTGAGTATCTTCGCCAGAGACTCAGAGTTATTTCTACTCCAAAATGAATTCTTTTGAATACTTATCTTATACGTCTTAGATGTACAAGAGGAAGCACCATAAAGAGGGTAGTTCAGGTTGGGAGATCAGATGAGTCAGTTAGGGGGAGCAACCCTGAATGGAAAGATACCTTTGTCATTGATGACAAAGGGGGAGATGCAAAGGACGTAGGCATGGTTCCA
>SNQJ01S0002154.1:175671-186123 GCA_010110895.2 Picea sitchensis | reverse complement strand
AACATAGGGATAGTTGATAAACAGTTAGGGATGTGGAATAGAGATTATAAGCAAGGATTGAAAGCCACCTTCATTAATTTCCTCTGCTCCTTATTCTGCATCGACTACTGAAGAGAATTAAGCCTTCATCGAGTACTGAAGAGAATTAAGCCTTCGGTACTTTTTGTGGAACAGATTTAACAAAATTTAGAAACAGATTTAAAGTATAATCTGATGAAATGTTTTCTGAACTTGTAGACATGCATGAGGGTCATGGATCAGAATGATTATTGGCAAGAATCAGATGCAGAATCTGTGGGATATTTTACCCAGGGAGACCTCTGGGACATCTATGAAGAGAACTCGGTGTCTAGGGCACTCGTGTGCCAATTCTGTGGAATAGTAGCGGAGAAACAATAATTCGGAATTACATTCCATATCTCTCTACTCTTCAATTGTATAAATTCACGACAGTTCAGGTAATTATATTTTCCCTGCAAAATTCTCCTTATTTCACTTATGATTCGAAGTCCATGCCAAAATCTGTTCTATTTCTTTGCAAAATAAATGCTTCTGTCAATATTGTGTTTTCATTGTAAAATTTGTTCTGTTTGTGTGCATAATAAAATAATTAGTGCATATTTCATCTTTCACTGAGAATTTTTTTACAAAATTTCATCCCTAAACTCATTTTTTGACAAAATTTCATCCCTAGACTCAATTTTCCATTTTTCACAAAACAATTAGTGCATATTTCATCTTTCATTGAGAATTTTTTCACAAAATTTCATCCCTAGACTCAATTTTTCACAAAATTAGTCTCAAGACTCAAAACTAGAACCTCCGCAAACAAGAATGATCTACCATTAACCTAAAATGATAACCTACGCAAACAAGAATGATCTACCATAACCTAAAATGCAAACCTACGCTAACAAGAATGATCTACCATAACTTAAAATGCAAACGTGCACTGCTATTAGAAAACAAAAATTTTAAATAACTAGAAATTAGAATAAGCAGCATGAAAACTGAATCTGCTTTGCTATTAGCAAAGAAACAAAAATTTGATAATTCACAATTCTGAAGAATAATCTACCATAACCTAAAATGCAATGCAAACCTGGTTTTTTCACAAAATTAGTCTCTAGACTCGAAATTTTCAATTTGACTACCAAAGAATAAACGGGGCCAATAGAGATTCAAATATGAAACTTTTATACATAATAATATCCATAATTACATGGATTTCTGATCAAATCGCTGGACTAGAAAGGAATCACAAATGAAAATTTGAAAAAACAAACAAAGACTTTGAAAGAATGGAGAAGAACACCAAATTTTGCAATGTCTTCATCTAGTAAAAAAAACTCACCTCCATTGGACACCTCACGACGTGATTGAAGACAATATGAAGACCAAATTTAAAGCCTGTAATGTCCTAATGTCGATGGATAAGGGTTTCAAGTGACAATGAATTTGTTGGAAGCTATAAATCGTTCTCCAGCTGCAAAACCTGTTGTTCTACCTTCGCCCAGTTGAAACAAATTTTTAAAACAACGAGCCTCGACCATCGTGAAAATCTGTTGAGGTAAAATCTGCATTTTCACTAGGGTAGCAGTCCACACACCTAGCAATAGCCCATTATCCTTTCCCATGGTCCACGCGCCACGCAATATCTGATTACCTTTTCCAAGTGGTAGTGTGATGTTACCAATAAATATTGTCACTTATTTTGAGATATTTACTTTTCTATTTAATATGTTTGAAGTATAGTGATAGCGTTTCTATTTAATATGTTTGAAGTATAGTGATAGCGTTTCTATTTAATATGTTTGAAGTATAGTGATAGCGTGTTGAAGTATAGTGAAATATGCACGAAATATCAGAAAACACCATGTGAACATGGAGCTCGGTGACTGATATAATATGATATCTTTGGATTCAAAGAGGAATGATATTATAATATTATCATCCAATCCATTGTATTGGAAAATAAATATATGTATTGAACCAGACATAATGGTCCAGGCGCATAAAGTTGTGGTAAATAATTTGAGATGGCTGAAGTTTTTGTTTGAAATTTTGAGATTGCGTAATAGTAATTGAGAAAAAAAACAAGAAAATCAAATTTAAGGTAAAGAAAATAAATTCAACAAATTTATTGAACAAATTAGTTGATTTTACTATAAATCATATAAATTATAGTCATTTTCAGAAAGGCAATAAACAAGGAAAAATAAATATCTGTATTGAACCGGACATAATGCTCCAGGCGCATAAAGCTGTGGTAAACGATTTGAGATGGCTGACTATAACATAGTTTTTGCTTGAAATTTTGAGATTGCATAATAGTAATTGAGAAAAAAAACAAGAAAATCAATGTGAAGGTAATGAAAATAAATTCAACAAGTTTTTTGAACAAGTTACTTGATTTTACTATAAATCATATAAATTATAAAGCCATTTTCAGAAAGGCAATAAACAAGGAAAAGAGCTCTTCATACTGACTGGGATATAAAGAGGTATTAATCGCTCACGAAAGTCATGAGTGACTTGAAATGGTTTTGAAACTCTGTTGATGGATATATCAAAAAATTATTTTAATACTATAGTGGAATAAAAGAACTGCTTAACTTGAAATTTCAAGAGAAACTAAGTTCTAGACAAAGATACGGCAAAGGTTCAAACCGAATACACAACAAGTTCCAAATATAGTTACGGCAAAGGTTCAAACCTCCAAATATAGTTACGACAAAGGTTCAAACTGCATACACGACAAAAGAAATCTCTAAAGGAGTAAAAACTTTATGGTAACATATATATCAAAAATTATTTTAATAGTACAGCGGAATGAAAGAACTGCTTAACTTGAAATTTCTCGAGGGAAACTAAGTTTCGTACATAGATATGGCAAAGGTTCAAACCGCATACACGACAAGTTCCAAATATAGTTATGGCAAAGGTTCAAACTGCATACACGACACAAGCAATCTCTAAAGGAATAAATCTTTAGAAAAAAAAAAAAGGAAAAAAAACATGAAATCTCTGTCTTACCATGTTTGGTGAACTCTGCGACGGTGTGAGCCACTTGCCTGGTAACAAGGTGATCAATATCCTACCATCAAAATCTAGAATTGGGCTTGTTGACCTGAATTTGGACGTCTTGAGGTCGAGGACTCCTGGTGTCATCGGCGGCGAGTGTCTCTAGCGAATTTTTTGCCAGTTTCAACTTGTGCCTATTCCTTACTTCTTAGTGAAATTTTAGCATTTTCCTGCTCCATGGATGGAATCAATCCCCCCTCGCCTATAAAAAAGAGTCAACCTTACAGGAAGTCAGCCATTTGCAGTCTGTTACAGTCCTTTTAAAAGAGGGAGGCAGCCCTCGTAGTATATCAATTTCATCGGAACAAATTCTCTCTCCTTATCCAAATCTAGAATAGTAAAATAAGCATCTGTAGGCATTAGGTGTGCACCAAGTTGTTTCTTAATGAATGAAACACGAATGAAACAGAATGTAACTAGTTGTGTCCATAACATTCATAGTTGTAAAACATTAAGCCATGTAGAGAAAGCCTGTTGTATTCTTTGTCAATCAAACCTAGCGACGCAGTGATGAATATGAATGTGCAGTACAAGTTTTTTCTTAGGTTTACGTCAGCCATTGGTATTAGTAATATAGCTTTTAGTGCAATCCGCTGTCAAATAGGGTGAACCCACCGAAATAGGACATGTATGATACAAGTTGAGTCAACTCAACCATTAAACAATAGTACCCATTGCCATTAAACAATTACGCATCTAGAGACATGTAATTATAATCATTTTTTTAATTTTTTAATGTTTTTTATTTTTATTTTTTCTTAAAAAGTCACATCGAGTAGGGAGGGGAAATTAGTTTAATCAACAATTCCCATCAATCAAAAATAAAAAATAAATAATTTTAAAAATATATTTTTATTTTCAAAAAATTCTAATGAATATAAAATTTATATTGAATATAATATTTTTATTAATTTAAACCTTTTAAATATAATATTTTTATTAGTTATATTTATTAATTTAAATCTTTCTTCAAAGATAATATTTTTATTTGTTATAGTTATTAATTTAAACCTTTCAAACATCTAATGACCTTAACATTGACCTTAACATTTATAATTTAATATAAAATTATTTAAAAATATATTTTTATTTTCCAAAAATTCTATTTAATAAAAAATTTATATTTAATAAAATATTTTTATTAATTAAATTTATTAATTTAAACCTTTTAAATATAATAATTTTATTAGTTATATTTATTAATTTAAACATAATAGGTATATGTTCTCACACAAGACACATTCATAACAAGTACACACAAACATAGACATATTCCATACGGATAGGATAACATTGCAAGAAAAGAATATGTAAAAAGAAACCAGAAAACACAATAGAAACATATATATATATATAGACATATAATTAGAAGAAAAGATAAAATAGTTCAAACAAATTATTTGCAATAAAAACAACTAATGGGAAACTCAATCTCCTCACCATCACATTTGATTTCCATAAACAAAAAAACAACATATCTCGGAGTAAACTTTCTAATATTCTGCTACAATTCCCAACTCATGCATCTTGGAAATCTCCGTATTAAACTTTGCAATATTCTGCTACATTTCTTAGCACATATATCTTGGAAATTAAAGGTTGCAACAACTTTTTAAAGGAAAAAAATTAGAGGAATCAGAGTCCATACTCCCTCAACATTGCTGAAATGGAGAATAGAGAGCACGTGAGTGTAAACCATACCGCATGGACATAGATAAAACTGAACAAAACAACAACAAATCTCCTGATTAAACTTTGCAACATTTATTGACACATATATCTTGGAAATTAAAGGCTGCAACAAAAGGAAAAAAATTAGAGGAATCAGAGTCCATACTCCCTCAACATTGCTGAAATGGAGAACAGAGAACACGTGAGCGTAAACAATACCACATGGACATAAATAAAACTGAGCATAGACATGGTATTTCTCATCATCTTGGCAATGGTCCACCTCTAAAATTTATGCATAGCAAGAAAGGCTTGAACAAAATCCTGGAAAATTGAAAACAACACATGCAAAACTCAATGTCACAACTTAAAGTTCTGCATAGCAAGAAAGGCTTGAACAAAATCCTGGAAAATTTAAAACAATACATGCAAAACTCAATGTCACAACTTAGTGAAATTATCACCTATCAATATCATTATATTGTACTGATGAATATTGCATTTAATTTGTATAAATAAATCAAGACATATACAAGAGTAAACATTCTAATATCCAGCTAAATTTCCAATCGCATGCATTCCCAAAATATTCTCCTTCAATATCGTTCAAACAAAAAACTGATGATCTTGATGATGGACACTATATCACAGACATAAAGAAAACATGATGTAGACATTCACAACAAGGAATACATAGCAACACCCCATCTGACTAGTAATTGCAAAGATGAAGAATTTACAAAGCATTTCTCATCATCTTGGCAGGATTCCATCTGTGCGTAAAAAGATCTCTTCAGAACAAAAAAAGATGTTAAAACAAAATTCATAGCAAAAAAAAATTAAAAGAAATGCTAGGATATAGAAAACAACCTATGCAAAACTCAATCGCAATTATCAGATATTATCATTTATGGATTCCACTTATCCTGTTCAGTCGCATTTGATTTCCATGAAAAATTTGAATGTAAACATTGAGATATTTGGATAAATTTCTAATGACATGTATCATGGAAATTAAAGGTAAGAGAGAAAAGAATATGTAAAAGAAACCAGAATATGTAAACATTCCAATATTTGGCTAAATTTTTAATGACATGTATCGTGGAAATGAGATGGCTAAATTTCTAATGACCTATATCATGGAAATTAAAGGTAAGAGAGAAAATAATATGTAAAAGAAACCAGAATATGAAATTAATAGTCTTCATTCACATTACTCAAACAGATAACAAGTTGACACATATTTAATAGAAAATACAGTAAAAAAACTCAAACTCAACCACGAGGAATAACGAAACAACTATAACAAAAATTAGGATAAAGAAGAAAATGCATGAGATGATCTTTCAATACAGTTAAGATGAAGAAACTTGAGAATAGCAATCAATTTTCATGAATACATTAAAAATAGATTTAAAGATAACCATTCCACATGCCAATATTATTTTCATGAATACATTAAAAATAGCTTTAAATATAACCATTCCACATTCCAATATTCTTGTAAATTTCTAGTGGAATGCATTCAAATAATCAAAACATAGAAAATAAATCTTAAAAAGAAATGGTATGGTTATTGAAAACAATCTCTATTAGTAGTATTCAATAGAGAAAAAGTCAATCACTAACTATACACATGAATATAGAAATATAACTAGAATAAACTAGAATAGGCATTCAGAGAAATAAAAATTAACCTAAGCAACATACAAACTCCTGATTTGTTGCCAGTGGGTTGCATCATACAATCTCCTGACTGAATCTAAAATCAACAAAATTCCTTCCTAAATTTAATTCCAGAAACAAATGAACACCAATTTTTTGAATATAAGTGTTTCCATATCTGCTAAATTTCTAATCACATTCGTCCCAAAAATTAAATGAAAGAGAAAATAATTTGCAAAAGGAAGTAAGAAAATCTATCGTTACCTCACCACTGAACCTTAAAAAATTATATAATTAGAACAACATTAAAAGGGAACAGACATTCATTAAAAGGTGCTACTCGAAATCACAAATATAAAATAACACAAATTGCGTATGGCTTCGCTTCTTTAGAATTGAAAAAATAAATGCACCACACGTTCAAACTTAAGATAGGATAAATTCGGAAAATTAGTGAACTTCTACATCCAAGCAGGCACAATCTCCTTACTGCTAGAACTTATATATACTCTCAATATCGTACCCATGGCATTGAGTCTTGTATCACAGGCTACATACACTACTCCACTCCATATCCATTGCTTTTCTCTTTTTCAGCTTTTATTCTTTTCTCTAAAGGAAATTTCTCTTTTTCTGCTTTTCTTCTTTTCTGTAAGGAAATTTCTCTTTTTCTTCTTTTCGCTTTTCTTCTTGTTCTGTAAAGTAAATTTCTCTTTTTCTGCTTTTCTTCTTTTCTGTAAAGGAAACTTCTCTTTTTCTGCTTTTTTACTTTTCTGTAAAGGAAAAGCATGTTATATCTGTTGCCTTGTCTTTTTTTTTCTTTTCTCCTTTCTTTAATGGAAAAGCATGCGCTCCAGTCCACTCAAAGTCTGTTGCCTTGTCTTTTTGTGCTTTTGTCTATTTTCTAGTGGTGCAGCAGGTGATGGGTAGACAGTATAACTTCCACTTGTAAACTATGAGAATTCCATCCACTATTGAAGAGCATTTCTGGCAGTTTAGTAAGTGATTAGCTACAAAACCTATAGTGGTCACACTACAAAACCAGTAGTGACGCATATAGAACTGGCCTCAACATAGGGATAGTTGATAAACATCTATGGATACGGAACATAGATGATAAGTAGGGATTGAAGGCCACCTCCATTAATTTCCTCTTCTCCTGCTTATTCTGCATCTCTACTACTGAAGAGAATTAAGCCTTCAGTACTTTTTGTGGAACAGATTTCACTAAATTTAGAAATAGATTTAAAGTATAATCTGATGAAATGTTTTCTGAAATTGTAGACATGCATTAGGGTCATGGATCGGAATGATTATTGGCAAGAATCAGATGCAGAATCTATGGGATATTTTACCCAGGGAGACCTCTGGGACATCTAAGACAAGAACTCGGTGTCTAGGTGACTGGTGTGCCAATTATGTGGAATAGTAGCGGAGAAACAATAATTTAGAACTACATTCCATATCTCTCTACTCTTCAATTGTATAAATTCAAGACAGTTCAGGTAATTATATTTTCCCTGCAAAATTCTCCTTATTTCACTTATGATTCGAAGTCCAGGGAAAAATCTGTTCTGTTTCTTTGCAAAAAAAATGCTTGTGTCAATATTGTGTTTTCACTGTAGAATTTGTTCTGTTTATCTGCATAATAAAATAATTAGTGAATATTTCATCTTTCATTGTGAAATGTTTTACAAAGTTTCATCCCTAAACTCAATTTTTAACAAAATTTCATCCCTAGACTCAATTTTCCATTTTTCAAAAAACAATTAGTACATATTTCATCTTTCATTGAGAATTTTTTCACAAAATCTCATCCCTAAACTCATTTTTTCACAAAATTAGTCTCAAGACTCAAAATTAGAACCTGCCCAAACAAGAATAATCTACCATTAACCTAAAATGCAAACCTACCAAAACAAGAATGATCTACCATAACCTAAAATGCAAACCTATGACTAAAAGAATGATCTACCATAACTTTAAATGCAAACCTGTGCTGCTATTAGAAAACAAAAATTTTAAATAACTAGAAATTAGAATAAGCAGAATGAAAAATTAACCTGCTCTGCTATTAGCAAGCAAACAAAAATTTGATAATTCACAATTCTGAAGAATAATCTACCATAACCTAAAATGCAATGCAAACCTGGTTTTTTCACAAAATTAGTCCCTAGACTCGAAATTTTCAATTAAACTACCAAACCATAGACGGGGCCGAAACTTTCATACATAAAAATATCCATAATTACATGGATTTCTGAGCAAATCGCTGGACTAGAAAGGAATCACAAATGAAAATTTGAAAAAACAAACAAAGACTTGGAAAGAATGGAAAAAAACACCAAATTTTGCAATGTCTTCATCTAGAAAAAAAAAATAACTCACCTCCATTGGACACCTCGCAACATGATTGAAGACCATATGAAGACCAAATTTAAAGCCTGTAATGTCCTAATGTCGATGGATAAGGGTTTCAAGTGACAATGAATTTGTTGGCCACTATAAAGCGTTCTCCAGCTGCAAAACCTGGTGTTCTACCTTCGCCCAGTTGAAACAAATTTTTAAAACAACGAGCCTCGGCCATCGTGAAAATCTGTTGATGTAAAATCTGGATTTTCACTAGGGCAGCAGTCCACGCACCTAGCAATACCCCATTATCCTTTCCCATGGTCCACGCGCCACGCAATATCTGATTTCCTTTTCCAAGTGGTAGTGTGTGATGTTACCAATAAATATTGTCACGTATTTTGAGATATTTACTTTTCTATTTAATTTGTTTGAAGTATAATGAAATATGCACGAAATATCAGAAAACACCATGTGAACATGGAGCTCGATGACTGATATAATATGATATCTTTCGATTCGGAGAGGAATGATATTATAATATTATCATCCAATCCATTGTATTGAAAAATAAATATATGTATTGAACCAGACATAATCGTCCAAGTGTATAAAGTTGTGATAAACAATTTGAGATGGCTGACTGTAACAAAGTTTTTATTTGAAATTTTGAGATTGCGTAATAGTAATTGAGAAAAAAAACAAGAAAATCAAATTTAAAGTAAAGAAAATAAATTCCACAAATTTATTGAACAAATTACTTGATTTTACTATAAATCATATAAATTATAGTCATTTTAAAAAAGGCAATAAACAAGGAAAAACAAATATCTGTATTGAACAGGACATAATGCTCCAGGGGCATAAAGTTGTGGTAAACAATTTGAGATGGCTGACTGTAACATAGTTTTTGTTTGAAATTTTGAGATTGGGTAATAGTAATTGAGAAAAAAACCAAGAAAGTCAAATTGAAGGTAAAGAAAATAAATTCAACAAATCTATTGAACAAGTTACTTGATTTTACTATAAATCATATAAATTATAAACTCATTTTCAGAAAGGCAATAAACAAGGAAAAGAGCTCTTCGTACTGAATGGGATATAAAGAGGTATTAATCGGTCACGAAATTCGTGAGTGACTTGAAATGGTTTTGAAACTCTGTTAACGGATATATCAAAAAATTATTTTAATAGTACAGCGGAATAAAAGAACTGCTTAACTTGAAATTTTGAGAGAAACTAAGTTCCAGACATAGATACGACAAAGGTTCAAACCACATGCACAACAAGTTCCAAATATAGTTACGGGAAAGGTTCAAACTTCCAAATATAGTTATGGCAAAGCTTCAAACAACTGCATACACGACACAAGCAATCTCTAAAGGAGTAAAAACTTTAAGTTAACAAATATATCACAAAATTATCTAAATAGTACAGCGGAATAAGAGAACTTCTTAACTTGAAATTTCTGGAGAGAAACTAAGTTCCAGACATAGATACGACAAAGGTTCAAACCGCATACAAGACAAGTTCCAAATATAGTTATGGCAAAGGTTCAAACTGCATACACGACACAAGCAGTCTCTAAAGGAATAAAACTTTAGAAAAGAAAAAATAAAAAAAAACATGAAATCTGTGCCTTACCATGTTTGGCGAACTCTGCGAGGGTGTGAGCCACTCACC
>SNQJ01S0002154.1:154479-167835 GCA_010110895.2 Picea sitchensis | reverse complement strand
AAATTTAAGGTAAAGAAAATAAATTCAACAAATTTATTGAACAAATTACTTGATTTTACTATAAATCATATAAATTATAGTTATTTTCAGAAAGGCAATAAACAAGGAAAAATAAATATCTGTATTGAACCGGACATAATGCTTCAGGCGCATAAAGCTGTGGTAAACAATTTGAGATGGCTGACTGTAACATAGGTTTTTTTTGAAATTTTGAGATTGCGTAATAGTAATTGAGAAAAAAAACAAGAAAATCAATGTGAAGGTAAAGAAAATCATAAAAATTATAAGAGCTCTTCGTACTGAATGGGATATAAATAGGTATTAATCGGTCACGAAAGTCGTGAGTGACTTGAAATGGTTTTGAAACTTTGTTAATGGATATATCAAAAAATTATTTTAATAGTACAGCTGAATAAAAGAAGGCTTAACTTGAAATTTCGAGAGAAACTAAGTTCTAGACAAAGATACTACAAAGGTTCAAACCGAATACATGACAAGTTCCAAATATAGTTAAGGCAAAGGTTAAAACTTCCAAATATAGTTACGGCAAAGGTTCAAACTTCCAAATATAGTTACGGAAAAGGTTCAAACTGCATACACAACAAAAGCAATCTCTAAAGGAGTAAAAACTTTATGTTAACATATATATCAAAAAATTATTTTAATGGTATAGCGGAATAAAAGAACTCCTTAACTTGAAATTTCTGGAGAGAAACTAAGTTCCAGACATAGATACGGGAAAGGTACAAACCGCATACACGACAAGTTCCAAATATAGTTATGGCAAAGGTTCAAACTGCATACACGACACAAGCAATCTCTAAAGGAATAAAACTTTAGAAAAAAAAAGGAAAAAAAACATGAAATCTCTGCCTTACCATGTTTGGCGAACTCTGCGAGGGCGTGAGCCACTCGCCTGGTAACAAGGCGATCAACCTCCGACCATCAGAATCTAGATTTGGGCTTGTTGACCTGAATTTGGACGTCTTGAGGTCGAGGACTACTGGTGTCATCGGCGGCGAGTGTCTCCTGCGAATTTTCTTCCAGTTTCAGCTTATGCCTTCTCCTTACTTCTCAGTGAAAGTTTAGCATTTGCCTACTCCATGGATGGAATCAATCCCCCCTCACCTATAAAAAAACAATCAACCTTACAGGAAGTCAGCCATTTGCTATCTGTTACAATCCTTTTAAAAGAGGGAGGCATCCCTCGTAGTTTATCAATTTCATCGGAACAAATGCTCTCTCCTTATCCAAATGTCGAAAAGTAAAATAAGCATGTGTAGGCATTAGGTGTGCACCAAGTTGTTGCTTAATGAATGAAACATGAATGAAACTGAATGTAACTAGTTGTGTCCATAACATTCAAAGCTGTAAAACATTAAGCCACTTAGAGAAATCCTGTCATATCCTTTGTCAATCAAACCTGGTGACAGAGTGATGAATATGAATGTGCAGGACAAGTTTTTTCTTAGGTTTAGGTCAGCCATTGGTATTAGTAATATAGCTTTCAATGCAATCCCTTGTCAAATATGTGAACCCACTGAAATAGGATGTGTATGATACAAGTTGAGTCAACTCAACCATTAAACAATAGTACCCATTGCCATTAAACAATTACGCATCTAGAGACGTGTAATTATAACCATTTTTTAATTTTTTAATGTTTTTTATTATTATTTTTTCTTAAAAAGTCACATCGAGTAGGGAGGGGAAATTAGTTTAATCAACAATTCCCATCAATCCAAAATAAAAAATAAATAATTTTAAAAATATATTTTTATTTTCCAAAAATTCTATTTAATATAAAATTTATATTTAATATAATATTTTTATTAATTTAAACCTTTTAAATATAATATTTTTATTAGTTATATTTATTAATTTAAACCTTACAAACATCTAATGACCTTAACATTGACCTTAACATTTATAATTTAATATAAAATTATTTAAAAATATATTTTATTTTCCAAAAATTCTATTTAATATAAAATTTATATTTAATATAATTTTTTTATTAATTATATTTATTAATTTAAACCTTTTAAATATAAAATTTTTATTAGTTATATTTATTAATTTAAACCTTTCAAACATTTAATGACCTTAACATTTATAATTTACATTTACACGAGAGAATCCCTTAAATACCACTACCAAAGCAAAGACTATTTATAATTTACATTTAGGAATATGAATTATGCCTTGTACCTCCTAAACAAGAGAGATTTTATTAGACAAAAATAACGAATGAGTATGTTTTCTGAATCTGGCCCACCAAGACTTTGTGAGTGCTCCGAACCCAGGTATTACAATGGTCAATCAATATTGTCTTTGAAAACATGGCTCAATCAATATGCTAGTAAGTAAACAACATAAATGGCTCAATGTCTTAAGGTGGGAACATGGGGCTAATGTGGCATTAACTAAAAGCACACATACATGAGAGAATCCCTCAAATATCACTACCAAAGGAAAGACTATTTATAATTTACACTTACAGGAGAATCAATCAAATACCACTACCAAAGCAAAGACTACTTCTGAAACAATTTCTTCCAATCTGCATATATCACTGTAATAAATTAAATAAATCAAGTATTTAATATCAATAAACAAACCAAAACCTAACAACTTTATAAGAAAGAAATACCATACAATCTTGATGAAGTAGCAGACTAGGTATCTACATATTTATGGCTAAAGGTTGGGATTCTAAAATGAGAGTGAAAATTTATGAAATTCATGTGGATAGCTTTCACATGAGTCGTGTTAAATTGATGGTTGGGATTCTAAAGTGAGAGTGAAAATTTATGGAATTCATGTGGATAGCTTTCACATGAGTCATGTTAAATTGAGGGATGGGGAAAACACCCAAACATAATTAAAAAAGTAGAGTTTAAGAGAGTACACAACACATTTCATTACTTTCATTCTAACAAAAAATTGTCAAAATTTTGAGAAAAAATACATTCTAATCTTTCAATGGTTCTCAAATATCATATCTATATCCTTATCAACCTATAGATTGCTTTTCAATCAAAGTGACCTAAACAGATAAAGGATCTAGTAATCTACAAATCCCAAACATGAGTTTTTTCAAAGGAACCAAGAAAGGGACCCCATAAATATGAGTGTCCACAATGTCATGTTTAAAGTTGGCTTAGGGGAAGAGACCAATAAATATGATGGGTTAGTGGCCTTAAGATTTCTTTTAAGATGTGCATTGAAAAAAATATGGTATAGATATCTAAATATTTAGAGATTCCAATTTGATCATTAATCAGATTAAAAGGTTAATTCAATTTCCCTATATCTCTATGAGAGCTATTGGTGAACCACTGAAAGTGGTGGAAAAATACTTTGAAGTATTTTTTTCATTTATATTTTCAAAAATTTAAATGAGAAAGCAATCAAAGGAAGCTCAAATTCAAACAAATTTTGCATGGGAAAAAAAATTCAAATTCAAACAAATCATTGACAATAGAAAACAACTAATGCAAACTTTGTCCAATTCACTAGTGCTATAATATTGTTTTTGATGGGCATTCCACTTAACTCTCATAAACAAAGAAACAACCAATCTAAAAGGCAAGCTCAAAAGTCTCTTAAATTTCAAATCACATGCATCCTGAAAAAAGACCATAACATTTAACATTAATAAACAGAGAAATAACCAATCTAAAAAGTARGTATTTCAGTATTCTCTTAAATTTCAAGTCACATGCATCCAGAAAAACAAAAAGTTGCAACAAACCTACAAAAATGATACAAAAAATTTCGATAAAAAGGTCTCATTAAAGTTGTTCACATAGAAGTGACATCAATAAGGATTACACAAACACATACGTGCAAAAATGATACCAAAAATTTAGAGGAAAAGGTCCCATTAAAGTTGTTCACATAGAAGTCACATCAATAAATATTTCACAAACACATAGGTATATGTTCTCATAGAAGACACATTGATAACAAGTACACACAAACATAGACATATTCCATACAGATAGGATAACATTGCAAGAAAATAATATGTAAAAAGAAACCAGAAAACACAGTAGAAACATAGACATATATAGACATATAATTAGAAGAAAAGATAAAATAGTTCAAACAAATTATTTGCAATAAAAATAGCTAATGGGAAACTCGATCTCCTGACCATCACATTTGATTTAAATAAACAAAAAAACAACATATCTCCAGAGTAAACTTTCTAATATTCTGTTACAATTCCCAACACATGCATCTCGAAAATCTCCAGATTAAACTTTGCAACATTCTGCTACATTTCTTAGCACATATATCTTGGAAATTAAAGGTTTCAACAAGTTTTTAAAGGAAAAAAATTAGAGGAATCAAAGTCCATACTCCCTCAACATTTCTGAAATGGAGAATAGAGAACACGTGAGCATAAACCATACCACATGGACATAGATAAAACTGAACAAAACAACAACAAATCTCCATATTAAACTTTGCAACATTTCTTGTTACATATATCTTGGAAATTAAAGGTTGCAACAAAAGGAAAAAACATAGAGGAATCAGAGTCCATACTCCCTCAACATTGCTGAAATGGAGAATAGAGAACACGTGAGCGTAAACCATACCACATGGACATAAATAAAACTGAGCATAGACATGGTATTTGTCATCATCTTGGCAATGTTCCACCTCTAAAAGTTCTGCATAGCAAGAAAGGCTTGAACAAAATACTGGAAAATTGAAAACAACACATGCAAAACTCAATGTCACAACTTAAAGTTCTGCATAGCAAGAAAAGCTTGAACAAAATCCTGAAAAATTGAAAACAATACATGCAAAACTCAATGTCACAACTTAGTGAAATTATCACCTATCAATATCATTATATTTAATTGATGAATATCACATTTAATTTTTATAAATAAATCAAGACATATACAAGAGTAAACATTCTAATATCCAGTTAAATTTCCAATCGCATGCATTACCAAAATATTCTACATTGATCTTGTTCAAACAGAAAACCGATGATAGTGATGATGAACACTATATCACAAACATAAAGAAAACATGACGTAGACATTCACAACAAGGAATACACAACAACACCCCATCTGACTAGTAATTGCAAAGATGAAGAATTTATGAAGCATTTCTCATCATATTGGCAAGATTCCATCTGTCGTAATAAGATCTCTTCATAACAAAAAAATATTTTAAAACAAAATTCATAGCAAAAAAATATTAAAAGAAATGCCAGGATATAGAAAACAGCCTATGCAAAACTCAATCGCAATTATCAAAGATTATCATTTATGGATTCCACTGTATGCTCTTCTGGTCGGATTTGATTTCCATGAAACTTGAGAATTGCAATCAATTTTCATGAATACATTAAAAATAGCTTTAGAGATAACCATTCCATATTCCAATATTCTTGTAAATTTCTAATGGAATGCATTCAAATAATCAAAATTGAGAAAATATATCTTAAAAAGAAATGGTATGGTTATTGAAAACAATCTCTATTAATAGTATTCAATAGAGATAAAGTCAATCACTAACTATACACATGAATATAGAAATATAACTAGAAGAAACTAGAATAGGCATTCAGAGAAATAAAAATTAACCTACGCAATATACAATCTCCTAATTTGTTGCTAATGGATTGCATCATACAATCTCCCGACTGAAACTAAAATCAACAAAATACCTTTCTAAATTTAATTCCAGAAACAAATGAACAACAATTTTTTGAATCTTTTTGTGTTTTCATAACAAAAAAAGATGTTAAAACAAAATTCGTAGAAAAAAAATATTAAAAGAAATGCCAGGATATAGAAAATAGCCTATGCAAAACTCAATCCCAACTATCAGAGATTATCATTTATCGATTTCACTGTATGCTCTTCCGGTCGGACTTGATTTCCGTGAAAAATCTGAATGTAAACATTCATATATTTGGCTAAATTTCTACTGACCTGTATCATGGAAATTAAAGGTAAGAGAGAAAAGAATATGTAAAAGAAACCAGAATATGTAAACATTCCAATATCATGGAAATTAAATGGCTAAATTTCTAACGACCTATATCATGGAAATTAAAGGTAAGAGAGAAAAGAATATGTAAAAGAAACCAGAATATGAAATTAATAGTCTTCATTAACATTACTCAAATAGAAAACAAGTTGACATGTATTTAACAGAAAATACAATAAAAAAAACTCAAACTCAACCACGAGGAATAACGAAACAACTATAACAAAAATTACGATGAAGAAGAAAACACATGAGATGATCTTTCAATATAGTTAAGATGAAGAAACTTGAGAATAGCAATCAATTTTCATGAATACATTAAAAATAGCTTTAAAGATAACCATTCCACATGCCAATATTATTTTCAGGAATACATTAAAAATAGCTTTAAAGATAACCATTCCACATTCCAATATTCTTGTAAATATCTAATGGAATGCATTCAAATAATCAAAACAGAGAAAATAAATCTTAAAAGGAAATGGTATGGTTATTGAAAACAATCTCTATTAATAGTATTCAACAGAGAAAAAGTCAATGACTAACTATACACATGAATATAGAAATATAACTAGGAGAAACTAGAATAAGCATTCAGAAAAATAAAAATTAACCTACGCAACATACAATCTCCTAATTTTTTGCTAGTGGATTGCATCATACAATCTCCTGACTGAAACTAAAATCAACAAAATACCTTCCTAAATTTAATTCCAGAAACAAATGAACAACAATTTTTTGAATATAAGTGTTTCTGTATCTCCTAAATTTCTAATCACATTCGTCCCAAAAATTAAATGAAAGAGAGAATAATTTGCAAAAGGAAGTAAGAAAATCTATCGTATCCTCACCACTGAACCTTAAAAAATTATATAATTAGAACAACATTAAAAGGGAACAGACATTCAACAAAAGGGGCTACTCGGAATCACAAATATAAAATAACACAAATTACATATGGCTTCGCTTCTTCAGAATTGAAAATAGAAATTCACCACACGTTCAAACTTGAGACAGGATAAATTCGGAAAATCAGTGAACTTCTACATCCAAGTAGGTGCAATCTCCTTACTGCTAGAACTTATATATACTCTCAATATCATACCCATGGTATTGAGGCTTGTATCACACGCTACATACACTACTCCACTCATTATCCGTTGCTTTTCTCTTTTTCTTCTTTTATTCTTTTCTCTAAAGGAAATTTCTTATTTTCTGCTTTTCTTCTTTTATGTAAAGGAAATTTCTCTTATACTCTCAATATTGTACCCATGGTATTGAGGCTTGTATCACATGCTACATACACTACTCCACTCATTATGAGTTGCTTTTCTCTTTTTTTGCTTTTCTTCTCCACTCATTATCCGTTGCTTTTCTGTTTTTCTGCTTTTCTTCTTTTCTGTAAGGAAATTTCTCTTTTGGCGATGAACGAGATGCTGCACTAGTTTCCATTGAAATCCCTGCAGCTACTATCCTTGGCATGACTCTCTTACCATAAGGTGGTGGTCTTGAGCCCCCTCCCCTAGTAAAATTTCTCGGGGCCTTTCCTACGAATCCAGGGTGATGTGGAAATGCCGATCTTGTACCCGATGTTAAGTTCATGTGTTCTTCTACGTAACGCGCATTTTCTACCACCTCCGCCACTGAATATGGTTTCCACATCGTTACCATAGCTCTAATCTTTGGGTTCAATCCATAAACGAAGCACTCCGCCTGTCATTGGTCATTGTCCATATACGAAACATACTTGACCAATTCCATAAACCTGATCTCATATTCTTCTACAGTTCTATTCCCCTTGACTACGGTGTGAAATGCCCCTACTTATTGTTCCTCATAGTATGCTGGTAGATATTTCCTTCGGAACCTCTCCTCGAAAAGTTCCCAAGATACTGTGTCTGGGGTAAGTTGTAGTTGTCTTTCTAAGTTGCCCCACTAGTTCAAGGCGCTATCTCTTAACTGGAAAATTGCAATATTTGCCTTTGAATTGGACGCATAGTCCCTTAAGGAAAAACACCTTGTCATGCCTTCCAACCATGCTTCCGCGCGTTCACTGGCACGACCCCGAGAAAACTCTGAAAGTTTGATCTTCTGCAATTCCCTTGTGATGTCTTCATGTGGAAATTCTCCCCTTGAGTTCCTTGATGCTTCTGGATTACCCATCCCAGACGGTGGGAGTTCCACTTCAGTCCCTACTGGTTGGTGCCCCTTTAAAGTTTCGTTAATGGCTTCCAACGAGCGCAATATGAGGGCTAGTTCGGTGATGGTGGTGGTGGTGCTGGTAGTGCTGGTGGTGTTGGTGGTGGTGATGGAATTGGTGGCGTGGGTGGCGCCCATGATGACGCTCCCTGGCCTCGACCTCTTCGAGTCCTCTCCATCTAGTATGACTTAACCTGCATCACCCAAAGCTATGAGGGTGAGTTCCAGGACGTTTCAAATTGGTGCTACTTAAACTCAGAAACAGGGTTAGGCGTAAGTTTTCATTACTTGTCTGTAAACAAACATTACTCCATCAGGGGAATTGGCTAGGTTTTGGGTTAGGATTAAGCATCTAAGCTTGGTCAACATCAACTTTAAGGTAGGCTAACCTTACACTTAAATAAATATTTAATTAATTTAAGTAATTTTCAACCCAATTAACCTTTCATTAATTTATACTAACTTAACCTTATTTATATATAAAATTATTTATACCAAGTTATTTAATTTATTTTATATTATTCTTAATAATTTATAATATATATATATATATAAAATAGTTTAAACATGCACACAAAATTCGGGCATGCATGGGTTCCATGTGCTCGTGTGGCTTCCTCAAGGTCCCTCGTATCTAACCTCATCATTCTCCACCTGTCAGCCTTTCAACTCTCTACGTGTCCTTCCTCTGTGCCACTCTCTCATCTGCTAGGACTTGCCTCACAACAGTCTTTGTCCATCATAGCTCTACCTCTGCTCTACTCAGAGGTTTCCAGAATCTCCCTTGCCATGGCTCACATCCTCACCATCGTTCTGAGCACTTCGCTAGCGCTGGTTAATGCTGTATATGCTCCAATTCGTTTTGTAGAAACAAAGTATATTGAGGTGGCCACTGATAAGATCCAGGACTTGGAGTCCAGTTTCCTTGAAATATTGGGATTCAATCCCCTGTCTGTACGCATTGCAGAGCTCGCCCTCAACTATGGTAAGGGTACGATTCAGTTCGCCAGTTGTGCATAGTTTCAATACCTTCATGAAGAACGCGGGGTTATTCGAATTAAGAATTTGCACAAACCATCCTTACGCCGTGGTAATGAATGATAAATTCCTCTTTTGAACGAAATGATTTTCTTGTAATTCCCGTTCTGTACGAATTTTGGTATTTTGCTTCCAATTCATTTCATTTATCTATATAAATTTATTCGTCTGTGCATGTATGTTGTTTTACATGTAAATATATCTAGTTTTATAGGTATACAGGATCGTTTACATTCCACTCATCTGAGCCGAAGTGGCCCCTTTAGATTCCCCCCAGGATTCACTGTCGAATGTCCCAATCCACAGGCCTTATCTTCCCTCATCACGGCCTCTGCACCTACTGTGACTTATTCCCGACTCTATATCGGGATTCGGGGTTTCAGACTTTTTGCTGTCACGACCCCCTTACCTCTCCAATTCCTGATTCGTGATGGGCTCAGTTTCTAAGAGTTATCCCCTTACTGACTATACCTTGGTCTATATGACCGTGTTCACAAGACCGTGGCCACTCATTTTCCTATCGAGATTTTTTTCTTAACTTTCCCGATGGGTTCTTTTCTTCGTTAGCCCCTTCAGTATGCGCTTGGTCCATATGACCTGCCCCCGTGACCGTGGCCTTGTATTGCCCTATCGGGATTCAGGGTTTCGGCGTTTGTGATGTCAACGAATGCACGTCCTTAGGATTCCCGATCCCCGATCTTCGATGCCACCTGTCGTTAACTCCCGGCAAGGTTAGACCTTCCGACACCTGTCCTCACTTAAACGCTATGGTTGTGGGACCCCGTCGCGTTTCGGGATTTCTCGGCTTCTCCGGTCGTGATTCCTTCATGTGCAGGAAACCCGAAATGCCGAAATCCTGACTCCTTCAGATCCTCGAATATGCGTCCCTTGGATCAATGGCTATGATGATGTCGAGAATTCACATATCGCAGTTTCGTAATGCAAGGGTTTTGTGTCCTTGAAATCCTGGATACGCCGATTCCCGATATGCCTATGGGGCCAATCGCCGATGATTCTTGATAGTTGCCACATGTCCTTTAGATGGACGGTTCATATCTCGTCGGGAAATCGCGTATTGTGATTTCATTGTGTAAGAGTTTCACGACTCTATAAACTCTGATATGCCGAACTCTGACCTTCTGGGATCTATCACCACGCGTCCTCGCTGATGGACGGTGTTGATCCTGTCGGGAAATCCTGGATCGCGATTTCCTATTGCGAGCATTCCATGTCCTCGAAAACCCAAATATCCAGAACTCCGGTTGGCTGATAGCTGGCCTCCACTAGGCCTTTGTCCTCCTTCTCTGCCGTGACGACAGCTAGCCCCCACTCATCAGGGTTTCGGGACATACGATGTCCTGAATTCCTTGTCCTCAGGGACTCCAATTTCCTGATATGTGACTTTCGTCTGATCCCTGACACATGTCCCGTGTGAACGGACAGCTCAGATCTCGTCGAGAAATCGTGGATCGCAATTTTCTGTTGTAAAATTTATTTACCCTCGAAACTCCAATGCCCCGACTCTCTAGGATCTCATGCCACATGTCCTCGCCGATGGATGGTCCAGATCCTATCGGGAAATCGTGTATCGTGATTTCCTTATGCAACGGCTCTACACTTCTTAAATCTCCCATGGTAAAATCCCGACGCCTCCCCAGAACGCTGACATTTGTCCTACCAAGATTAATGGCTAGGATCCGTTGTTGGGATTTTGAAAACCACAAGGCCTCGATTCTCAGACTTAACAAATCCCCGATGACTCATATTTCCCGATGACTCCTCCTATGCATGCTAGGACTTAAACCCGACGCAACTTGTCTAGATCTAATGGTTGACGGGATTTCATCCAAGATCCGATGGCGCAGATCTGTTCTCCTGCGTAATAGATGGCTCTCCTTTGGGATAATTGATTAATTGCATAAAACTTATGCAGTGTAAAATTTCTTTCTTTGGCACGGTTGAAATTAGTATGGGTCTATAGTTCCTGAGATTCTTCATTATTTAAAATTCAAGTGAGGATAATACGGGAAGCTAGTTTACACTATTCTCGTGCAATAGAAGTCTTCTAAATTTCCTGCGCATTGGCAGTTCTTCATTCAGATAAGTTCAAGGTGAAGTAGGCCTCTTCAAGTTCCCGTAAATGTCCTTTGCATTTTATTTAGTACATTTTGTGTAGTTATTAATTCTTACCAACTTCAAGCCTTAGACAGAAGTTGCCCTCAACATTTTTATTGATTTCGGGTGTCTATTCTACCCGAAACTTCATTGACAAGCATTGCTCAATTAAAATTAAGTTATCAGTTCTCATTTCATGCTTAATAGCTTTATTGGGCTGCTTTAATGGTAGCCATTTTGTGAAAAGTGATCCTTCAAGCTATCTGGTTCGCAGCTACTAATTTAAAGGGTGTTACATTGAATGTTCAGACTAAAACTGTAGTGACAATATATGATCTTGTTACAGGGTATTACCTAAAGTTGTTGCTTGCGATATATGAGATTATTTTCTTGGATAACTTAGGGGTACTACGTGAGTATATTTTTGGATACTGTATTAGTCATATCAGGTCAAAATGAGTGTGGCTGGAGTTAATCGTTTGGAATTTTGGCCCTTAGGCCCCAGATTTCGAACTAAGACATTCTGATACCATATGTAATGCCCATATAATTCTAAACATCATTAAGTTTCATAAACATTTTATTAAGTAAACTGAAATAACAATTTCCTAGCATAATATTGATTTTCATGACAACAACTTTAGTAACTCAGATTTATCAATAATAACTGTTTTCATGGTAGAAAGAAGTAAATGCATAACTTAACAAGGTACCTGGTTCTAATGCTAATTTATGTTTCCTCTATGCCTTGCTGTTGCCTTCCTGCTACCTTCTCCTCATATCAATCATGCCACAAACAGGAAAATAACTGCCCAAAACTACTGTCCTCCCTACCAACTAGGAAAACTACCTAGCTCGAGGATATCTACGGATATCCTGGCCCTCCGTGCCCAAAACCTCCAGCAACTCAGTGCCTTCCCAGATGAAAAGTCACAGTCCAGAACACTCTGTTCCTTGCTCAAAGCAAGCCAACAGTCCACAAAATATCATAGGCTCACAGCCAATACCACAGTGCACAGAAAATCGCTGCTCACAGCAAAATGCAGAATCTCTGTTCACGGCAAAACACAACCATCCACAACATCCATTCCGGCCCCTCCCGTCGAATGGTGTGCACATCCCCCTCTTCCCGTCCCTTATTCCTCCCTGCCGACTCACGCACTTAGTCCTTCAACCACTCTCAGTCATCCGTCCTTCATCATGAGTTAATGTTTTATCCTCTCGGGATCCATGGCTATCCCTCTCTGCATACGCCACCATTTTATAACATTTTCATTGATCTTTTAAATTATAATTCTCAGGTCATTAAATGGGTCTGCAGTTAGAGTATTACTTAGTTAGTCACAATCATTTTATTTTAATTAATTTTACTTTATAATCTTTAATCATTTATTCAATTAGGATAGTTACAAAAACCTATAGTGGTCACGCTACAAAACCAGTAGTGACTCATATACGAGTTGCCTCAACATAGGGATAATTGATAAACAACTAGGGATGCGGAACAGAGTTGATAAGCAAGGATTGAAAGCCACCTCCATTAATTTCCTCTGCTCCTTCTTATTGTGCATCGACTACTGAAGAGAATTAAGCCCTCAGTACTTTTTGTGGAACAAATTTCACTAAATTTAGAAACAGATTTAAAGTATAATCTTATGAAACATTTTTTGAACTTGTAGACATGCATTAGGGTCATGGATTGGAATGATTATTGGCAAGAATCAGATGCAGAATCTATGGGATATTTTACCCAGGGAGACCTCTCGGACATCTGGACATCTATGACGAGAACTCGGTGACTAGGGGACTGGTGTGCCAATTATGTGGAATATTAGTGGAGAAACAATAATTAAGAACTACATTCCATATCTCTCTACTCTTCAATTGTATAAATTCAGGAAAGTTCAGGTAATTATATTTTCCCTGCAAAATTCTCCTTATTTCACTTATGATTCGAAGTCCAGGGAAAAATCT